>CM062806.1:956352876-956952876 GCA_031772625.1 Pinus tabuliformis | reverse complement strand
CAAGAAAGGCAGTCCGATGGAAAAATTATGATGCAGACCTGTTTTGGGATAGGAAAAAAGGACATTGACTTCACCACATCTTAGCCAACACCCATCATGACCATGTCATTCTATGGCCACACCTTGCACTCATTCCAATACCTATTCACCCTCTAATAGAGAAAGGACACAAACATTAAAAAAAATAGGGCATCTACAACAGCCTATTTGGAAGTAATAGCAGGCTCTGGGCCTAACCTTCAACACCATGATTGAAAGAGGAGAAGCATAACTACATGCACAATGAAACTCCTCGAGAGCTCAGCAGCAACATAGGAATCCATCACCTACACATCAACAAGAAGACAACCCATAAGCAAAATAAGATCAACAAAAAAAGAAAAAGGCATTCAAGAAGATGTACTTGAGTCATGAGAAGTACAACAACATCAACTTAGCAGCAACATGCATGTCTCTCTAACAACCATCAGATAGGTACAGGTGTGCAATATTCTTGACCTCTTCTCTTGAGCATATTATAGTTAGAAATTTGTTGTCAATGCATGAGAGATGAGGTTTTATAACCTAAGGATGGGTTAGCAGTCTCAACTGCCTTCAACTAGTTAATTGAAGTTCACTCCTTCACTCATGCAATGATGAAAATTCAAATTATGAAGGGTGATGATTTCAAAGAATGAGGACAACAATTAAAAGAAGAAATTTTTGCAAAGGCCAAGTCACCACAACACTCCAAGCCCTCCATCCACTTTGTATTCCCTATCATCCATCATTCATCCATCCCATTTCATAATTTCAAGAACAAACCCTACACTCTATCTCACCCTGAAATTTTCTTAAAAAACAAACAGAGCATCCTCTCCATTTTCACAAACCTACATCATTTCTCATCACTCTCATATAGTTAGAAGAATCTGAAGGAAGAAGGAATGACTACTACAGGAAGGCAGAATGCTGCTTCAAGAAGGAAGAAAAGAACAACTTGTGCTAAAACCCAAAATGATAGTTCCTAAGAGAGACCTAATCAAAATAGAGAACTCTAAGGCCATTAGGAAATCACTTAGGCCACAAAAGAGAAGAAGAAGACAATAAAAAGAAATAAGGCATTCACCATCAAAATAGAACTTAAACTGCAGTGATGAAAAGAGGTTTTCCAAGAGGTCTCCAAATCTCTTTCTAGCTTTTGTCCAAGGCCTAAAAATGGGAGAAAGGCATGGGAGTCAAGTTGAGGGCCTGTCCTAGGCTCAGACTATCATTTATGCTCAAAAAGGGTTTCCTGTAGACTTCATGTAGTTTTGACAGGAACTACTAGAGGATGTTCTAGTTCTCATCTAAAGGAATTTTGAAAGTGTTAGAGGTGTTCAAATGGTGGAAAAAGGTAGCACAAGGTTTATAAGGATGTGGAAGACCTTGCCAAACTAAAAAATATTCAAGAACCTATCTTAAATAAGGGGAAGAAAGCAAGCTAATGGTCCCAAGAAACAGTGATTTTTCAATGCACAAATAGAATTTTGGGCTTGTCCTTCCAGAACTTACAACCAAGATTCTAAAGAGAAAGGACTGAGAGGTTCACAAGAGAGAGGCCACTAGGGCCATAAATGAGGCACAATGAGGTCACTAAGTTTCTCAGAGGATGAGCAACACTTTCAGTAGGGGGGTATGATGGGCCTCTAAATTAGACATAAATTAAGGCCCATGCCTCTAAATTAAGCATAAATTAAGGCTCATCTAACCATCCTTCAACATATTAAACCTCTCTTTTTGCATTAGATAATGTATTTTTAACTTTAATATATTCATTAGGAAGGTTCATGAATAATTGGATATTTGTGCCTAATATTATTTATTTTGTGGAATATTATGAGAATATTGGGAAGATTATGAAGATTTGGAGGAGGAGATAATTTAGGGACTTGCTCCCTACTATAGGAGGATCACTATTAAATAATAAATCAACAAGATATTATGAAATTATGACATAGATTGTGGAACTCCAATGATTGAGAAAATCTAGGAATGTGTTCCCTGCCATTTAATGTAGATTCCTAGTATTGGGAACAAGATCCACTAATCAAGGGATTTTGGTGGGGAAAGTTTCCCCCTTTCATGGGGAATGATTCCTAATCATTTTTTATAAGTACTAAGTCGAATTTTCCTCTAGGGAGATATTTTTATTGATGTTCTTGTGGAGAGAACTCGTATTTCTGCAGCTCCATTGTATTTTCTTATAGGGATGTAATTGTATTGATGAAAATAATGAAGATTGGTGTCATGTTCAACTTCTAAATCTTTTTCTCCTCCATAGGTCTCTGAGTTTCCTTGGGATTGGTCATCCCAGGAGCAAGGAAAATTTTAAGGATATAAAATTTTCTTGAAGTTTAAAAACATTGGCGAATCTCACTAATCCCTAATATGCAAACTATAAAATGTTTATTGATATATTTGTAAAATTATTCAAATTTATAATGATTTTATATATAGTCTCTATATAATGTTGGCAATTTTTAAGGTAAAAAAATATTATATTCTAAAATTTGGGCGAATCGTCTTTTATAAAAATTGGAAATTGATGAATCTTTTTTGTGGAAAAATCATGGAAAATTAGCCCACTGGGCGAACATTAGCCCCTTAAATTTTCCATGCGTAGGAGTCTTAGAGCCCTTTTGTATAATTTTCTTTCCTTCTTTTCACTTCTTAGTCACATGCATCTCTTGTTTTTATTTCTTTCCATTTCTGCATTTAGTATTAATGATTTTTCGTTGTAGGATTGGGTTAAATGGTTGATGTAAGTTGTTTTGCAGGATCAAAAGCATCATTTCATCCTTGAAAAAGATTTGGAATGTCATAGTAATCATTGAGCTACTTGGATTAGCTTCTTATTCCCAAATCTAGATTTCTGGAACTTTGTGGCAAAGAACAATAAATTTATGCTATTTTTTAGAGCATGCTAACGAGCTTCAATCGATTTGGTTCAACTTGCATTAGATCAAAAAAACATTCTAGTTCATAACAAAAATTATCCCATTGCATTTTCACTTGATTAGGTTAGGAATTTTATAGATTTCTAGTTCACTAGTTCTCGAATTTCTAGATTTTCGAATAGTAATTTTCTGCTATTTTTTAGCATGGGTTAACGGAGGTCTTTTTGAGTGTTTCTAGTTGGAATGGGGACCTAAGACATCCTAGTTAATAAAAAAATTGTCCCATCCAATTTGGATTTTATTTTCTTGGTAATTCGATGAGTTATAATTTCGTATAGTAAATCTGTAACATCCTGTAGTAAAACAAGGGATCCTATAGGAGAACTAGGGGATCCTGTAGGAGAACTAGTACATCTTGTAGGAAATCTTGTAGCAGCTTGTTTTGAGCCTGAATTGAGAAAAATCATCATTGAAGTTGGGATTAGGCCCCTACTTGACCTCCAAGACATCAAAATCATTGTACCCCTCTTCCTCCACACCTGTCTCCCCTGCCAAAGATCAAGGAAAGATTAACATTTGCATTTATAAACAAAAAGATTAAAAAAATGAGTTCTTTTATATTTACACATGCACATAGTAGTTAGTACTCTCTAGATCAGATTTCATGCTTAGATTATTTAAAATATCACATGTGACAAATAGGGTTAAAATAGGGTTCTTTTGCAAGCAAAGTGTGTTAATAAGTAGATAGAGGATTTCATGTTACTTTACAAACATTTTTAAATTCAGTCTTTCATTCTTGCAAATAGGTAGCATTTCTTTTCTCTCATGACAACAAAGGAAGGACACATTTTATGTTGCACATATAGTGTCGATACCTCTTAAGTTTGTATGAACCCTGGGTTGATAATTAAAGTCGGTAGCCTTGGGAGTTGCAACATTCTTGTTGCAATACCGAGGCTCATCAACTGCAGTGTTTGGTAGTTTACCATAGATAGTGACAGTTCATTATAGGCTTCAGAATAAGGAATTTGAGTATAAGCATTTTTGGGTTCATTTCATGGATATTGTGTAGTTTTTTTGCTGGATAGTTGTATGAAGATATGGATTATTGTACTCTCTTTTACTGAATCAATCAATGACAATCTAATAAGAAGAATAATTTGAAATGGTTTTCCCCATAGTGGGATTTTCCTTGTCTTCAACCAATCCTGGTGTCTCTATGTGTGAATTCTTTTCTTCTATTGTTCCATTATATTTCACTGCATTGATGATGATGATATTGTTCTTTTTATATAGTTGCGTATGCTGCTGAATAATGATGTAAATATGAATAATGTTATGATGTTTTTAGGTGAACTTAATGTGTTAATGGAGAAATGAATTTTTCAAAGAAAATAACAATATATCCCTAAGAAAAATTAACACTCGGGTGCCTCTTTGAAGTATAGCCCCAGGGGCTTAGACACCATAAACTAATATTCTGTACCCATGGTCACATAGCACACACAAAACCAAGTCCAAATGATTTACCTCTACCCTTGGTCTTCCTTCTTGGATTACATGTCCACTAGGGGTCCCTTTGTATTCACCAACCAATAAAAATTTAGACATGATTATTTGTAATAACCACTGCGATGCTACCATGTCCCGACACCTGGTCAACCCAGATCAACCTCTTGTGTTCCATTTTATTTCCTTCTGGGGTGGGGCCTCCAAGATGACGTGTCCTAATAGGACCTCTGCTGAGCACTTAGACGAATCAAAAACCTGCGAGGGTGACCTGTAACTGCCATCGCAATGCCTTTGTGTGATGGTGCTTAATCAACCTAGATGTCTTTGTATGTGCACCTTTCAAAACCTTTTGGGATAGTCCTTCTGGGATGATTTCATGCTTACATCAACATTTCCATGCACCACCTCCTGAGTGGTGACACATAACACTTGAAAACACCAAAAATGCATGCAATGTGTCCCCTATACTGATGTCATGATGACATCATCATGCACCAATAAAATATTTCCACGCAACTACCAGTGAGGAGAGAGAAAGGGGTTCATAGGCTTTCATTTTGCATTAATTTCTTCATTAAATAATTAAGGGCCATGAGCATTATTTCTTTTTTTTCTTAATATTAAGTTATGTTTCTTGGAAATACACCATCCCAGGTTGTTCTCAATTGTGCCTACCTTTGGATCTTCCAGGGAATGACCTCCGGGATGAGTTGTTGCATATGGGCCCACTGCAAATCCTCTATGCTACTCAAATCTTATTGATGTCCTCTCAGAGCCTTACATACAAGGATTTCACCCTTGCATGCCCCTTTGGTTCTTCTAGGGAAGCATTCTCGAGGTGATGTAGTTATGGGACCTCCCCACACTGCAACTCTGCCAATCAACACACTTTCCTGCTTGTTGTACTGTCAACCACATATTCCTACTGCACTTTCATCCCAAATTTTCTCCTTTGCACTCTTCTTTCCAACGTCCAGGGAACCACCAATAAGATGGTTTGTCGTATGGGCCTGCCATGTGCCAATAATAGCCTATCGTAATTCTTTGTTGTTGGCTGCATCCTCCCAAATCTTTGGTTTAGCTCCTCCATTAATGAATTTTCCAAAATAGATGACCTCTGTAAATTTTCTATGCAACCCGGCCTTACACTAAAAAAATCTAAGTCCAAATTTTCTTTAAAAAAATAAGTTTTGTGCAAGGTATGAAGTTGATGTAGAACTTTGAGCAATGGAACCTTGCTTGTTGACCTTTTGATCTACATACTTTGAATGGCCATAAATCATTCATCCTTAGGTGTTTTCCAGGTTTCCATATATCATTGGAAATAATTTCCCAAAATCTATCCAACTATGCCATTTCCAAGGGTATATGAGGTAATATATGTTATAGACATATTTGGGCACATCAACCCCAACTTATATGTCGATGTATCAGGGCTCATCAATCCCTAAAGGAGTTGTTTCATACCTTAAAGGAACATAGTCATCTAAATACATCATTCCCTAAAAGTTCAATCTGAGAAACCATCCAGAAATTGCCTAAATTGAACCATACTGACTGCTCCACTCGCAAAGTGCGATGCATACTGAGTGGTACACTGCCAGGGTGCAATGCATACTATTTAGGCATTCTATAGGGTGCGATGGGTGAGGATGGACAAATGTCCGGGACATTTGTGAGTTGATTGCTCAAGGAATCTTCTACAAACTTCCCCTATGCCACTTGCCTCTTTGAATTCGCCCAAGGATGAATAAGAAATCTAAGAAAATCTTCAATCCCTTCTCTTGTGGAACCCATTGTAACAAGTGGAATAATCAAACCCCATGGATGACTCACACCCTTGCAAACATCTATAAATGGATCCCTCATCCAAGAGATCCAGAGGCTGGAATATTGTGAATTGCAAGGAAGTGCTGATAATTTGTAATTGAGGAAAAAAATTGTATTGTTGGAGTGATCTTGCTATTTCATGAGGTGAAGAAGGATTGAAGCTGGGAGGATGATACTGGATCAGACAACTGGGTTGTAATTCTCCCTTCTATTAATAAAGCTCTTCAAGTTTTCTTCCATATGATTGTGCAATTATGAATGTTATCGTTTGTGAATGCTATCATTTGTTCATTATATATATGATTCTGTAATGTTTATGTTGTAATAGATCACGATGCTTTGACGGTTCTTTGTTGCCGTACTTGTGCAGGTACTCTCCAAGTGTGTTAGGTATGGGGAGGAGTTGCAAGATCTGTCAAAGGGGAGAGAGATCAAGCAAGGAATTAAGCGGAAGTTCCAGGTTGGTTCCATTATCTTTCTCTTATTTGTTACACATAGAAGAAATCATGGAATTGCTTTAAACTATTGTTTCTAGGGTAGCTGCCAAACCTAGAGGGCTAGCATTCTTTAGGAATACTAGTTTTCCCAAAAACAAATTGGCGACTCCATTGGGGAATGAACAGATGTTTTTTTGTTGTTATTGTTTGTTCTATGTTCAATTTGATAAACTATAGACAGAGTCTGAAGTTAGCCAGGTAACCTTCGAACTGCTCTTACTCTGCAATTGCATAGTGGATGAATGTTGCTTCAGTTGATCTTTGGTTTAGTTTATGAATTGAACATTTGACTTGCAAGCACATCTAGATGCCCTTTTGGTAGCCCAGTAACCTCTCAAGACATTCCATTATACTTTTTTCATCATTGTTCATCAAAACCCATCTTAACTCATTGAAAATAGCTCAACCTTTGAGCCAAAACCCATTTCAGTTGCACTCCCTAGACCATCGCGCTGTCTTCCACTGTGACTGAGTATGCATTGCACATCTCGATTGTAGTAAGTGCAATGCATCTCAGTTTCTGTGAAGCCTAGGTGCGATGATTGACTGAACTCTTTTTCCATCTAGAAATTGAGGGTTTTTTGACCTTGTTTTCAGTTTTGTTTGGTTGTTTTGTTGCAAATGAACAGTGCCTCTTTACTGAAGCTTACTTGTATCACTTAGATCAGCCTCAATTACATTAGGATTAGTGAATGTTTTTTGTGTATTTGTTCATCATTTACAATCCTTTGTCGAAAATTTTTTTAAATCGATTTGTCGCTTTGGTACAAAAAGTGTCGTAATTGTCATTTTTTGTCAAAAAGAGAAGTGCCGTAAATTCTTCCTTCCCTTGATAATCGACTGAACTTTTCTTCATGTATTTGGTTTGATTTGTTTATATTCAAAGTGTCAAAATCATTTTTATTCGAAATTGAAAGTGTCGTTTAGAGTCTTCCTTTCTCTTTTGAAGAAGAATTGTCGAAAATGTCATTTTGAGTGAAATATTTCAGATCTTTGATGCATTTAGTTTTCCTTTTTGGCAATTTTCACATTAAAGAAAGCAAAAACAAATACATGCATTTGCATTTAGAATTTTTTGATTTGTGTGCAAAAAAATTATTTAGGGAAATGAAGTAGTGTGTGCTCTTTGCTCTTTGATTAAAAGCACTGTTATCTTCTTTCCCTAGTAGTTAGGATTTTCATTGCTCAAATAAACAAAGATTGTTTATCATTGTAGATTGCATCTTAGGAATTTCATATCATCATCACATGGTGAACCATTGAAAGGAAAACTCTAAACAAGATCAACTTTAAAATGAATTTCAATGAACCTAACAACGCTTTGGAACTTAACGCAACATATCTAGAGGTCTAGGCTAGTGACGTGTTCTGGTGTCGTTAAAACTAGTGGCTATCATTTTCATTGAAGGTTGGGTGATTCCTCCTCCTTGATACAACAAGTGCTAGCATAGACTTGTGCTCCCTATACCATCGCGTATATATTGGGAGACCACAATAGGCTTAAATCCTTTATCCATAGGAAATTGAGTCTGCCGCCTTATTGATCGCAATGCACTGAACACAGCATTTGGGAAGATTGACTGTCGTACATAAGTCCTTAGTAATTTCTTTTTAATTTATCACCAAGGTGTATATTGCAGTTTTGTGATTGGTTTGGTAATCCCTTTGTCTAGATTTTCCAAAGTAGTCACTTTCGTTCCTTTTTGACTCTTTAAAAGAAAAGGTCCATCTGAGCACTTGTCCTTTCAGGCTCATTAAAAATCGAAGGAGACTATAGTCATCTTTAGCTTTTTTCAACTCTTAAAAACTGAAAAAGCAAAGCTGTGTCCAAGCATCATTAAAATTAATTGAATTTGGAATAACATCATTTTCCCCCAAATTTTGAGTTGATCAAATAATTTGCAATCATGGAAGAAAGTCAATCAAAGCCCCGTCGTTGGCGGAGACTAGCGAGTCAACTATCTTTGACTCCAGAAGTGAAGCCAATCTGGACAAAACAGTCTCGTTTAACTGAGTCCAATTCATCTGGTTTATTTGAAACTTTTGTTTCAACATCGTTAGAGACTACAGTTACTCTGATTATTTCTGGTACATCTGCCTTCAGAGAAGAAGTTCTGTAGTTACAAGAGGACATTAGAACTGATCCTACTGTAATAGTAGACACTTCTATACCTGAAACAACTCCATCTAGAGTTGATCCAGAACCCCTCTCAGTTCAAACCGAAGCTACATTTGAACCAGTAGTTGTTCAAGAACCTCCCTTTGAGACTGAAGTTCATTTACCTGAACATCTGGAAGTTGAGTTTCAATATTCAGAAGGTGTCGCCCCTCCAGTATCTATCACTGTAGAAGCTATACCTTCTTCAGCTCTAGAAATATTTTACGGACCTGATATTCTTCCTCTTCCACCTGGTCTGATTGCTATAGAGGAGATAGTAGAGGATCCCCCATCTAGTACCCCATTTCATTTTGGAACTGGGATTCATTTGTATCCTTCTACTCTCGAGTTTGGTTCTTTTAATCCTCCTTCATCGCAAGTTCCTGTCGAATCGCTTGGAGAGCTTTTGGATAGACTAAACATGTCTAAGCAACCATCAACATCTAGGAATGTGTCATCTGATGTAGCTACGGTAGAACCTCCTACTGTTATTCCTACAATGTTTTCTGGTACACCTGAGTCATATTTATATGGTACACCATCTGTTCCAGCTAGTTATCAATCACTAGCTGGAGTCCACTCAGGGGCTGCTTCGGCACCATGGTCTGCTCCTATTTATTCATCTAGAGTCCCATCTGGTCCTTCTTATGTTGAAACTTAGCAATTTGATCTTGCTTGTGATTATCAATTTGGGCAAACCAGTTTTCAAAGACCGATATATCCTTTAAACACTAGACTACTGCCATATGGAGAGCAATATGCCTTTTCACTGTTTCCTCCTGGGGAACAACCATATGAGAGTTTCCAACAATATTCAGGTCAAACTGGAATTACATCTAGTGGTTGGATACCAATACTGCCAAAACAACCAAGGGTTGTATATCCAACGCAACCGATCCGACCTGTGTCAAATATTCCCACTACACCTATTATTACGACTGTGTCACAAACACAAGCACAGCCTGTTGTGTCTCAACCTCAACCTGCTCCTTCTTCCTCGCAACCTCAAGTTTTGAGGTAGAAAAGTCAAGTCTCTCAGGTTGTGATACAACAACCACTTGTCTCTACAGCTCAACCGCAACCTCAGGTTAGTGCTTCTTTATTTGGGATGACTCAGACACCAACGGGTATTGTCAATCCATAACTTGGTCAATCTTTCGGTATTGGGCAACAACAAATGGTCCAACAATTGTGGTTAGCACAATACCAACAACCACAATACCAGCAAACCCGACCTTAGTTTGGGCTTGGTTTACAAGCTCAGACTGGATTTGGTCAATATCAAGCCTACCGAGGACCTGGGCAATAAGGCTTTGTAGGTTATGGACAGCCGCATTTTCAAACTAGTTATCAACAACCACACTATACTGGTTATGTCCAACCACCTTATCAAAGTTACCAACAATAGATGCCTTATGCTAGTATGCAAAAACCTACTGCTCAGGTGATTCCATCTTATCCTGGGTATGCTCCACCCAACCTGAATCAGTAGTTGCCTTTTGTAGCAACTCTAGAATTACCAGATTTGAACCGGCTAATGAATGATCCAATTACATACGCCCCTTGGTGGCCGGAAATTCCTCATAAACTCCCCTATGATATTCCTAAGTTCAATGGAAATCCAGGTGAAGATCCATCGAATCACATAATGAATTTTCATTTGTGGTGCTCATCTAACACTCTAAATGATGATTCGATTAGACTTCACCTTTTTCAGAGAACGCTCACTGGTCCAGCAGTGAAATGGTATATTGAATTGCCTAGAGATTTGTTTGATAACTTCACCTTTCTTGCCACTACTTTTCTAACCCACTTTCAGTTACCCATTAGGTACGAAACTGGAACAGAACTCCTTACCAACTTTAAACAAACCATGTCCACTCACATATCTGATCATATTCATGAGTGGCGACATCGTCGTCGAATGGTAAAAACGTATGTACCTGATCAAATTTTAGCTGAGTGGTTTATTAAGTCCTTATTGCCATCTATCACTGAGGACGTGGCAAAAGGTGGAGTTGTCACTCAAGAGAAAGTCATTGCTCGTGCCCAATATATAGATTTGATCTATATTCAGCCTGGCACAGTCTACGACAAAATTCTTGATGCTCCTAGACCAACATTTTCTGTTCCTCCTCCTCCTCCTAAGTCGAGTAGGGACTCTCATGCCGATGACGGTGTGATCGGTGCCTCAATCATGCAAACCACAAGAGGTCCATCTGGTCAAGCTCTTGCTATTTCTAGTCAAAATGCAAATGACAATTCTCTTGCCTCAGAGATTAATGCCGTGTCATCTGACAAAGGCAAAAATCCAAAGCAACTAGGGGGTAAGAAGAAAGGGAAAAATAATAAAAAGAAACAGGAGAATTCCACTCCTGAAAAAACACCTGAAAACCCTACTGTGGCAAAGAAACCTCCTCGTTATCCATGTTTGATCTGTAACGAGGAGAATTTTACAAGAGATTGTCCACATCGATCTGAGGTTTCAAAACTTTTGAAGGCTTCGAATACCTCAGCAGTGTTGACTGATCTGTTTCCAAACCCAGAAACTAATATGGTTGCTACCGATAATGCTTCCACATCCCAAGTGCTAATGCTATCCATCACAAACAAGCAAAATGATGCTTTGGTATTGAAAAGGAGTAAAGATTATGGGAATCCATCGTCGTCGAACAACAAGGCTACTGAACAACCTAGTTCTTCGACAATGACTTCACCAGAAGTTGTTCCACCCATCATTCTTGAGTTAACCATTAAGCTGCCAAAGGGATTCATACATAAATCGACATTTAATCCTCATGCTCAAGCTACTCAGAATTATAATATAGTGGAGGATCTGGCTCAATCGCCATCCGCTATGTCGACACTTGAGGTATTGCAAAATTGTCCCTTCCAAAAGTAGGCTTTGTTATCAGCAATAGGTGGGATCGATCCAACGGATTCCAATCTGGTGGCCTTTAATCATACTGGATATAAACCACAGTTGCCGGCCCAACTCGCTTTCCTTATACAGTTAAAAGCCCTCAACAAAAATGTTCATCGAACCATCATTGACGAGGGGGCATCTACCTGTATAATGTCAATGAGTTGCTGGAAAACGCTTGGTTCACCACCCTTGTCATGATCACCAACAACATTAAAAGCATTCGATGGAAGAACGTACACTCCATATGGGATTTTAAGTAGCTTGCAAGTTGAACTAGGGGGAAAAATAGTAGATATTGAAGTTGAGGTCATTGATGGACTCCTTGACTACAATATTTTACTAGGAAGGCCCTGGGTTTATGCTATGGCTGTTGTTGTGTCTACATATTTTAGAAAGATTGCATTTCCCTTCCAAGGTGGAATCACAATCGTTGACCAACTAGCCTTTTTTGCTAACAGTTCACAAGCTACTGGAAGCATTCCATTGATCCATGGAAGTTCACAATCACTTCAAAATGTTGGAGTAGGTCTCCTAAAAGACCCTTCCTTAATGGGTACTTTTTCCCTCCTGTCTCCATCTAGCTTCGGGGAAGTGGCCACAGTGGAAACCTACCACATGATCTCTTCTACATCATCTAAGTTTAAGAAGAGTTCCGACTATTTTGATAGTGAGGATCATCGCAAGGAGTTGCCACCAAGCCCCATCGAATCTTTGTAGCAATCAATTTTTTGGGCTTGTACAGCAAATCCGAGTCTGCACTCAACAAGTGTTTGGGTAGATAGGTCTTTGGAATATGGTACCTCTTCTGATCCTTGGTCTCGTATACATTCTACAGACGAAGGAATCATCCAATCAATGATGATAGGAGAGAAGCCATGGGAAAATTATCATCATCATTCCCACCTTCGAGATGACAAAGAAGATTATTCGAACGACCTCAATCACCCCTCAATTGTTGATTTTTTATTAAATTCTGTAGATACAGTAGATTCCGAGCGAAATCTGTCCAACATTGAAGAAAATATCACTATTAATATTTCGACCAAACCTAATATTGTAGAGAATATTCACGTCGGAAAATCTTGTTCTCCATCAGAACTAACTAACTACTGTGCTCTTTTTTGAGAATTTAGAGATGTCTTTGCATGGTCATATGAAGAAATGCCAGGCATTGACTTGAGAATCGTTGAAAATGAAATCAAGATGCATCCAGATGTCAAACCAGTACGAAAATGGCTTCGACCTATTCATCCAAAGAAAGTTGCTGCCATTAAAGCAAGGGTTGAAAAACTTTTGCATGCTGGCTTCATTTACCCTGTACCTCTCACTGATTGGGTATCGAATATTGTTCCTGTGATGAAAAAGCAAGGAACGATAAGAGTGTGTGTCGATTATAGGGATGTAAATCAAGCATGTCTGAAGGACAACTATCCTACACCCTTTATTGAGCAGATTATTGATGAATGTGCCGGCTGTGAAATCTTTTCATTCATGGATGAATTTTCTGGCTATAATCAAATCAATATCTGCCCACAAGACCAGTCAAAGACTGCATTTATATGTCCGTGGGGCACATTCGCATATCGTAAATTGCCTTTCAGTTTGAAGAACGCAGGGGCAACATTTCAGAGGGAAATGAATTACACCTTCCATGACATCAAACACATCGTTCAACGTATCTCGATGATCTGCTTGCTCATTCGCGAAAACGGACTGCTTATCCACAACATTTGAGAGCCATATTTTTACGTTGCTGACACTACAAGATACAACTTAATCTGCACAAATGTGTGTTTTGTGTTGGTTCTGGTCGACTGCTTGGTTTTGTAGTTTCTAAGGATGGAATTCAACTTGACCCATTTAAGGTTCAGGCAATTCTTGACATGCCTCCACCTTCAAATTTGCTTCAGATTTCTGAGGAGGTGCATTCCAAGTTATGCTGATCTCGCTAAAGGTTATACACATGTTTTAAAGAAAGGGGTACCCTTCCACTGGGATCAAGTTGCGCAAGCTTCCTTTGATGCTCTAAAATATTCCCTGATAGAAGCACCATTAATGTATGCTCTTGACTATCAAAAATACTTTAACCTGTATCTCGCTGCTGCAGATACAACCATCGCTATGGTTTTAGTGCAAGAAAATGACAGAATTGAACATCCTATATATTATTTAAGTCGTAATCTTAATGATACAGAAAGCAAGTACTCTTATGTTGAAAAGTTGGCTTTAGCAGCCGTTCAAGCAGTACAGAGATTTTGACACTATGTACTCCTTCGTAAAACTACCATTGTGTCATATTGCAACCTTATGACATACATTTTGTCATGTCAATTACTGCGGGAAAATATTCCAAATGGGTAGTCATTTTGCAAGAGTTTGATCTGGAATTTGTTAAATCCAAATCAAAGAAGTCTCTCGTCTTTGCAGAGTTACTTTGTGACCTTCCCTCGTCCTCCAACGATTTAACATCAAAAGAATCAATCGTGGATGAGACTCTATTTTTGATATCATCAAGTTATCCATGGTATGGGGATATATTGGTCTATCTCTAGACCCAAGCTTTTATGCCTAACACCTCTCAGTCTAAACAACAACGTACTCGATACCAAGCCAAATATTATCTGATCGTTGGTGATACACTTTATCGTTGTGGTGTTGAAACGGTTTTATGAAGGTGCCTCACACATGAGGAGGCCGAAAAAGTTTTGAATGATTGTCATTCAGGTGCATGTGGAGGGCATCTATCTAGTTACGCTACTACACAAAAGATCTTGCGAGCTAGTTACTTCTGGCCCACCATATTCAAAGATTGCATAATTGCAGTCAGAAGTTGCCATGCTTGTCAGATTTTTGATCGCAAACCGGATTACCACTTGCACCACTGCATCCAGTCGTTGTTGTTGGCCCATTCGCTAAATGGGGGAATTGATTTCATGACATGTAACCCCACCTCAGTTGGGGGGCATGGGTATATTATAGTCACTGTCGACTATTTTACAAAATGGGCCGAGGCGATGCCTACATTGAACAACAGTGGCGAAATGACTACACTCTTTTTTTCAATCATGTAGTTTCTAGATTCAGTGTTCCACAGGCTATAGTCACAGATCATGGGTCGCATTTTCAAAATCACATGATGATCGAATTAACTACCAAATTAGGATTGTCCCATGATAGTTCTACTCCATATTATCCACAGGCTAACAGACAAGTTGAGGCAATCAACAAAGTCCTTAAGCGCATGCTACAGAGAATGATTGGAGTCCATAAATGAAATTGGCATTTAATCTTGTACTCAGCTCTGTGGGTATATAGGACTTCGATGAGAAATGCAATTGGATTTATGCCATTTCAGTCAGTGTATGGTCTGGAAGCAGTCTTACTAATTCAATGAGAAATCTCATCCCTCAATCTTGCAATCGATTTGCTTCCTGAAACTTCTGAAGAAGAGGCTCATTTCTTGGAATTAATCCATCTAGATGAAACCTATCATGATGCCGCGTTGGCTAATGAAGCACATAAAAAACACATCAAGGCTCAATATGACAAAAATATTAATCCTCGTGTCTTCTCAGAAGGTGACCTGGTCTTGCTTTACGATCAGGATTTTGACAAATTAGGAGTAGGTAAATTTGATCCATTATGGATGGGCCCTTACATTGTTAAACACGTATTGACAAAAAGAGCCTACGAGCTAGTTGATTATGAGGGGATTCCACTGTCGCAGCCCCGAAACAGGTTGTATCTTAAACGTTACTATGCTTGATTAAGTGTAGTAAACTCATTGTACATATGCTTTTATTACATTTTTGTGTTAGGCCCCTATACTACTAGTGTAACCCCTTATTGTTATTAGTGCAACCCCCTTATTATATTTTTGTACCCATGTAGTCCCCATAGATGCCCACTATTGTTATTATTGTGCTCTTACATTATTATTGTTATGTCGGCTTTGATTATATTATGTCCCCTTAGACTCCTATACATAGAAAGGAGGTCTTGTCATTTGTATCATCCAAGAATTTTTCATTTGTGTAATTTAAAGGAGGTTGCCCCCTTGAAGAGGCTTATTTCTAAGGTGTTCATCCATCTTTTCTATCTTTTTGTGAGCTAGTTTCATAACATTTGGTATTAGAGCTTTGGATTCTAGGGTTTCGCTGCTCCAAATAGGTCATCGTGACATTTTCACTATAACGCTTTTTCTGTGACATTTCAGAAGTGAAAAAAAAAACCCATTTGAGAATAAATCATACTGAAGCTCAGATCCAAATTTTAGAGTTTTTCGTGCAATATTTGCGGAGATATGATCTAAGGAAGTTGGTCCTTTTGTAGACTCCTGAATTACATTCCAAACAGGTGACCTGGGGGAAATCGTCATAACTTTCTCTCAGAGAATCGGATTGAAATTTCGTAAGAAGGTACAGAAAGAGGACAAAATTTAGTTTTTTTTCCTGTATTTTTCAGATCCGAAGGTCAAAACAGTGACACGTGGAAAGTCATACAAGTTCACTATTATAAAAAGGTGTATAATCAGGTCATCTTGGGATATTGTGCATAACTCTTTCTTGGAGAATCTAATTTTGATTAGACTAGTGCCATTGGAAAGAGGACACAGAGGGCTACTACAAGTTGAAATTTCAGAACTAGAAGAACTGAAATTACAGAGTTATAGTTATTTCAAGATCGAGCTCCTAAAATCAAGAAAAGACGATATGAGGAAGTTTGATGGCAAGGATCCGGTAAATTGGATACTTCAGATGGAGCAATATTTTGATTTACATGGTGTACCACTGTTACAAAAGGTATGTATTGCATCTCCATATTATAACTGGATAAATTTTTATGGTGTAAAGGGCTTCTTTCTCGTAAACAACTTGTTACGTGGTCAATTTTCACGGAGGAAATGATAGCACATTATGAGGATACAAAGAGCAACACCACAACAATTGGAAAGAGTAAAAGAGCTTTGTTACACAGTGGAAAGTAAAATTATGGCAACAAGGAAGTCTACCCCTCACAACTATAAAGATGGAAGTGTTGTTTCTCCTAGCCTTCCACAACCTACAAAGGTTACACCACAACAATTGGAAGGAAAAAGAGAAAAAGGGCTTTGTTACAATTGTGATAGCAAATGCACCAAAGGTCATAAGTGTGCTGAGAAGAAATTATTTTACATAGAGTATGAAGAGGAGGAAGAAAAGGATCAAGAAACATCAAAAGAAGAGGATATATGCTAGGACCCAACCCCAGAGAAAGAAGAAATAAATCAGACCATATCTTGTACTACAATGGTAGGAATTACCACTCCTCAAACTCTCAAGATAGAAAGACATATCAAGAAGAAAAAGGTTCAAGAAGTGAAAGATCACATCGAGAAACAAGAAATGAATCCAACCATATCTTGTAATGCATTGGCCAGAATTACCACTCCTCAAACTATCAAGATAGAAGGACATATCAAGAAGAAAAATGTTCAAGAAGTGAAAGGTCACATCGAGGATCAAGAAATGAATCCGACCATATCTTGTAAAGCATTGGAAGAAATTACCACTCCCCAAACTCTCAAGATAGAAGGACATATCAAGAAGAAGAAGGTTCAAACAGTGAAATATCAGGAAGAAAAGTATCAAGAAACATCAAAAGAAAAAGGATACTCACCAGAAACCAACCCCAGAGAAAGAAGAAATGAATCTGACCATATCTTGTAATGCATTCGTCGGAATTACCACTCCTCAAACTATGAAGATAGAAGGACATATCAAGAAGAAAAAGGTAACAGTGTTGATTGATTTAGGTAGTACCCATAATTTTATTAATTGTAAGATAGCCAAGGACTTGAATTGCTTCCTAGATCCAGCACCAGAGTGTCAAGTGACGGTTATAAGTGGAGGAACCATAAATTGCTCTGGAAAGTGCCATAATATCAAGCTATCCATGGGAGAATATTTATTAAATAGCCCAATGTTTTCCATTCCAATGGGTGGTGCTGATGTTGTACTAGGAGTCTAATGGCTACAATCCTTGGGTACAACAGTTTTTAATTTTCAATAACTTTTTATGAAATTATCTTCGGAAGGAAAGGAAGTTGAATTAAGGGGTATCACATGGAAACTAGGAAAGATAATCAACTCTGACGGAATTACAAAGATTCTAAAGAAAGAACAATGAGACATATTTGCACAATTATGTTTGCTAACTGTTCGCACATTGAAATCATCTATTTCTCTAGATCTCCAAAAAATCTTGGATAATCATTCCAATGTATTTGAGACTCCCAAAGGTCTCCCACGCATTCGTAATCATGATCATGCTATTCATTCTATTCTAGGATGTGCTCCTCCAAATGTCAAGCCTTATAGATATCTATATGCCCAAAGGAGTGAAATTGAACATATGGTTGCAGAAATGGTAGAGGCTGGTACAATTATCCAACCAAATTTGATAAACAAAGGAAGGTATGAATGGAAGAATGGCGAAGCAGGGTGGGAACTCATTCAAAATTTGCCAAATATCCCAGTTCCAACAATATTGCTAGAACTTGTCAAGGAAGGAAAAAGCATATTGGAACCTAAATCATTTACAGAACCGAGAAGTCGACAGCTATGAAATCAATCAATTTCAAAGCATCTCATCAAGTGGAAGAACTTACCTATTGAAGATTTCACATGGAAGGACAAGAATTTTATACAGAAGCATCAAGAACTGCTCAAGCGTTTAGGACAACACTTTTTGAAGGAGAGGGGGATGTTAGGCCCCTATACTACTAGTGTAACCCCTTATTGTTATTAGTACAACCCCCTTATTATATTGTTGTACCCATGTAGTCCCCATAGATGCCCACTATTTTTATTATTGTGCTCTTTCATTACTATTGTTATGTCGAATCTGATTGTATTATGACCCCTTAGACTCCTATATATAGAAAGGAGGTCTTGTCATTTGTATCATCCAAGAATTGTTCATTTGTGTAATGTAAAGGAGGTTGCCCCCTTGAAGAGGCTTATTTCTAAGGTGTTCATCCATCTTTTCTATCTTTTTGTGAGCTAGTTTCATAACATTTTGAGTGTTTTCTTTTAGAGTTGTCATTTTGGTTAGGTAATCCACTTCACATTTGTTGTAGATGTCATACTTTTTGGAACCATTTGTTGGGTATGCCGACAGAGCTAGTCATAGTACACAGAACCTATCTTCTGCGACCTGGGCCATCTTCGCTCCAAGCGGCGAGTTAGTGAGTTTCAGGGGGATATGTATTGGTCAATCGACGAACAACATTGCTGAGTATAGCGCGTTGATTGAACTTCTCTCTGATGCCATTTCACATGGCATACACCGACTCATTGTCAGGCTAGATTCACAACTCGTCATTCTACAACTTACTGGCATTTATTCCGTTCGGAACCCAGCTATTCATCGCATGTTCCTAAGAGTTAGGATTTTGGAAAGACATTTTGATTCCATTCAATATCAACACATTTCCAGAAACTTAAACACATTGACTGATTCATTAGCAAACTATGTGTTAAATAGACATTTGCAGCATTTGTAAAGAAAGCATTTCACATCAACATTTGCATTAGGATTTCATCACTTAGCCAAAATAAAACTCCAAAAATAAAAAATAGATAGTTTTTTATAGTTTCACAAAATGTTTTGTGTTCAAGACAAAATCAATCATCTGACCAAGAAACTCCAAAATGAATGAAGAAAAAACATCCTAGACTAGTGATGCTGGTGATAACATGTCACTGCCTGTGCTATCATGCATAGGAGCCTAGTCCAACGACTCGGTACACCAGTAGTATGGCACTGTAACCTCAAAGGTAACTCATCGGTCCTGACATCCTGAATGCCGAGAGTGAGGCCCTCAATCTAATCCTGCAGCACTGCTAGGGTCTCTGATATGTCCAGATCTCGAAGGACGGCCCTCCCTATAGCCTCTCTTACTGGAGCATCATTTGCCTCTCGTGGGCATGCCACTGGTTGCACTGGTCCAATATCTGCACACACATATGAGTTTGTTTAGTCTTGGTAACATCAAAAACACGAAAACATTATAAAACTCAAAAAACAAAGATGTGGTCAAATCATTTTACCTATAGCACTCCACTTCTCACCAACTAGTAATGCCAAATCCAGATTGCCTCGGAAATCTATCCCGACATATGGATACTCCGTAAACACCATCTCCTAGCAGTTGAACCACTCAAAAAAAGCATTTGAGAAGGAGATTTGTGACTGGTCGGCATCTCTAGCCATAAGATCCACCCATCTCTACATCTGTGGTTCCCTCGGTGCTGGCAATCTCGGTGAAATGTTTTGAGGTTGCATCAGTGGAATTCTTTCCAAAGCAAAAGTAGTCTATATGGATCCATAAACAAAGTTCTTGGTTCTTCCATTCTTTACTTTGGACATTTGTTCTTTTATGACAGGAAGTATCACCTCACACCAATTTAACACCTTCAGTTCCAGGCATTCCAGGGCATACTGCATATAAGATCTGTTCGCTAAATGTAAGGCTGCACTACCAGCCAATCTAGTAAAGATAAATAGGATGGTCCTTAAAGGTCAATCAGTAACATCCCGGATATTTATCTTACCATCTCCACTGGGTTGAGATCCATCCCTGCAGAACTGAAGAATGTAATATTTCACAAACTTGCGCCCATGAGCAAATCCTAATAGTGAAAGAGGGGCACCACGCCTCGACAAACCATTCAGAAAATAAATATCCTCCACCATAAAAGGAATAGATTTACCTCTGATCTGGAATACATGGTCAATAGGATCCCAAGCATTGAGAAGATATTGCAACAAATTGATTTGTTTCCTCATGTTGGATATGTAGAAAAACTTTAATAAGCCACAGTTTCTTAATCCATCCACTGTGTCCTGGTCATGTAAAGCAATCATATCCTCCTCTTCATGTTCTTGTTCACACCATGTGACAACCATCTTGATCCAACAAATATATGAAATACGAACAGTAGATGAGTTAGGATCCAATTTTGAGCAAAAACAGGTAAAAATTTGATGAAAAAACACTGTATAAATTTGCCTTTCTGCGCCCATCGCACCTCGCCTTTGAGCAAGATGAGATGGATAATGACTGGCCTGTTGGTAGCTCAGTATGCATCGCACCTTTCGATACTAGCTAGGTGTGATGATTGAGGAACGAAATCTTTAAACCCCAGGGGCCCAGAAAAGTAAAAAAACTTGCTCAGAATCAAGAAAAGATGGAATGAAAATGAAGAGCTCAAGGATAGCTCCTACCTGGTCTTGATGGTGTGAAGAATGGTCCATAGGATCTCTCGAAATCAACAGATGAAATTTGAGGGGGAAAACCACTTCAGAGCTCCAAATCCAAAATTTGAAATGAAATGATGAAAATGAAATGTTGAAACTACTTTTTATGTTTACTATTCATGTACTTCAAAGTGAAATGTTAGTTTTAGTTCATTTTTCATCCATATATATGTATTTCTAATCAATTTGATGGAATTTTGAGTAGGTTGAACAACTGATGAAAGAATCTGATGTGCTAAACAATGAATTGAACATCTTTGACCACCAAGGAAACTTTTTGTCTTCTTTTCGAGCTTTGATTCAAAAATGAAAAGAAAGGCATAGAGTCCTCTTTAAATCCTTTTCAGACTTGTTAAACATGAAGAGATCGTCGAGCGCTTGTCTTTTCCAGCTCGTTAAAGTATTGGAAATGCCATCCCTCATGTATTATTTTATCCTTTTTCAGACCTCAGGGATTACTTTATGAAAAAGAACTTATGGAGTTTTCTTTTCATCCCTTTTCAAACTCTCTAAACATGAAAAGGACCGATTTATCCTTGTCATTAAACTCGTTAAAACAATAGCAACAAACTTGTCCATCTAGATGAGACCGAGTTTCACTGTCGCTAGACTCGTTAAAACATTAAATAGCAACAGGTTTGCCCGAAGGGCGAATTATAGAACAAGCATATGTTATCCTCCTCAAGCTTGACAAAAATAAAGAGGTATTGGTTAGCAATGACTAGGGAAAAAAGGGAAAAAACTTGAAGAATTTATGGTAGCAAGTCACTCTTGAACATGACACTTTCACTTCATCTCCATTATTGAGTTGGGTTGGGTTATTCTGTTCACCGGTCATCATACCATTGGTCTTTCATACCATCCATCTTTTGGGGTTAACGCTACCAATTCATCTTAGTGTCGCTGACATGTTCAAGAGAAGTCATTCAGTTGAGAAATCACCATCCAGTTAATGTCTCATACACTGCAATACCTCCAACCTTCATTTTTTCATGACCACCATTCCTGAACCTTGTGTCGTCAGTCCGTTTTCATCTCCAGAAATAATTTGCTTCGTTTCGTTTCGTAGATGTGGGGTACATCAAGGCCCTCCTATGACGAGTTGCTTCTTGTTGACATCAGCTCATTATCCGAGATGTTGACTTAGAAACAACCCTTTTAGTCCTTTGAAGCTTGCATACGTCAATGGCAAGTTTCTCACTTCCGACAACAGGTTGACATCAATGGCCTTGGACCGAAAGATTTTGTGTGGTGTTCAACATCGGATCATGTATTCACACCATGTGAATTGTACTGTAGTACCTTGGGGATCATTATCATTACCAGTGATTCCTCTCGCGTCTGTTAACAGCTCACATGATTAGCTGGTAATCAGGCGATGTCTTTCCATGTTTGAATTCAGAACATCTCTTCACATGGTTTGACTTGTACATCGGGTGAATATTGAACGAGTTTGAAGACCCCTAATTTAGTTTCATCCATCTGGGCTGCAATATATTCAGGGATATAAAAACATCAAATGTACAAAGGCTCTACACAGATGGTCATCCTAACCATGGATTGCGACTCTATATCTGTAGAATCACAAATCTGTATCTACAGATGACTATCTGATCTATGTACATGAAATGAAATTTATAAAGCTGAGCATGGGGATGCCTCCCTCAGCTAGATCATGAAAAATTGTATTATGATGATATTGTATTGTAACTTATGCAGGTCACCTTCCAGTTCAAAACTTCGGATCCTCATGATAAAGCATTTCACCCGACATGAATATTTACGACCTCATGCTTTAGGGGGCAACTGTTATAGACATATTTGGGCACATCAACCCCAGCTTATATGTCGATGTATTAGGGCTCATAAACCCTAAAAGAGTTGTTTCATACCCTAAAGGAACATAGTCATTTGAATACATCATTCCCCAAAAGTTCCATTTGAAAATCATCCAGAAGTTGCCTAAATTGAACCATACTGACTGCTCCATTGGCAAAGTGCGATGCATACCGAGTGGTACACTGCCAGGGTGCAATGCATACTGTTTAGACCTTCTATAAGGTGCGATGGACAAGGATGGACAAATGTCTGGGACATTTGTCAGTTGATTGCTCATGGAATCTTCTACAAACTTCCCCTATGCCACTTGCCTTTCTGAATTTGCCCAAGGATGAATAAGGAATCTAAGAAAATCTTCAATCCCTTCTCTTGTGGAACCCATTGTAACAAGTGGAATGACACTAATCAAACCCCATGGATGACTCACACCCTTGCAAACATCTATAAATGGATCCCTCATCCAAGAGATCCAGAGGCTGGAATATTGTGAATTGCAAGGAAGTGCTGATAATTTGTAATTGAGGAAAAATCATTTTATTGTTGGAGTGATATTGCTATTTCATGAGGTGAAGAAGGATTGAAGTTGGGAGGATGATACTGGATGAGACAACTGGGTTGTAATTCTCCCTTCTATTAATAAATCTCTTCAAGTTTTCTTCCATATGATTGTGTAATTGTGAATGCTATCATTTGTTCATTATATATCTGATTCTGTAATGTTTATGTTGTAATAGATCAGGATGCTTTGATGGTTCTTTGTTGCTGTACTTGTGTAGGTACTCTCCAAGCGTGTTAAGTACGGGGAGGAGTTGCAGGATTTATCAAAGGGGAGAGAGATCAAGCAAGGGATTAAGCGGAAGTTCTAGGTTGGTTCCATTATCTTTCTCTTATCTGTTACACATAGAAGAAATCATGAAATTTGCTTTAAACTGTTGTTTCTAGGGTAGCTTCCAAACCTAGAGGGCTAGCATTCTTTAGGAATACTAGTTTTCCTAGAAACAATAAACTATGGAAGAAATGAATTCAAAACTTGGTACTCCCTAACCACCATAGGTTTAAGATTTTAGCTTCTTACCTCATCCTGCTACTATGATTTTTATCTACCAAAGACTACAACAACCATGGGATTTCCCTTGAGCTTGACATCATGCACATCAATGCTAGCCCAGTTAACATAAATGGTAGTCTAGTTGACATCAATGGATGCCACCTTGCATCCTACCATTGCCAACTTTCCAACATAGGATCAAACAGGTTTGGAGCAGGAACAAAGTCTTTGGAGCATAATTGAAATAATGCAAGGTCTAATGATGGTTTTGTCTACCCCTATAATAGAGTGGAGTAATTCTAAAAAAACAATAGTATGAGTTAGAGAGCGGATTGAACCAAGGACAATCGAACATGCCTAGATTGTGCAAGAGAGTCTCGAGACAAGGAGTGTTTTAGTATGGTTGTTTTGGACTTGGTTTGAGAAACCAAGGGTTGTATCCATAATTTTGAGAAGGGAAAAAGGCTTTGAATTTTGGAAGTTGCGACATTATAAACTGAAGAAATTTGTATATAATTTGAAGAAAGGACCGAGGGTCCCATTACATAAATTTGGTTTTCTATTTTGAAGAATTTTATACTACATTTATGTGACAAAGTAATGTCTCTATGTGAAAAAATATTATATCATGTTACATATGTGATGATGTTATGATTGTGAACTATACGGTGGAGATAAAATTGTAGCTGGACATTATACTTATTTTAATATTGAACGTTGGATTCCACACACATAATATATTGTACACTTGAAAAATAAGTATAAGTGCTAGAGGTGTAGTTCGGGAGCCAAGTACTCATCAATTGGTTACAAACATTTGAGGAACCTCATCAGTGTTGCATGCTCAGAGGCCCTTGACATGCCTTAACTTGGGGAGCGCTCTATGGGAATGAGAACAACACTTGCAATGTGTCGTATATTGTTTATCTCTAAAATCTAGATTCTAATTTGTTTTTCATTATAAATAAATTAGTAAAATTGTAAAACTCATTTTATTTAATAAATAATTTAATTATTTTGTATTTTAATTTTTTTTTGTATTAAAATTTGATGTAAAAATTTTGGTGGAATTGTGATTTTATTTTTTCAAATATATTTTTGAAACACTCAAAAATCTAGAACATTTAAATTATACAAATTTAACAAATTAAACTTATTATTTCAATAAATATCTATTAAAATAAAATAAAACCAAAACATTAAAAAAGTATACATCCATACAAGTAAAATTAAAAGCAAAAAAAAAAATGTAAAGACCCATCTTGGGGTCCTGTTGAGAGTGTTAGAAATCTGTCAACCAAGGGGATCTCCTCGATGTGAAGTTCCAATTAAACCTCACACCATTTGGAGTAGGAGCCCCATTAGGAGTATTGGCCCGATTTCCATGTATCCCTATAGATTTTCCTTGGCTACAAAGTTCAACACAAGAGAGCAATACATAGGTATCTTCAGATCAACAAGTGAGTATGCCTTGTGAAATTTTTAGCCACAGAAAGTATCAAGATCCTTCTACGGAAAGGGAAGATAAAAGTGGGCCCTTTAAAGACAAGTAATAGTACTAATCTTGAAAATTCACACGAGCACATACATAATAATGAAGCATTGATCAACTAGCGAAATAGTTCACAAGGAAGCGATGATTGTTAAAGAAAATACAACACACCTTCAACAAGATAAGTACCAAAGACACCAAAATAGTTCAATTACCTTTGTACAGATGAAAAAAACATACATTGCAAACATTTAAAGAATAGTCTTACAATATTCATGACATATTCATGAACGTTTGTTGGCTCAACAAGCTTATGAATTAAGTAAAAGTTCCAAGATACATCAAGACATCGAACACCACTAGCCCCAATAGTGGAGCATTAGAGCAGTTTTTTACTCCTCCAAAACAACTATCTTCCTCTCTAATTCCTGGTAGGAGGAACCAAGGTGAAAATTAATTTACATGAGTAATAAGGGTGTACATATAAAAAATGGGGTGATCATTCACATCCCATGTGACCCTTGGACTACCCTCATGGTTGTTTGACTTCTCAATGACATATTAACTTCCTACATGACCTTTTCATATTACATGGATGACTCTTGGACTTCCACTTTACATTACATTTCTTTGATATTGAATTTACATAATCCACAAATGATGGGGAAAATAATAACTCGTGATAGGACATAACATGACACTGATGACATGGACTCCATGATGAAGTGGTAGTGCCAAGCTATCCTTCTTGCCACTTCTTTATTTTTGTCTTCAATAAGAGATCTATCCAACACTTTATCTCCATGAGAGATATGCATTTTTATTCATATCCTCCATCCAAAGTGTTGTGAATCAGATGGAATCTTCATGCGGTCCTAATCTTTGGTCTTCTGTTGTAATCGTGTGTTCCTTCGTCTTTTTTCCTGATGATCATATTATTTCCTCAGCTCCTTAGGTGTCTTCTAGCATGGTCTCATTCTACATATCCTTCATCATCATATTGTCATGACATAATAGAATACTTGTGACTACAATCCACTCATGACAGGAGGACATCAGTCCGATAAACCCCTAGACTAAGATGCTTCATGAAATCAATTTACAGGGCTAGAAATGGTGACTGATTAAGTGGATGACCTAGGTATTGTGTAGTTATAGAGGCAAAGGTCTAAGGCTGAGGGTTGAGACTATGAAATGTGCAGTTCAGGATGGAGAGGGTCAAAGGATTGTGCAGCTGAGAAACTCAAGGACTTAGGCTAGAGGCTTGAGCCTTGAGACTACACAATGTGCAGTTCTGGAGGCTTGGGTAGAGGGAATGCACAGTTGAGGGAATTAAGGGCTCAAGATGGATTCTTGAGGCTTGAGAATGGGGGCCTGGGCTAAGTTACTGTGCAATTGGGGAACTTAGGAGGTTAAGCTTGAGGCTTGAAGTTTCCCAATGCACCGTTCAAAAAAGAAAAAAAGTTGGGATATTGTGTAATTGAGGGGTTGAATGGCTCAAGGTTGAGGCTTGAGGCTTGAAGTTTCCCAATGCATAGTTCTAAAGGGAGATCAATCTCAAAGATTTCACAGTTGCACAACTCAAGGTGTCAGGTTGGAAGCTTGAGGCTTGACATTGCGTAGTGTGTAGTTAAGGGTGAATGTGAAGAAAAAATTGCACAGTTTTGGATATCAACAGTCAAGGCTTGGAACTGTGACTATGAAATGTGTAGTTCCAAGAGGCAAGGTCAGGGCTTGAGGGCTAATACTGTGCAATTCACAGTTTAGGAAAGTTGAGTTAGGTCAAGTTTCTCGGGAGTGAAATTTTCTGGATGAGGCTAAATGTGGAATCAGTGAGAGAAAAGTGAACAAGGACACAACTTAAGAGTGATCACACAATTACAAAAACTAAAGATACAAAATTGATCACTCAAAATACATGAACAAGATACTTCTCTTAATGCAATGACATTGTGACGAATTTCCCCTAGTGCGACATTAAAGGTACACTTTTTGGTGACAATGATGACACTTGCGTGACAATGCATAAAAAATTGGGAATGAGTGTAAAACATGTCTATATGACTAGAGAGACTCATTAACACCAAAATTACCCTTTGGAACAAAACAAGAATCCACTTTACATGATAAGTGACACTTCCTATGTCAAAATACGACACATGCGATATGGAACAAAAAGTGCAAACAACACTTGGAATATGCGAATGATGGTGAAAGCAACACATGAAAGAGTGAAGATAAAATGAAACTTCCATTGATTAAAGTGAAAGAAAGAAAAAAGAGATAGCCAAAAACATGAAAATGACACTCACGAAATTAAAGGTGTGCAAAAGCGATAGTTTGCAAAATTGCTGAAATAGAAGTACAAATGCAGCTAGAAGTGAGAAATTGTTGATGTCATTGCCCACTAATGTTGAGCATTAGAGAAGGTATGTAATTACCACCTATTCATTATCTTTTCCTTTAAATTCATAACTTCTTTACATTATGAAATGGGCATATGGTGAAAGATTATGATAAAGTTCATAATAATTTGTGAGTAATGTAAAATGACTAATTATTACTTTTTCCTATGCAGAAAAGGAAGAAAATGGAAAATCGCCATTCCAAAGGAAAAGACAAGATGAAATCAACTACTGTCCCTTTGAAAGGGAACTGCATCCAAATGAGGCAATCTAGATCAGAGCATATAAGCCAGGAAAAGGAAGAAGAGATACCAAATAGGTGCAAGAGAACGAAGAGATAACTGAGAAATAACGATATGGCGAATCCCTTAGGATCCTTTGATCCTGAGGGATCGCTACCTTAAAGAATATCTGTATCTTTGGTATTTCCACCCGACTACTATAAAGAGGGACAACGTTGCTAGCCCAAGGGGTGGATTATTGTTGTTTTATGAAATTCACTGTTGTAACTTAAACTTTGATCATCGACTCTTTTTAAAGAGTGATTACTGTAACTCTGTTTTGATGCTTAATACATAAATTTTGTTTCCATTCCATCTTTGATTCTAGAGTAATCATAGCAGTGCATCCCTGGAGGCTAAGGGCCTGGCCCTGGTGGATCACTTGCTTCCTGTACCATTATTTTCCAATTCCAAGTCATGTGTGGTTTGATTCCTTTTATTTGCTTTGTTCAGTAATCTGTTGTTCCTTATTATTTCATGCATTGGCTTTGTTATATTTCATTCATATTTGAATAGTAAGGTTATCCTCTACAATTGGGATGTTATACTGTTCATTCTGAATTGATATCGCATTACTATTCCTTTAAAGGTTGATATTATCATATAACATTTCTGTTCCTTACAGATTACCATTACTATTTGTTTACAGAGTAATAGTGTTGTGTATTTATAAATCGGTACTATTGTCTATTTATCTATAGTTTACCTCCAAGTGTGATCGTTGTTCATTGGGATTATTGTTCCATGGTAACCGCAATTACTGTTTCTTCAAAACCGTGATTAATATATGTTATGCCAAAACTCAGATTATTGCTTCCTTCAGTATAGATGTGCTGTGTGTAATGTTTGATTTAGTTTGCTGTGTGTTTACATTTGATTCAGATTTCTATTCAACTTACTTTAGTTTGTTGTTCCATTTTCGGTTCGCTGTTCAAATCATTTCTAACGTAAAGATTGTTGCTTAATTCCTGTAGATTACAATTACTGCTTGATTCATTTCTATAGGTTAAAGCTTTGTTGTTCAATCTTTTTAAATATATTAGTTGTTGTTCCCATTCCTGTAATTGAATTATCATTTGAAGTAATTTCTTTCATGTGAATAGAATGATCTGAAATTGTAGTGAACATGGACTAGTGCTGTCCAGTTCCCAGATTGATGATCTTCTCCTTGATTGCTTTTCAATTGCATCAGTTTACAAAGGGAAGGGTTATTATTACTGTACCCTTGACTGATGAAGTGTTGTAGTTTCTTAAATGAGTGATTTAGTTACAAGCATTCCAACTTCTTGTCATTACATTTAGAGTTTGTTTCCAACATTTAGTTACTTTTGCAAAAGCACTATATTACTAGCATTACTCTTGACAAGTGACTACCTTAGACTGAGTACACTATTTGAGATAACAAATTGTACCTGGATTGATAATTAATGTAGGTTAAATAGAGGTGAAAAAGACCCTTTTTACTGCTCGACATTTTGGTGCCGTTGCGGGGAAGAGTGTAGCCATTTGTTTCTTTTCAGAGTAGTGTAAGTACCTACTAGGAGAGAATTGGGTTTTAAAAATGGAAGGTAAGAACCTGTGTACGGAGCATGTAACATCCCTGCTCCCCTGCCCACTTTCCTGCAGATTTGCTATTGTTTTGGGTAGAAATCAGCATTTGATTTGTGTGCATGACTAAGTAGAAAAAGCCTGAAAATAATCCTAAACCACTACCCAAGCTTGATAAAGCTAAGGGGCCGGTGACCCTTGGCTGATCAACCTTTATAGACGAAATCCTCAAAAAAGAAAAATCTCAACCTTTAGTAGGACCTAGAAAAGTTGCTTCTAGACAACCTACTAGTTCCCTTCAGGCCATAGGATCACCATTTGTAGCCTTTGCTGAGGTGCACAACCAAACTGAGGAGCAAGATTTTCAAGAAATTGAGAATTCTAGCCCAAAATCATTGCAAGAAGGGAACCTTAGTAATCTCTGCGAAGGGAGAGGAGAAATAGGGGAAACTGAAGAACCAAGATCTCCTCTTGGAATAATTTAACCATTAAGCAGCCCAGATAAGGGAAGTGCTACAAAAATCATCCAGAACGAAGTTGAAGAACCTCAAGAGCTAAAATCCCCCCAAACATTAGGAACTCTCATCATCCCAGACAAAGGAAGTGCTGTTAAGGCCATTCCTGTTAAGGCCATCCCTGCTCCGTCTAACCAACCTAAGAATACCCTCCTAGAAATCCTGGAAGGTTATTGGCACATATTTGACCAAATGGCCCAGAACCAGCCAAACACCCAAACCTCCACACTGCAATATCCCATTGTAGATATTGCAGTCAATGCACCTATGAAGGCAATTCCTCTCCAGCATATCCCTACATTTCATGGCCTAACATCGGAATACCTAGATGCATTTTTGTTTGAATTCGATGTGCTGTGCAGAGGATATGACTATACCACCGACCCCAAAAGCTGAAACTATTTCCCTCTACATTGAAAGGAGCTACTTTACGATGGTTTATGGGGTTAGGTGGAGGTGTTATAAATGACTGGGAGCAGATGAAAGGTGCTTTCCTAAAGAAATATCAGGATTATTGTATCCAGAGAGTTAAAAGATGAAATATTTCAGATGGTAGCTAGACCTAATGAGACACTACAAGAATATGTTGAACGTTTTCAGTATAATCTTCAAAGATCCCCTTATGCATCATTACCCTTACTTGACAATGTATTAAAAACAACATTAATTAAAGGTATGAAGGAACAATGGATTGAAACACTGAATATTATGGGAAAAGGAGACATCTATCAAGAAGATTTTGCTAACATCATTGATTTATGTATTAGGAGCTCACGAGGAAGCACAAGGCGAAAACCACCAGAACATGACAGGTTTACAATGGATAACAAGATCTCTGGAGAAGGAGTAACTTACGCAGAAATTGGAAATTTATTAGAAAATTTCAAAACTGATATATTGGGGACTCTGACAACGTAGCTCGATATTATGCAAGCCAAACAGAAACAAGCAGAGGCAGAGCAAAATATGGCAATATTCTGTCCCAGATGCAGAAAGAAACACAGCCACAAAGAGTGCCCATTAGATGCGGTTCAAGTTTGCGCCATTTGTACAAAAGACCACTCTACAGAAAACTGTCCCTCACTTCCTGGTTTGAAAGCAGTATACAAAGAAGAAGAAGAAGAACTAGAACTGGTGTACCTACTTAATCAGTGTTGTCAATGGCAGCCGCGACAATCAGGTATGTTCCCCGATCCAGCTTCTTCTTTCCAACCTCCACAATATCATGCTCAACAATATAATACAATGTGGCAAAATCAACCTCCCTTCTCAAATTGGTCACAACAACCATTTCCTTCATCATCTCCATGGCTGAATCAAGCAAGCCAATCTAATTGGCCAAATTTTCCCTACGCCCCACCATATTGGCAAAACAATGCGTATCTAGCATAATGGTCCCCTCCCACTTCACAGATTCAGGCCTGGCAGAAAAACTGGCAAAGACCGATGAATCAGCCAGTAGGAATCAGTCCACTCCCTCAACCTACACTGCCAGCACTACAACAAAATCCCCAGTCCAATTTAAGACTGCAACTCCTAGCCCAACCCAACCCGAACCAAAATAATACACCAGTCTAATCTTTTCAAATAATTGAAACACCAGAGCTAGAAACCGATCTAAGGGAGTGCAATGACCTTCAATTGAGGTCTGGGCCATTATAGAGATCGAGGGAGATAAAAATGTTCAAGTTGGAAATCATTTACCCACAGAACAACCATTACAAGAGGAAGATGTGGTAAGAAAATAGACCCATGACAAAGCAACCACATCTTCTCCCACATTCCCAGAATGATTAATTATACCACGTCCTAGAGAACATCCTGACTTTGATATTCTGGGAGAACTTAAGAATTTGTACATAAAAATCCCACTCCTCCAAGCTATCCAAGATATCCCAATATATGCAAAGACCATCAAAGAGTTATCTATAAAAAACCAAGGAGGAGAATAACAAATAACCCAACAGTCCAAGTAGTTGGCACCTTATTTGACATGTTATCAGTAAGAGAAGCACCTGCCAAATACGAAGACCCAGGAAATCCAATAGTGACAGTGCAAATCAATGGACAAACCTTTTCAAATGCATTAGTTGATCTAGGCACTACAATTAATATCTTAACAACCACCACTTGTCAAAATCTGGGCATTACATTAGTAGAACCAACTTCCACTTTATTAGAACTGGCTGACCGATCAGTGGTTAGGCCAGAAGGCACACTACATGATGTCGTGGTATCCGTTGATTCCTGGGAATATCCTGCTGACTTTCTAATAATAAATCCAAAAAACCGACTTGATGGACATCCGTTAATTTTAGGCAGACCTTGGCTTGCAACCACTGATGCTTACATTGGTTGCCAACAAGGCAGTATGACCATAACTAAAGGAAGTAACATCAAGAATCTATCCCTATACCCTCCAACCCAGCCAAGTGTAACAATAATAAAAACTAACAAACATCCTCTATCATACCTTACCGAAAACATTAGATCCCCATTAACTATAGAAGATGCCCTCGATTTCAAAGATCAAATAGAGGATGATGTTATTAACAACTTTATTAACCAAACGGAAGCCAGATCCCACGTACAATGTCACATGATAGAGGCAGAATTTGATAATGAATTAGAAGAAGATCCTCTAAAAGACACTCATGATCAAACAATACCTACTACCTCTGTTTCAAATAGCAAAACTATAGAGATTGAGCTGGGAAAAACTTTAAACATCAATAATAACCTGACTCTAGAACAAGAAGAGAAGCTGATCCAACTACTGAGAAAATACAAGGAAGAATTTGCATGGGATTATCCGGACATGAAGGGAATCGATCCCCAGCTATGTACACACCACATTTATATAGAAAAAGATGCGAGACCTATTCGCCAACCCCAAAGAAGACTTAACCCTCATCTAAAAGACATTGTGAAAGTTGAACTACAAAAACTTTTAGATGTAAACTTTATTTATCCTATCTCTGATAGCAAATGGGTCTCTCCACTTGTAGTGGTGCCAAAGAAGAATGGAAAGTGGAGGATTTGTGTAGATTACAGAGAATTAAATAAAGCAACCTAGAAAGACCACTTTCCCCTTCCATTCATTGACCAGGTATTAGATACATTAGCAGGAAAGAAATTCTTTTCTTTCTTGGATGGCTTCAGTGGATACAATTAGATTCAGATTGCCCCTGAAGACTAAGACAAAACTACTTTTACCTGTCCTTGGGGAACGTTTGCCTACAGAGTTTTACCCCCTATGCAATGCCCCTGCCACATTTCAAAGGGCTATCCTCAACATCTTTTCAGATTTGATAAATGAAGGGCTCAAAGTATACATGGATGATTTCACACCATATGGAGATGATTTCGACCTAGCACTAGACACATTGGAAAAGGTGCTGCAATGATGTATCGCCACTAGGCTCTGCTTGAGCCATGAAAAATGTTATATGATGATGCCTAAAGGACTCAACCTTGGTCACTATATCTCAGCAGCTGGAATATAGGTAGATCCGACCAAAATTCAAATAATTTTGTTAATACCTACTCCTACGACATAGACAAAGGTACGTAGTTTTCTTGGATTTTCTGGTTATTATAGGAGATTTATAGAACATTTTTCTCAAATAGTTGTACCTCTATACGCACTAATAGGGAATGTTGATTTTGTTTGGACAGATAAACGCGACCATGCCTTTGAGGATCTGAAAAAGCTTGTGTCAATAGCCACAATGCTTAGAGGTCCAAATTGGGACCTACCATTTCAAATTTCATCAGATGCTTCAGACATAGCTATTGGAGTAGTCCTTGGGCAGGAAGAAGACAAAAAACCATACAAAATCTATTATATTAGCAAGAATTTGTCTCCTACTGAGTTGAATTATACTGTTACTAAAAAAGAATTTTTAGCTGTAATACATGCTGTAAATAAATTTAGGCATTATATCACTGGATATCCTATTATTTTATATACAGATCATTCTGCCATAAAATATTTAGCAAATAAACCAATTACAAATGATAGAGTAACAAGATGGTTGATTTTATTACAGGAATTCGATATCACAATAAAAGATTGACTTGGGAAAGAAAATCCTGTAGCTGACTTTCTCTCACGAATGCCAAAGCTAGTGGACGCAACAGCAGTCGAAGATCAATTTCTAGATGAACATTTGTTCGTTGTTACTGTCAAAACACCCTGGTATGCTGATGTTGTGAATTATTTAGCAGTAGGCAAATTACCAAAACATCTGACTCCTAATGAACGAAATAGATTGTACAGCATAGTACCCAATTTTCTTGGATTGGGGGCTACCTATTTCATATAGGGGCAGATATGCACATCAGAAGATGCGTCCGTGAAGATGAAATATTTGACATTCTGAAAGCCTGTCATGATGGACCATGTGGTGGACATTTTGTAGATCGAAGAATTGGTCACAAAGTTGTGCAAACAAGGTATTACTGACCCACAATCTTCAAAGATGCAAAGAAATTTGTTCAAGCTTGTGATAGTTGCCAAAGAGCAGGATGCCCTGGACAGTCTGACGAAATGCCTTTGAACCCACAACTAGTCATTGAACCATTTGAGTGTTGGGCGCTCGATTTTGTTGGTCCAATCAACCCATCATCAAACCAGAAAACATATATTTTGGTGGCAATGGAATATGTGACCAAATGGGTTGAAGCAGAGGCACTGCCAAAAGCTACAGAGGATTTCGTCATTCATTTCCTGTTCCAGATATTTGAGTGATATGGCCTTCCAAGAGATATAATCACAGACGGGGAACCACAATTTGCTGGTAATAAAATTGCTGCAACACTAAAAAACTATCATATTCAGCATAAAATTACCACTCCATACCACCCATAGGCAAATGGCCAAGTAGAGAGCATGAATAAAGTAATAGAAGCAATACTAACAAAAACCATTGCGTCACACAAACGTGATTGGGCTACAAGACTGTCGGAAGCCTTGTGGACATACAGAAAAACATGGAGAAACACTATCGGTTATTCACCATATCAGCTAGTATTTGGAAATGAACCCATATTTCCAATAGAATTCAAAATACAAACCTTGAGAATAGCACAAGAAGTCGGTCTAGATTTAAACGAGGCCCAGATTAATAGACTACAACAAATCAATGAGCTGGATGAAATCAGGCTCTCTGCTCTTCAACATACTGCATTAATCCAACAACAGAGAGAAAAATGGCATGATGCCCTCATCAAAAAGAAAGTCTTCCGTGAAGGAGATTGGGCGCTCCTATACGATTCTAGGTTTCAGGATTTTCCGGGGAAACTTCAAACTCGCTGGCTGGGACCATATGAAATCTAGAAGGTGCATGATAATGACACCATTACTTTAACCACCATTGACGGATCTGGACACACCTTTAAAGCAAATGGCCACCGAGTTTGATTGTACCATAAACCACTTACTCGGGAATCCTTCTACTAGCAACTCCAGGAAGACTCCAACATGTAGATTCTGGCTGAGGAAGAGAACTCTTCCTCACTTTTGGTTCACTAAGTGATTTGATTGCTTTTAAATTTTGTACATAATTCTTTTGTTTTGCTCATGTAAATTACTTTTTGTATGGATTTATGCACTTCTACAATTTTTGCATTTTGTTGTTCCTTTCGGAAGGAACAACATTTTCACCATTCTGTTGTTCCTTTTCAAAGGAATAACACTTCTGCATTTTGTTGTTCCTTTCGGAAGGAACAACATTTTCACCACTTTGTTGTTCCTTTTCGAAGGAACAACACTTTTGCATTCTGCTGTTCCTTTCCGAAGGAACAACATTTCCACTGTTTTGCTGTTCCTTTCCAAAGGAACAACAATTTCGCATTCCACTGTTCCTTTCCAAAGGAACAACATTTCTGCCTTTTTGCTATTCCTTTCCGAAGGAACAACACTTTTACATTTGCTGTTCCTTTCCAAAGGAATAACAATTTTACGTTTGTTGTTCCTTTTAAAAGGAACAACATATCCGCATTTCTACTGTTCCTTTCTGAAGGAACAACACTTTCTTCTTTCTGTTGTTCCTTTCCGAAGGAACAACACTTTCATTTTCTGTTGTTCCTTTCCGAAGGAACAACACTTTCGTTTTCTGCTGTTCCTTTCTGAAGGAACGACACTTTCATTTTTTTTGTTGTTCCTTCCCGAAGGAATAGTTTTTTGTTTGCGCTTGCTTTCTTTTCTGTTCTGACTAAGGAACAGTTGTTGTTCCTCTCAAGGAACAACAGTTTCGAGCATGTTTTTTCTTTTTTTCTTACCGTTTTTGTGTGCAAATATTCTTTTGTTGTCCCTCTAAAGAAACAACTGTTCCGTCTTAGGAATAACATTTTTGGAATGCATTTTTCTTCTTTTTTTCTTGTTTAAAGGATTTTCTATGAGTAATGATTAGTTAAGGCACAACATACATTTATGCAAAGATACAAAAACTAGAGGATACTGAAATCAATAAATCACATAAAAATCGTCATCTTTAAAAGAAATTGCCTTGAATTGATAAGCGAAAAGAGGGGAGGACACAATTATTGATCACCTTGCTGTCATTATTTTACTAATATCAATATGATTGATTATTTTTATCATGATGGTTCTTCCTAAATCCCCATAATTCTCTTTGACCATTATTATTGAATAAGAATACAGGCATATTTTTCTATATTGAGATGTTCAGACTTCTTCCACCATCCCTACTCTTAAGGAGTGTTGAACCACCCTCTGTATATAAATAGGGAAAGTGCTATATAAAATAAAAGAAGAAAAAATGATTATTTATATGATTACTAACATGACTTGCCAAATGAAGGATAGGGGGTCTCATCAAGAGCCAGCCTACCATGATCATAAGGAAGAAAGTGAATTGGCATTCCCACTATGGCCACCACACAAGGGATATGATCCAAGAGGCACATCAAAAAAATAAAAGGTCCTTGGAATAGGAGGTCTCATCACAAGCCGACCTATCCACCTTTCACTCCTTCCTGGTGAATGGCATTGTGATTCAGCTGGTTACCAAGCCAGCACAATGGCATCCATTTTGACATTGCAATAGCACTTTCCTAGGCATACACAAAGGATTATGGTTCCAGGGGTGAAATAAACAACTCTGTCAAGGTTATGGACACTTGTGGGCAACAAAGCTCTGTTTATGGTATTGATGTCATATTTCTTATACACCAATAGTAACTATAAAACCCTTCTTCTCATATCTTTATAACGGGGTCAAATGAGATTATGTATATAACCCTTTCAAACCTTTGAATACTTGAAAATCATTTACAAATCAATTACGATGGTAAAAGTCGATAATGACTGCATAATTATTTTTATTCACGTCATCTATCTTGTCCTCCATTTCTCGCATCATATCACGACATTTCCATATTTATTAGTGATTTTATCATATGCCTCGATTTCGGTAATCCGCTCATTTTTGTAAACATGGCATATCCCTATATGTTTTTCCTTTATTACTCTATACTATGGCAGTTCAACACGTTGCTCCTTTATTTGACGGCTGAGGACGGCCTATCATATTACAGGGGGGCACGGGTGATCCCCATAATTCGCTGGCATACGTGTCAGCTCATCATTCGGAAGAATTATGACTTGGGAATAGAAAGCTTAATGGTATTTTGTTTCCCAATATGCATGGCCCACTGTTCCGAAGCCATTTTCGTGTTTTGCTCTGCAAAAATTAGGAGTAAGTTAGAAATTTGAGCAGCTTGTTGTTCCATCACCTTCTCTGTGCTTTCCTAATAGCGAGCTAAAAATGTGAATAGCTTGTTGTTCCATTGTCGTCTCTGTGTTTCTTATAGTGTGCTAAGCATGAATAAGATGGGAGGAAGATCAATTCATAGTGAGCTACAGGTGTTGATGGTCTCTGATGCTGCACGAGAAATCCTAGCAAGGGTAGGATGGATAGCTTATCTTAACCATCTACAACAATCCAATGAGACGGTGGCAATTGAGTTTTTGTAGAACATGCAAGAACATCATTCCATGGTGAGAGGGAGATAGATAGCAGTCACTGATGACATAATTGCAAAATTTTCGGGACTACCAGCCACTGGACCTGTGTGGACTCTGAAAAAGGTGAGACTGCGAGACGCCATGACCATCTTCCAGGATGAAGGGCAAAACCTTACTATAAAAGGGAAAGGAGTTCTGCCGACAACTTTGGGAGAGCCGTGGGCAAAATTGGCGAGAATTATCCAGAGCTACATCACTTGTGATGGCAGGAAAGACATGGTAAGACCACGCCATCTCAAACTTTTAGCTGTGTTAAAGCAAAAATGTGCTGTGAATTTGCCTGCATTTTTAAATTCTTTATTACATGATGTTACTCGAAGCATGAAGAAATCTCGCCATGTAGAGTCAGTAGTAAGCCACCATGGGTTAATATGACTGATAGTTAGCTACAGTCTTGCCCAACAACAGAGTAGTTGGGAAGAATTGATTTTCACGATAGACGGGGGACTGGCTTTGCCAGCCCCAAAACAAAAACATATTGCCAGTACATCGAGCAGACCACTGAAACAAAGAAAATCTGTTAGATTGGCGAGGATCAGAGGAATGCTGAGAAATTCCTAGGGAAATAGTAGTCAACCTATGGAGATACATGATTCAGGAGACGAACAACCCCCACAATTGGAAGGTGGGGAGAATGAAAAAGAATTGGAGGAAAATGATGAAAGAGAACTGGAGGAGGAGACTGAGCAATCCGGTAAGGAAGAAGGAGAGGAAACAGAGAAACGCAGCAAAAATCCACTACAAAGCCCTCTACAAGAAGATGAATTGGCCCAAATTCTAGCCAGTATGGGCAAATATGTCCAACCTCACAGCCCACTCAACCCCCATATCGAAGAAGGACTGCAGGAGCACTCTGCTCATGATAAAAGTGCATCCGAGGAACTGTGTGATGAGGAGGAAGAAGAAGAGGATCACTCTGCTCATGATGAGGGTGTATCTGGGGAGAAGAGTGACAAGGATGAGGGAGAGGAACAATCTGTTCCTAGTCAGAATACACCCAAATAATTCCACGATGAAGAGGAGGTAGAAGAAGAAACTACCCAGGAGACAACAGAAAAAACTAGGGTTTCTACCCCTAAAAAACCTGACCAACAGAACATTGAAGAAGCACCCCAAGAAGAAAATAAGGAAATTGGCCAAGGTGAAGGTACAATACTTGAGGTACAAAGCCCAGGCCTGAGTAAACGAACAACTGTTCCTTCCAAGAAAACAAAGGAAATTAAAATATTGTGAAGGGAACAACAGAGACTGCTTAACGTAATTAAGCAACTTTGACAATAGATCAGAGTATTGAAAATGGGGAAGAAATCGAAAGGAACCACTGTGGCAAAGAATGCAACCGCCCAGGCAAAACCAAGAAAAACCCCTTAAGAGAAAGACCAAGAGGACTCAAGTCCAACCTATCATTCAGAATTGAAAGGAATAGCATCCCGTTGTTGCAAATGTAAAAGTACAAACAGACGACACACTGACCTGTGATAAGGAAATCCAGACAGAGGCACTGTCCTCTAGCGAGAAGGAAACTCAAACCATAAAGACAAGATGTCGTAATAAGGAGATCCAAGTAGATCTCTAGCCCAAGATTATCATGTTGGATAATGACCCAAGGATAGTAACTCTACGAAAAGATTTGGCACAAGCCCAGCAAACAATAGAGAAACTTACAGAGCAGACCGTTCCTCAAGAAAAATACGAGAAATTACAACAATAGCTGAAGAACATTAACGCATCAGAAAGCCAGGCCTTTGAAGGATGGCAAAAGGCAGAAGAAAGAGTCAAAAAGGTAACCCATAGACTAGACATAGTCATCAAACAAATGGATACCTTATGTTCTCTATATACTGACGTTCTAGCGTGTAGGGCACCTGCCAAAAACTATGCTTTGTTTTTAATGGAAAGATATTTACAATTGAAAATTAAAGCTGTCAAGGCAGGAGTACCTATAGAGATAAAAACCATTGATGACTTCATAAACTGTTGTAAGCATTACAGGGTGAAAGTTTAGTGATTGTTATGTGAATTTTATTTTCACAATCTTGTATTAGATGGAGAAACAGAATAGAACCCTAGCCCTTTTGTGGGTGATGTCCAACTGCAGGCATTTATTTCTTTTGGTGTTAATCAAATAAAGTGGCTTAAAGCCTACAATGTCTTTCAAAGACAAGAGAATGGATTAGATCTATGGGTGAGGGGTGAACCTAGAGACCCACTGCAATTATGGAATAAACATAGGAGCCTAATGAGAACTCAGGGAGTGATCGAGGCATTGGGACCTATTCACACAATAGTCATCCGGCAAGGGGTAGAATACTTCTTTACCATCAAAGACCTTGCCATAGTAGCAACCAAATTTCGATACCAGACTTCTAATCAGAATATCCAAAACAGAGAACCATTCAATTATGAGAATTTTAAGCTAGCTGTTGACCACTTGGGTATCTATGGTGACCTCATTTTGAGAGAAGGCCCGTCTTGGTTAGGCTGTAGGTTCCGAAGTCCAGTCATTTGGCATCCTGCACCAGGATATAGAGCCTTATATGAAATGCCTGAAGGTCAGACAGGGCATATTTTTGAATTCTTAGCTAGGCATCATGGTTGTAGACCACCTACTGAGAACCCTTCTCCAGCCTATTCCCTAACTGCCTTGCATGTCAATTACAATGTTTTCATGAGGGCATGAAAAAGGGCAAGCAGGGGGGTGTGTTGAGCATTAGAGAAGGTATGTAAGTACCACCTATTTTGTTATCTTTTCCTTTAAATTCATAACTTCTTTACATTATGAAATGGGCATATGGTGAAAGATTATGATAAAGTTCAGAAGAATTTGTGAGTAATGTAAAATGAATAATTATTACTTTTTCCTATGCAAAAAAGGAAGAAAATGGAAGATTGCCATTCCAAAGGAAAATACAAGATGAAATCAACTGTTGTCCCTTTGACAGGGAACCGCATCCAAACGAGGCAATCTAGATCGGAGCATATAAGCTAGGAAAAGGAAGAGGAGATACGAAATTGACGCAAGAGAACGAAGAGATAACTGAGAAATAACGATATGGAGAATCCCTCAAGATCCTTTGATCCTGAGGGATCGCTACCTTAAAGAATATCTATATCTTTGGTATTTCTACCGGGCTGCTATAAAGAGGGACAACGTTGCTAGCCCAAGGGGTGGATTATTGTTGTTTTATGAAATTCACTGTTGTAACTTAAACTTTGATCATCGACTCTTTTTAAAGAGTGATTACTATAACTCTGTTTTGATGCTTAATACATAAATTTTGTTGTTGTTCTGTCTTTGATTATGGAGTAATCATAGCAGTGTGTCCCTGGAGGCTAAGGGCCTGGCCCTAGTGGATCACTTGCTTCCTGTACCATTATTTTCCAATTCCAAGTTATGTGTGGTTTGATTCCTTTTATTTTCTTTGTTCAGTAATCTATTGTTCCTTATTATTTCATGCATTGGCTCTGTTATATTGCATTCATATTTGAATAGTAAGGTTATCCTCTGCAACTGGGATGTTATACTGTTCATTCTGAATTGATATCGCATTGTTGTTCCTTTAAAGGTTGATATTATCATATAACATTGCTGTTCCTTACAGATTACCATTACTATTTGTTTACAGAGTAATAGTGTTGTGTATTTATAAATCAGTACTACTGTTTATGTATCTACGGTTTACCTCCAAGTGTGATCGCTGTTCATTGGGATTGCTGTTCCATGGTAACCACAATTGTTGTTTCTTCAAAACCGTGATTAATATTTGTTATGTCGAAGCTCAGATTACTGCTTCCTTCAGTATAGATGTGCTGTGTGTAATGTTTGATTTAGTTTGCTGTGTGTTTACATTTGATTTAGATTTCTGTTCAACTTACTTTAGTTTGTTGTTCCATTTTCAGTTTTCTATTCAAATCATTTTTGAGGTAAAGATTGTTGCTTAATTCCTATAGATTACAATTGCCGCTTGATTCTTTTCCATAGGTTAAAGCTTTGTTGTTCAATCTTTTTAAATAGATTAGTTGTTGTTCCCATAATTTTAATTGAATTATCATTTCCGGTAATTGCTTCCATGTGAATAGAATGATCTGAAACTGTAGTGAACCTTGACTAGTGTTGTTCAGTTCCCAGATTGATGATCTTCTCCTTGATTGCTTTTCAATTGCATAAGTTTACAAAGGGAAGGGTTATTATTACTGCACCCTTGATTGATGAAGTGTTGTAGTTTCTTAAATGAGTGATTTAGTTACAAGAATTCCACATTCTTGTCATTACATTTAGAGTTTGTTTCTAGCATTTAGTTAATTTTGCAAGAAGCACTATACTACTAGCATTACTCTTGACAAGTGACCGCCTCAGACCGAGTACACTCTTTGAGATAACAAATCATACCTGGATTGATAATTAATGTAGGGTAAATAGAGGTGAAAAAGACCCTTTTTACTGCTTGACAACTAACTGTCGACATGGATTGAACATTACGCAAGTACTGTCTTGATGGATTATTCTAGGATTATTCAAGCTTGCATGAAGGATTGTGCTCATGAATTCTTTATGGACTAGTCATGTGTGTGAAGGTACTTTGAAACTTTCAATTCAAAAGGGAGCTCAAAGACTTAATAGAGCTAGAAGTGACTACAGAACGATCGATCCCATGATCCACAGTAGGCTCCAAAATTCAAGTATATGTAAAATTTTGGAGGGTGCTTTTCATAACAATAACACTTGGCAACACACTGGTAGAACTTCAGCTTCTCTGTTTGGGTTTTATCCATAATTGCAAGGTCTCAATCTTTCAGGAAGTATTGATTTTCCATGTAGATTTCGTCGGCATTGCCACTTATCCCAGTTAAAGATATAGTCTCCTCGTTTCCTTTCTCAACTTCAAACACATCATAATATCAGTCATACCTTGAGTGTTTCAATAAGGGAGAAGGATAATAAGTATACTGATATTTTAAAGTGCATTCCCCAGTGTCACTCTACTGCCAACGAGCCTGAACAATACCCCAACAGAGTCACCTCAAGGAACCACAAGCATTGCTTCACTGTTAGTGAGCCTAAACAATACCCCGACGAAGCTACTTGCTCTACCTCTCTGTGGAGCCTTTCTCTTCTTCACCTTTTATTTAGCTACTAATAGAATGTGCAAAGGCACTTATTTATTTTGACGGTGGAAGAGGGATCCCGACTTATTGAGAGAAGAAGAGGTTGGTTCCTTGTTTTAAGGGATTTGAAAAATAACCGAATTTATATGCTCGTTTAAAGTTTTTCTCCTTTCCCTTCTCTACTCTATTGGGTTGACATGTCAAAATACTATTTAATACATGGTTGAGTCAGGAGTGAAGATCCTAATGAAGATGCAAGCTTCATGGTTCGACCAAAGGCTTTCCATTTGGAAAAAATTGTATTTTGCGTCCAGAAATCATTAACTCTAAAGATATGTAAACCCAAGATAGAGAAGAGGATAACAGATAAGCCAAGCATCATTCGCCATCACAATTTCCCTTTTTAAGTTTTGCCACATTGTTTTTTCGATCCCAAATGGGACACCCTTCATGTAGAGTTTCATTAATAGAACAAAAAAGAAAATACATGACACAAAAAGAGAACAAGACCAAAGCACAAGAAAAAGGAAACTAAAAAAAAAAATGATGTGAGACCAAAGTAAAAAATGACACTAGAAAAACTACAAAAAAAGGAGCGCAGGATGAATGTGCAGGTAAACTAATATGTAGCTATACCTACTCCTAACCTAACCAGCTAGAAGGTTGGGGTCATGTATAATGAAATTTCCAATGTAGCCACTATATCTTCTCCCAACCTACAGACACAAATATATGATCAATTAAAACATATATAAAGTAATGTGAAACTAAAAAGATAAGTGCTTGAATAACTTGCACAACAATAAATAGAAAGTATTTCCTGTTAGTAGAAAGGTATGTCGTAGTTACTACTTTTAACCAGCTTGTATTGCTACCTTTTCGATGAAAGCCATCACTAAATAAACCTCGGAAGCTTCTTTCAAATGTTTCTTCAGCTACACTGAACTCCTTAGCAATGATGATGAAAGATCGAAACTTATCATTTATGATGGAGATTTCTAGGTAAGATTTCTCCAACCATTCAATGATTAGATCGTAAAATTCGTGAAAATCCTCTCAAAAACCCTGAAATATTTGAAAATAAGAATTTTCAATTAGAGGCATGGGATTACAATGATAATATTGTGAGGGAAAATAGATATGATGATATTCAACATGCGTTTCAAGACAATTAGGACTTGACATAACCATCAGTGAGTGTGGAAGTGCCTCAACTGCTTGGCAAGTACCTAGATAGTGAGATGTTAAACCACAAAGATCAAAGGGTGTAAAACAACTGTTATTGGATGTGCTGATGGGAAAAAAGTAAGTTGAATGAAAATCTTAAAAGAAAAAATCATGATTAGATAGGGTGATTAAAGCATAAGATTCTCATTTTTTAATTAACAAGGATAAATCAATTTGAATAGTTTTATGAATGCTCTGCATAATAGAAACATCTTCCTCACGTGATGAGTGCAACAAAACAGTTTCTTGTAACTGGTTACATACTGCACTAACATCGTAATCATCAAAAGAAGTGAAAAGGAATGCTAGTATAGAAAACACATGAAGCTAGTCAGGGTAAAACGAATGAAGAAGAATTTGATTTATCAAATAATAGATGCATTCACTGATGCTGAAGAGGATTTTAGGTGCAACGAAGAAAAATATTAGCATCATAATATTAACAAGAAGGATCAAGAGCTGATTATTTTTAAAATAATTTGATAGGTGTTAGCGCTTGAGATTTCACCCTAGGCTGAGGAAGGTAAACCTTCAAGGCAACATCAAACCATTTCACCTCGTAGCTAGCCCTACGAGGTATGAGAAGGCTCTCTCGGGTCAGATTCGGTAGATCTTTCAATATGATAAGCTGACCAATTAGGAATAAAGATTTTAGGCTAGTAAATCGATAAGGGAGGTTGATTTAAAGATTTTTGGGGTTTTGGTGACAATTGGAGGGAGTGCAATTCAGGGTGCGGGGATTGGGCTCAGTTTTTGCAGGGGGATCTTTGGGGCAAGGTAGGAGTGAGTGCTGATGCCTTAATCTGAGATGGATGATCAGGAATGATAGAGGAGGAGCTAAAGAGGGCAAACAACAACTTTGAATCCTCTTTAGACAGTGGAAAACATAGATATTGAACAAAATTAAAAGTTGAGCATGGCATGCATGAATTCAAACTTTATCACTTCATCTGTTCAATTAGCAGCAAAGAAAGAGATGGAACACATAAACACACTTACAATAACATGTAGAGAACACACCATCAACACAACAATCCACAAGAATCCACAATGATGTCTGCAAAACCCTGGCCTTCCTTTTCCTTAAATTGCAGTAATAGATGTACAATATACAATAATGCTTCTCCCACAAGAGTCCAACCATGAAAATGAGAAGGAGAGAGCATAATATAGACCATCTAGACCATCTATCTCCTTTCCCCACCTCTAGGGGTCGAGCTCAGCTTCCTAGGGGCAGTTTGAACTAATTCTAAATTAAGCACTAGATAATAGGCAGTCCAACAACTTGCCTCTATTACTTAGCTAACTGATTCATGCATTAATTTTTCACTTTTTACATCATGGAAGCTTCTAGAAGGGTAAAGAGAGATAAAATCTATCAAAGTGCCATGAAAATATTACATTTATCCATCATCTACAAGTAAAAATGGTCAACCATAGTCAAAACAGTGTTTTTTGACAAAAAAGGTCAATTCTGGTAAAGCTGGCTCGAATGGTCGTGCCCCCTGTTCAAATGGTCGCGCCCCTTTGAAGCTACTTTTGAGTGGGTTCCACTCATTCAAATCAGGTGCAAGATGGCTCATTGGAAAGCTTGGTCTGTCTAATTTCCATCCCAAGTTGAATTTCTGAATTTGGAGTTGTTTTGCCCCCTCAAAAACCATTTCTCCCAAGGTCACTTTCTGCAACTCAAAAAGTGGGCAGAAAGTCATTTTTTTGATGTATTTTGAGCTTTTGGAGGCTCAAATCTCAAAATCAGGCTTCTCCCAAGTATTGGTAATTTTTCTCTTTGCATGCCCTTTCCAAAAATGCCAAGTTTTCAAAATTCCGAGCAGTCCTCCAAAATGGTCTCACCCGGGGTGAGACCATTCCAATGGCCAAAACCTGTAAATTGCACAAAAAATTCACAAATGACAAAATTTTCTCCAAATTTCTTGAAATTTGGGCTGGGAGTCCCCAATCAAGTACCATGCTCAGTCAAAGAGGCTTTGGCCAAAGTTTGGAGTGGATCGGGCGTTTTCCTTCGTTTTTGTGCTTTGGCCAACCGTCCTTGGAGCACCTTCGTTCTCGCCGGTATTTTTTACATTTCTCTCAAACCATTATACCTGTGTAAAAAGTGAAAGAGGTTTTTCTTCCTTGACATGTTGTGGACAAAAACCTCTCTCAGTTTTAAAAAATTCATCTTTGATTGCTCAGAAACAGCTTTTGAGTGCAACTTGTCCCGATGTGTGAAACAAGGGATTTTGTCGAAATGGAGCGAAATGAAGGGGATAGAGGGCTTCTAAATTCTTGGGGAAATTTTTGGAAGTAGGGAGGGATGTTAGGAAGTAGGGGAAAGTGGAATCTCAGAGATTGAGTGAGGGGAAGGGGTCGAAAAGGACAAAACACAGGCCAAACCTAGAAAATTGCCAGGTTGTAGCTAGAAACTAGGGTTTGTGCAAAAATGAGGAATTTGGCGGATCTAAGGGATGGGAAGTGTTTGATAAGGTACTTTAAGGATAGGGGAAGGTGTATGAACATCAGGAAACAAGTTTTGCCGGTGATTTGACCATCCAAGAGAAATTGCCTTCAAAACCCTAGGAGAGGGAAATGACCTTGCCTGGGCGCAACATGAAGCATGAACAAGGTGTGAAATGACTCATTAGACACTGACATGACAATGAAAACCCTCTGAATGATGATAAACTCAGCTGAATGATGACATGGACTGACATTTGGGCAAACCCTAGACCTAATGCCTAGTGACCAAATTTTGGCTTGAAAACTCACTGAAATGACAAAATTTGACCTTGACACTTCAAAATCACTTTGTAAGAGCACATTTGATCACTGTAGGAAGGCTGGAAAGACTGACACTAACAATAGGTATGACTCCTTTGGCTAAAAATAATCCTTAGAATAATCAACTTCACAGTTACATGATTTTATGAGAGATACACATTCCGAACCTGTTGGGTGTGTGTTATATTCTTTCCACGACTACCCTATATTAGGTGGGTGGACCTACCTATGGTTTTGTGCGTGGATTTCACACATGGTTTTGGGCATAATGGTTTTCTATCTATGGTATTTTGTAGATCTGGTCAAGGGAACTATGGTTATGTTCTAATCCAAGATTATTGGATTGGGGTTTATGGATGCTTTGACATGTATATATATATATATATATATCTGTGTGTGTGTGTGTGTGTGTGTGTGTGTGTGTATTGTAACATTGAAATGAATATAATGAAAAATCAATTTGGTAGTCCCAGTTTTGGGATCTAGGGGAAAGTCTCTGTGTATATCTATTTTATGTTCTATGCTCTCGCCATTGTTTATTTTCTAGTTTTTAGAATTCGTATGCATGTAATTTCTGTACGGGGTTAAAACCTACATTTGGTATCATAGTTGTTTTGCCTTCAAGGGGACGCCTTTGCTGCTGAGGGATTTTGCTTGGGCCTGTGGTAGACCTTGTTTAGTGGGAGATCTCCGGGATCAATTCTTGTGGTGAAAGAAGATGGCGAGAAGTGGAAAGATAGAGATTGTGAAATTTAATGGTCAGAGTTTTGAGTTGTGGAATCTCAAGATGGAGGATCTGCTAGTGGATAAAGATCAATGGGTCACGGTAGATCCAGGTACTAAACCAACAACAATGTCACCTGAATATTGGGTGAAGTTGGATCAAAAGGCAAAGATCACAATACGATTGTGTGTCTCAAATTCAGTATTGTTGAATGTATCAGGGGAAGCATCGACAAAGGTTTTGTGGGACAAGTTAGGGACTTTGTACCAATCTAAGCCTATGGTGAATAAACTTTTCCTATGAAAAAAGCTCTATAACATAAGGATGAAAGATGGAGACTTAGCGATAGAGCATCTGAATGCCTTTAATATTGTGGTAAGAAAGTTATTATCTGTTGATATTAAAATTCCAGATGAAGATAAGTGCATCAGTTTTTTGCATTCTCTACTAGATTCATGGAATATTCTAGTTGTTACAATAGGTAGCAATGCAATCTGATGAAATAGTCTCATCCTTTCTATCGGAGGAGATGAGACAGAAAAGTATGGAGGGCCAGAATGTTTATGCCTTATTTGTACAAGGATGGTCCTAGAATAGAAATAAAAATAATTCCTCGAGTGGGAGATCTAAATCTAGAGGGAGATCTACAGCTCTAGGAAAACATGTAAAGGTGTCCTGGAAATTCGGAAAGGAAGGGCACTTCAAAAGGGACTGTAAATATAAATCTCTTGAGAAAGGAAATGGATCTGATGATGCTCCTTCTGTAGAGGCAAAAACCACCTCAGATGAAGGTGGGGATGTGTACTTGGCTTCTTCTTCAAGTACACATGTAGATCATGAGGCATGGTTGATTGAATCAGGTGCATCCTTTCACTTCACTTCCCATAGAGAGTGGCTCTGCAAGTATGCTAAATATGATGGTGGTGATGTCTTCTTAGGGGATGACAGGAAGGCTAGAATTGTTGGTCACAGAAAAGCCAATTTGAAGTTGCAATGTGGAAGGATTAGAACACTTCATATAGAAAATCCTGTAGATTCACAAGCTAATGAAATTTGCTAAAGAAAGAGACATGAATCTACTTCTACTCTTTACAACGGAAGCCCATAAACATCAAGCAAACAATAATCAATAGAGGAAGAGAATCAAAGGCACATAACACAATAAATATCTGGGGAAAGCCACAACTCAAAACCCCACTATTTGTTTTGTATTAATCTGGAAAATCAATATGAAATTACAATGCATGTTCTCTCTAGAACAATCCCAACACTCAGTGAATTCAATCTCTAACTCATAAGCAAGCTCAAAGCCAAATATTAGCCTCTTCACAAGCTCTCCAAGTATCTATTCCAATGTGTAATTCTTATGGAGAATAGCTTGTATTTAAAGGGAAATAAAGCCTCTAAAACTAGCTTAATCCCTCAAGGATCAATTCCTAATTGCATGCACTGTCAGTGCAACTCAGAAAAAATCTAAAATAAATAGTACACTATCCCTACACTCTATTCTCAACTGCGTATTTCTTAGAATCAACATGCAGGAGTTTCTGACGAGTAAATATTTAGTTACCTAGAGTATCACTAGTGGAGTTCATTAGTGTCACCACTGACTGATAACTCACTATTAGTTATCTCAATTAGTTTGAGAACTAATTTAACTAAACTGACTCATGAAACTAAGTCTTCTATTTTACAACTCACAATTAACTCCCACTGGACTCCTACAAAGTAGGGATAACATATACATGACTTCCAAAAGACTTCCAACTCGAATTTCCTAAGTTAAGTAAGTTTAATCAACTTAATTTTATTATTTTAAGTTGCTATGAGAATAGAATTAGAATTTAATTCATGGTTTAATTCAAGGACAAATTAAACTAGAATTTCTTATTACCATTTCTCAACACTCCCTCTCAACAAGAAAGGGATTATGAACTACCCTGATCCTATCTCTGTGAAACTCGAATTTACATCTTGGTAATGCCTTTGTCAAGATGTCATCATCTTGCTCCTCCATGGGAATGTAATCTAAAAACATGATTTGCCTCAATACACAATCTCTGAGATGATGATACCGGATATCAATATGCTTGGACTGATCATGAAAGACTATATTTTTAGAGAGTTTGATACAACTCTGATTATCACAATAAATCATTGTTTGATCCATCTACTGACAAAAAAAAACAACCAGGATCTTCCTCATCCAGATAGCCTCACATCCTGCTTGACTTGTAGCGATGTACTCTGCCTCTTCCGAAATGAGTGCAACAAATCTTTGTTTCCTATTGTACTAAGAAACTATTGCTGACCCAATACTAAAGATCCCTTCTGATGTGCTCTTCCTATCGTATGGATTCCCTGCCCAATCTGCATCAGTGAAGTCTTAAAGCTTCACTCACTTTGTCTGTCTGTACCATAACCCAAACTGAGTAGTGCCTCTGAGGTATATCAATACATGCTTTTCCACCTTATAATACAACTTGGTGGGCCTAACCATCACTTCACTAGGTTGGTTAACTGCATAGCACATATCCAATCGTGTGTTCACCAAGTACATGAGTGAACCCAAAAGCTGCTTATAAACAGTAGCTTCCACTACATCCCCTGAAGTAGCATCCTCCTTCCTTTAGTTACCAACTAGAGGAGTCTCCATGGATTTACTACTCTCCATGCGGAATCTCTTGAGTATCTTGTTGGCATACTTGCCCTAAGAGACAAACAACTCCCCATCTCTCTGCCATACATCCATGCCAAGAAAGTAATGCATGAGCTCCATGTCCTTCATCTCAAAATCTCTTGCAAGGTCCTCCTTGCAATATTTGATGAGCTTCTCATCACCTGTCAGTATGAGATCATCTACATAAAGAACAATGATCAACAACTTACCTTCAACCACTTTGTGATACAGGTTCACATCATCTTCACTCTTCATGAAGCCCAACCCAGTGAAGTAGCTATATATCCTGGTGTACCAAGCACAGGGTGCTTGCTTCAGCTCGTACAATGCTCTCTTAAGTCAGCACATATGTGACTCACAGTCCAAGGTTTCAAAACCTTCGGGTTTCTCTATGTAGACCTCTTCCTCAATCATGCCATTGAGGAAGGCAGTCTTCACATCCATCTGATGGATCTTCCAACCCATCTATTCTGATAGTGCCAAAATAGATCTGATTGACGAGTACCTTGCAACAGGAGCAAAGGTCTCATCATAGTCAATCCCCTCTACCTGTGAAAAGTCAACTGCCACAAATCTGGCCTTATGCTTCTCCACACAACCATCTACAACTTGCTTTACCTTGTAAAGCCAACGGGAGCTCACAACTGACTTGTCCTCTAGTCTTGGGACCACATCCTAAACATTGTTTCGAACTATGGAGTCATATTCCTCCACCATCACATCAACCCAACCCGGCTATTGCACTGCTTCCTAAAAGGAAGATGGCTTTGTCACAACACATGTACCCATAAGTGCCATGTATCCAATGTACCTCCCTGGTGACCTCCTCTGTTTGCGTTGAGAAGAGGGTGCTCCCACATTCTCCCGTGCTTCATCCAACAATTTGTCAGCCTCTCTAGTGCACTTTCTTCCCTCTCTAGAAGGCTTTGCCTGATTAGATGTCTCCACTCTCTTAACCTCTGCATGTGGCGACTCCACATTTATTTGATGCCCCTCAACCTTAGGAGCTAAAATATCCTCATTCGCATGTAGCTCAAGCTCCCTCTCAAGGGATACTTGCATGGTCTTCTCCTCATCGAACTTCATATACCTGTGAACCACTATCATCTGACTAATCGACATGTACACCCGATAGTTGTGGGGTGTATCAGTGTACCCCATAAAGATCCCCAACTATGTTGTTGGATCAAATCTTCTTCCGTGCATCTTTGGTCACATGGCAATAAATCGATGATGCAAAAATCATGAAGTGACCAACATCTGGCCTCTTACCAGAATAAACCTCCTCTGGTGTCTTCATCTCAAGTATCCGATGTGGGCTATGGTTCTAAACGTAAACCGCTATGTTGCATGCCTCAACCCACAAGTGTAGTGGTAGGCCATGATCATGCAATATTGCCCTTGCTACCTCTACTATGCTCATGTTCTTCCTCTTGGAAACCCCATTTTGTTGAGGGTTATGGGGTGCTGTCAACTCTCGTTTAATCCCTTCCGTTGCACAAAAGTTCTTAAACTCATTGGAGACATAATCACCACCATTATCACTCTGTAGAGCTTTAACCTTCTTGCTAAACTCTTTCTCTACCAATGCTTTGAACTCACAAAACTTTGTGAAAGTTTGATCCTTTTTCTGCATAAAAAATACCCAACATTTACGAGAATAGTCATCAACAAATATAACATAATACTTGTGTTTGGCCATGGATTCTGTCAAGAATGGTCCACACACATCTAAATGGACTCTCTCTAGAATAGACTCTGCTCGACTGTCTCTGTCTCTAAAGGAAGACTTGGTGTATTTTCCCAAAGTACAACCCTTGCATGTATCAACTTGCTCAAGCATACCTTTGGGAAGACCGGTAGAGATTTGCTGCAATATCTTCAAAACCCCATGATGCAAGTGGCCGAATTGCCTATACCACAACTCACCGGTGTATCGGCTCAACATATTTTCCTCTTTTGAACTCAAAGAAACACAATACTCTACCTCTATCTTATAGAGATTCTGAACTTGAATCCCTATCTTCTTTACTTGACCCATGGCTATGTGTCGAAGGAACGCCTTTCCTTTTGAAAAGATGACATCATAGCCTCTATCCTCAAGCATGGCAATGGATACCAGGTTCTCCGTTATTCTGGGTACATGCATAACATTCTTCAAGGTGAGTGGGGCCATATGCTCCCTCTGAAAAGTAATAGTGCCCATACCGGTAACACTATACTTACCATCACCAGCCATCTCAATATTCATCTTGAGATCTTTGTCCTCTAGTTCACTAAATAACTCTTTGTCGGCAGTCATGTGGAAACAATATCCACTCTTTAAGTACCAAACACTTCCCATCATTGAAGACACCATACATGCAATGAGGGAAAAGTCCAATTCGGATTGGGAGGCCAAAGCCTCACCCACCGCTCCTCCTTAGGACTTCTCCTTGGACTTCTTCAATGGAAAATTTATAGAAAAGTGTCCCATCTTATGACAATGAAAGCATTTAACTTTCATCATGTCCTTCTTCTTACCTCCATGATAAGAATCTGATTTGGAATGGGAAATTTTACCTTTCACCTTTCTCGCCTTAATCGCTAAGACACAATTCACTTCATCATTAGTCTTTGATGAAAAGTCATCCTTGGTGTTCCTCCTGATCTCATCCTACATCAAATTCGACCATAGTCGTTCCCAATCTGGCAGCGTCTCTCATACATTGATAGAGTCTTGATAACTATGCCAAATTTTTGGGAGTCCAAGAAGAGAAAGGCTCACCATACCCTCCTCATAAACTGTGATTCCAACACTTCCAAGTTCATCCTGACATTCAATGAACTTGGTCAAGTAATTTGGAATCATCTCACCTTTCTCTATCTTTATTTTATGAAGTTTATCCTTCAATGCCAACTTCCTTTGATCACCGCTATTCTGATACAAGTCCGTCAATGTTTTCCACATAGCATGCAATATTTCCTTTCCATGGAGACTTGAGACAATATGATCTCGAACTCCCTCAAGGATTATCCACATTGCCTTCACCACACACTTCTTCCACTCAGCCAAGTTTTGTGCATCAGTAGCTGCTAGCTTAGGAATTGCTTGTTCAACAAATTCCTTCAAGCCATTGTCATGTAGCACAGCCTCCATCCTGTCCCTCCAGGCTATAAAATTTGAGTTGCCTTCCAAGGCATACTCAAGCCTTAACCCATGGAATGCCATCTATCAATCTTGAAGTATGTATGCAAATTCATCTTTCACCTATAACCCAGAAACTCAAAACTTTGAAATATCTTCTAGAGAGCTGATTTTAAATCAGCGATATCTCCCCATCCGAACTCTGATTCAACCGATTTTTTTTTGAATTTGGGTATCTTTTCCCAAGGAATCAAGATCAATTTGTTTTTGAATTTTTTGTAGAAAAATTATTAGATATGATCTGCAAAATCCTGGCCCAAAAAACAATCTTTCTCCGATACCATGTAGAAATTTTTGTAGATTCACAAGCTAATGCAATTTGCTAAAGCAAGAGACAAGAATATACTTCTACTCTTTACGGCGGGATCCCATAAACATCGAGACAACAATAATCAATAGAGGAAGAGAATCAAAGGAACATAACACAATAAATATCCAGGAAAAGCCACAGCTCAACACCCCACTATCTGTTTTGTATTAGTCCGGAAAATTAAGGTGAAATTACAATTCTTGTTCTCTCTAGAACGATCCCAACACTCAGCAAATTCAATCTCCAACTCATAAGAAATATCAAGGCCAAATCTTAGCCTCTTCACAAGCTCTCCAAGTGTCTATTCCAATGTTTAATTGTTATGGAGAATAGCTTTTATTTAAAGGGACATAAAGCCTCTAAAAATAGTGCAATCCCTTAAGGATCAGTTCCTGTTACATGCAATTTCAGTGCAACTCATAAAAATCGTAAACAAATAGTACACTATCCCTGCACTCTAGTCTCAATTGAGTCTTTCTCAAAATCAACATGCATGAGTTTCTGATTGTTATAGCTCCAAATCTCACTCTTGATGTTTGTGATGCTGCACTCATGGCCTAGGGCCACCCCTCCTTCCAGACCTGGTCCAAATACTTAAAAACAGTGTTTCACTCCCTATACGCAACGTTGCCTTGAGCTAAACGCATGTGTACATGGGTCTGTGTATACCCAACCCGCGTATATGTCTTAAAACACTTAAAAAAAATTAAATATCCTTAATTTTGGGTAGAGATCACGGGTTTTACCTGTTGATTACCTATTAGTGCTCGTGGCCAAACTGTTCCCAACAAATTCCCAACTAAAAAACTACTTTGGGAGAAGTATAAAAAGGTTTCAATGGGATGGCCTAAGGGAGGAGAGAATAGAGAGAAAAAACACTCTGCTAAGATTATCCTTGATTAGGTCTAAAGATCCTTGTGCTTCCAACACTTCCCCCATTATAGGAAACCCTTGTTTCCTTGAGTTATGATGTCTTTCCATTAGTTGAGATATCCTTGAGTGAGTCATGGAAGGAGTTTGTTGAAGGCTTGAGATTGGATGAATCCGAAGGACGGTTTCGCTTGGAGCCTACGAAAGGAAGACTCGGGTGAAATCATTCCTTAATGTACTTTAGTTATCTATAATAAAAGAAACACTTGTCTTGTTCCTGATATTAATCTTCTTCATGCTTATGATATCAATGTTATGATTTACATATGAATGGTTGTTTCAATTGTATAACTAACTACTTTTCAATATGCTATGAAGTTGATTTCCTTATGACGCTTGGTCCATATACTGCTATGCTTCCTTGAATTGATTTCCTTGCAGGTTGAAGGATCGAAAGGAACTCCGAGAGGGTTTGGACCTTGGCTAGATCTACTCAAATGAAGGACCCCTAGGTGCACCTCTCTTCACGTAGTTTGTTTATATTAGTATCATGGCTATATGGAATGCTTGTTTTTCTTTGTAGATAATCCCTGCTCTGCTAGGGTATTGACCCAAGACCCTAGGGGACTTTGTCCCTCAATAGAACTGGCGACTCCGCTGGGGACAACAGTATTATTGTTCCTAGTTTGGGTTTATTCAATCCAATCAGGGCTCAACTATTTATCTACTTGCTGTGACTGAGTAGCCTGTTCCTGTAGGAACTTGAACTATAAGTTTGATCTGTTTCTTCAGACCCTTTTTGTTTTTTCTTGTGATCTGTTATATATGCATCTTGGTTAGGTTACAGTCACATATGTATGCAAGTTTCACCATATGATCCCGCATATACGCAGGTTTCTGTGGACTGAATATCGTATACACACAACTGTGTATTGACATAGTTTCGTATACCCTAAAATTTTCAAGATTCTTCAAATATTTTTGTTTCTGAAGATCTGTCTGCTGGTCTGATTCTTTTCTGAACAGTTACTTTTCTGTGCCAGTCTTTATTTTTACAGCAAGTTCATGTTTCAAACTCTTTTCGGTTGTGGAAAGTGTTGGTCTTGTTTTGTTTTGTTGCAAGCGTCATCATTTTCGTTTAAGCACACAAGATTTCTTTCTGGGAATCTTGGCTGTTCTGGTCCTCCAGGGCAGAAATATTGGTCTCAATATTTGTGGCAAAGCTTGTTTTGGTGATCTTTTTGTTTGCATGCCAAAACTGCATCTTTGTGGCCATTTAATTTTCTTGCTTTTTGAAAGTTGTTGTGTGACGATTTTGAGATTTGTGTTTCTTGATCTCTTGATCGTTGTCATCAAGCTTTTTTTTACTGCTCTTTGGTTTTTGAGAGCATCTTGAAACACCTATTTTGTTGAGTTTTCGCCCATTTTGAGTTGATAACTCGCAAAGTATTTTGGTTGCTTATTCTACGGTCTCAAAGTTCTCAATGGTATTTGGAGCACTTTTGAAAAGTCATTTTTGTTTTTTCTTTTGATAAAACTTCTTGAAAACTTGGTTTTTGCTTTCTTTGGCCTTGTTTTGATTTAGTTTCCTTTTTGCGAGTGAAAGTGCATTTTTGTTTGTCTTGAAATTTGCTTTTAGTGTTTGGACGAAAATGAGCATTAGCAACTTATATTCTCTCTAAACATCTTAAGTGGCTAATTAGAATTGATAAGCACGTTACTTTCATTTCTTTGATTTAGAGTAGTCTTAAGTTTTCCATCAGCATGCACTCGTTGCATTAGGATAAATTTGTGCATCTTTTAGGACATCCATAGTTTTGTTAATTTTTGTGAGTGTGAAGCTTGAGTAAAAGAAAAGAAAAGAAAAATTTATTGCTTTCTTAGAAGTTCCTCAAAACCTAGTAGAAATTTCTTTCATCGAAGAACAAAATGAGTGCATTTGCATATAGTTTGGTTTTTATTAATTTCTTTTGCGTCAAAACACCACAAGTTTCATTTCCGCTTATCCCTTGACTTAAGAACAACCCATTTAAAAACAAGCGCTAATTAAAATACACTAGAACTTTTTTATAATTGTCAATTTAGAAACACCAACAAGTTTTAAGATATTTTAGGGCCTTGGATGAAGCGTGTGGAGAGAAAACTCCCCAAGGCCATTTAGACTATCAAACATAGGAGTCCGAATAGTGAGTGCAAATCCAATAGTGTTAGGAAGACTAGGAAAGCTCCAGATCTGGGAGTTAAGCACGAGGGTTTTTGAAGATAAGGAAGAGAGATACCCCCTCTCCTACTTGTCAGATCTTACCTCAAGATTGTTCCGCTTGGCTTTTGACAAGAATTGGTAACCTTAGTTGCTTCTCCTAGGGATCTACATAGGTGGCTGCAGAGGGGAATCCTGTGGCACCTGAGGTCGATGTTGTATCACTTTCAACGGTACTACTAGAGGGCACCCTTGTGAAGCTTGGGGGCTTGCACCGGTGCAAGCTGTTGTTAAGAGGTCAGCGTAACTTCCTCTGTTACCTTCGCTGGTAGGACTGGGCCGTCATTATCCCAGACTATCTTCGGAAGGCCCCTTACTTCACTTTCTTGTATTTTGGTGTCCGATCCTCATCACCTGGAGTGGAAATACTTGAAAGTTGTTTGATTGGCTGAAATATTTTAGGAACTTTTTAGTGTGTGCTCTGTGCTCTTAGTTGGCCTAGTTTTCATTTTTTCTTGAGTCTTTGATTAGATCTTAATAAAAAAAATCAAAGTGGCTAATCGATCGCCTAGACGGTCTCAAAGACTTTGTGGTCTTTCAACACCAAGTTTAGAGCCTTCTCCTAGAAGCTGCAAAGGTAATACTGCCGGTAGGTTTCATCCCATAGTAGCTGATGCATCAAGGATTGATCCTCCCCTCGGGGGCATTAGTGTTTAGGATAGGCCTGGTACTTTCGCAGAACTAGAGAGGAACACTCCCGTTCTTTCTCGAGTTCTCTTTCAATCAGAAGATAACATAGAAGTAGAAGAACTCCCAGAGTCATTAGCGGCTCCAAATTCTCCTCTACCTTCTAACCATCCAGACATATTAAAATACGTTGGGAATCTAATGCATAGGCCGTCAAGTCCAGGTCATATTACGCACTTACCTTCGATGACCACCACATGAAGCATGGCTTCTACCACAAGTGCTACAACCATGCAGACTCCAATATCAATACAAGGGGGAGGAACTATTTCCATTCCCTCTGCATCTTTATTTGGGTATTTTGCTAGCACATCCTTAGTTGGGTCTACCTCCATTCCTTCTACGAGTGGAAATTCCCAAGCCAATGCATCTAGTTCTGGATGCTTCCCGTTTAGCACCCATTTGCAGGGTATTCTGTTAGTTCCATTTAGTGCATCCACATCCATGATGGGTGGGTCAGCTTCATTTGAGGGTTTTCCTTTTGGAAGTGGTCACATACCACATTCTAACTTGATGATAGGGTCTATGCCTTTTTCTTCTACAGGACAAGGCAGTAATCCCTTTCAAGGTTGGACTAACCCTACGGTTAGTGGCATAGGAACTAGGAATCCATTTTTCGGCCAACAAGGGAATAGGATGTACTCCACAGTTAGTTCATTTCGAAGTATTCCTCCCTTAGCTTCTGCTTGGAATCCTTATCAGGGGTTATCGACTCCTTGTAATCCTTTAGGAGGGAGCTTCATTGGTTATGGAGGTTTTTCGGCCGAAGTTGGTCAAACTCCGAGTTTTGCTGGATCACAAAGTTCGCCTTTTGGTTTAGCTGGTTTTGCTGGTTACTTTAGGTAGCCTGGTGCCTTTCAAAATCCAGGCCAATCTTTTTAGAACTTTGGGAACCCTGCCTAGTCTGGGTGGAATTCCCAGGGTCCTCCTAGGCTTCCTTTTCTGGCAACTTTGAATTTGCTAGATCTCACGAAATTAACGAACGATCCAATCAAATAGTCCCAACCAAACTCCCTTAAAACATTCCAAAGTTCGAGGGGAAGGACAGTCAAGACCCGAGTGACCATGTAACCACATTCCATTTGTGGTGCTCATCAAACTCCCTTATCGATGACTCGGTTAGGTTGAGACTTTTTCAACGCACCTTAACTGGTAATGCGACCAAGTGGTATATATAGTTGCCAAGGGGCAACTTTACATCCTTCGTTGACTTGGCTAATATTTTCATAAATCATTTCCAGTTGCCCATCCGTTATGATGCCAGAACTGAACTTCTGGCCAATTTTTGTCAGGATATGACAACTGACATTTCTGATCATATTCAGGAATGGAGATAGAGAAAGAGGCTCATTAAAGCTGAAATTCCTCTGGAATACCATCTCGAATGGGTTTTGAAGTCCTTACAACCTGAAATCTCTAAGGATGTCTCTCTATCCGGAGTCTATTCTGAGGAGCAAGCTATTTTTAGAGCCCATCAATTAGAATTGATTTATTCTTAGTCTGGGATTCTACAAAAATTTTGCTTGATGCTCTTGGGACTAAGGTTTATATAGCCAAGTCAAAGCCAGGTCCCCATGTGGATGGTATCGCTGGATCTGTAGACACAAATGCGGTGAACCTGTTGAGCCAATTGTAGCAATTGCCTTTACAAACTGCTCCTAACAATCAGGTCACATCATCTAACCCTTCGTCTTCTCAACCCTCTTTTATTAATGCCATCCAATCTTCCAATCCCAAAGGAAATCAAAATTCCAATGGGAAAAATAAATAATGAGGTAAGAAAAATAGTCAAGATGGAAGACTGACGCAAATAAACCCGGCAATAATGTTGGTGGTGGTGGAAATGAGTCTAGGAAGAAAGTCAAGTTTCCATGCAAGCTATGCAGTGGAGACCATTTAACTCATCTCTGCCCAAAGATTCAAGATGCTCAGCGCTTGTTAGGGTAGCAAGGGACTTCTAGCTCTCAAGCTATGTTAACCAACCCTTTTCCCCAAGGGCAACAAATGCTTGCTGGCACGAGTTCAAATCCTGGTACCTCTGCAGGGGGCAACCAGGAAGGGGAGAAATCATCAAATGTTTTCATGATGGGTTCTAATGTCCATGTGTCCACTCAGTCGCGTGATTACGGTGAAACTGAAACATCCAAGGATAAAACTGCTCCCGGAAATACCGACCTTCATATTGAGCGACCCCTTGTCAAGAATATACCATGGATACCGAAAGGTTCTGCTAAACACGCGATTATAATTCCTAATGCTAGGTCTGCCCAGAATTACTCCATTGTTGAGGATCTGGCTCAGAGTCCATGCGCTATGTCTGCTTTAGAGGTTCTCCAGTCATGTCCAGCTCAACGAAGTGCTTTGCTTTCGGCGATAGGGGTAGTTGATCCAAACAACTCTTTAGTGCTCACTTTTGACATGCTTAATGTCAAAAAGCGACTCCCTCATCACATGGATTTTCAAATAAAGTCTACATGCTGAAATTATTGATGAAAGAGCTTTCACGTGCATCATGTCAATGTCATGCTGGAAGGCCATTGGATTGCCTTCGGTTGTTCGTTCACCTACCCTCCTGACTGCATTTGATGGGCATTCTCATAAGCCGCATGGGATTATCCCGGCCTTTCCCATATGTGTTGGGGGGAAGGTCGTCAATATCGAAGTAGAAGTCATTGATGCTAACCTAGATTACAATCTCCTCTTAGGAAGGAACTGGGTATACGAAATGGATGTCATTGTGTCATTTGCTTTCCTCATGAAGGGAAAATCATCAAGGTTGACTAGTTGGATTATTCTCCAGTTGATCCTCGAGCAACTTCGGATTCTACTGTTCCTTTAGTGGATAACCCTCGTCTGCCTACTGAGAATCTAGGAGTTGGGATGTATTCTTCATTGATTGGTGCATTTGATTTTCCCTCTCCTATCACTAGAATCAATGTCGTTTCATCATACAAGGAGTCTTCACGAACAGTTCTTCCGAACTCATTATTTTTCAGACCCTTGGACCTTGCCTTCACCTACGATCACATTAGTTGAAGGACAAGTTGGTGGAATGACATTTCCTATGTCTGCAGCAGATATTAGATATCAGTCTATCATCAACTCTACAGACACCCATTCTACTCCTTTCTCTGAGGAGGAGCTAGATGGTGATGTGGCCCCGGCTTGGACCCTTGATTCTACCTCCGCTATGGACTGCTTAGACACAGTTTTACCATCTGAGGAAGCAATCCTAAAAGTAATGATGGGTGTAGATCAACCTTGGGAAGACTTACACCATCGTTCATATTTTCTTCCTCCATTGCAAGAAGTAGAATCTAGGTTCTTCGAGCTCTTTACTAGTGATGTTTATATGGTATCAAATCCTTTGGCTCCAGCACACTTTCATGCCAAAGGTAATATGTTGGTGATTTCAAAAGAAATATCTATAAACATCTCTAGAAACCCTAACGTGATTGAAAATCTCTTCATCGGAGCCGAATGTTCCCCTGAAGAAATTCAAATTTACACTGACCTTTTTAAGGAGTTTCGAGATGTATTCGCTTGATCTTATGAAGAAATGCTTGGCATTGATCCATCCATAGTTCAACATGAGATCAAGACATATGAAAACTCCAAGCCAATTCATCAAAAGCTTCGGCTGGTTAATCCTAGGAAAGCAGAAACAATTAAAGCTCAAGTAGATAAGCTGCTTAAGGTGGGTTTTATATACCCTGTTCCTCTTACGGATCAGGTTTCTAATCTAGTCCCTGTAGATAAAAAGCAAGGAAAAATCCGAGTATGCATTGACTTTAGGGACCTAAAAAAAGCTTGTCCCAAAGATAATTACCCCACGCCATTTATTGATCAGATTATTGATGAGTGTGTGGGTAATGAGATTTTCTCCTTCATGGACGGTTTTTCCGGTTATAATCAGATCTCTATCCGTCCTGAAGATCAGCATAAGATAGCTTTTATATGTCCCTGGGGTACCTTTGCATACAGAAAGATGCCTTTTGGTCTCAAAAATGCTGGAGCTACCTTCTAGCGGGCCATGTCATATGCTTTCCATGACATTAAACATATCATCGAAGCATACTTGGATGATCTAGCTGCTCGTTCTCGAAAGAGAACTGATCATCCTAGTCACATTTGATTGGTTTTTGAATGATGTCGATTTTACAAGATCATGTTGAATCCTAATAAGTGTGTTTTCACGATTACATCTGGTCGGTTATTAGGGTTCATTGTGTCAAATGAAGGGATTCGAGTTGATCCCTTCAAGGTAGAGGCAATAATTCAGTTGCCTCCCCCGTCCTCAATTCGACAACTTCAAAGTCTTCAAGGGAAGGCTAATTTCTTAAGAAGGTTTATAGCGAATTATGCCGAGATCACTAAAGGGTTTATGCGTTTGCTATGGAAAGGAGTTCCATATGTATGGGACGACTTTGCGCAATAGTTGTTCGATGCCTTGAAAAAGGCATTAGTCTTTGCCCCACTTTTGAGTCCATCGGATTATGGTAGGGATTTCCTTTTATATCTCGCTGCTGTAGAATCAACCATAGGTATGGTTCTCATTCAGGAAGACAATGCTCTCATGGAGTATGTGATTTATTATTTGAGCTAAGGCTTGATAGGTCTTGAACTTCGCTATTCTCCTATTGAGAAGTTGGCTTTGGCAGCTATCCATGTTGTCTAGCGGCTCCACCATTATATCTTGCTACGCAAAACTTTTGTCTTAGCGGTGGTCAATCCATTCCAATTTGTCCTCAGTAGGCGAGTGATTGGGGGAAAATATAATCGATGGATAGTCATTTTACAAGAATTCAATCTCGAGTTCTTGTCCGCCAAGTCTAAGAAATCTATGGTTTTTGCGGAGTTAATTTCCAAGATGCCTTGTGGAGAGGATACTATTTACGAGGAAAGTTTTCCCGACGAACATTTATTCCTCATCTCTTCACTCGACCCTTGGTACGGAGATATCATTGTCTATCTCCAAACTTCGAAGTTTCCCTCTACTTTCTCTAAGGATGAACACTAAAAATTACGTCACCTGGCTAAGAACTATGTCATCATTAGTGATACATTATATCATCGAGGGGTTGATTCAATCCTTCGGCATTGTTTAACCCTAGAGGAAGCAGAGTCAGTGCTCAATGATTGCCACAGTGGAGCTTGTGGTGGTCATATTTCAGGGCTTGCTACAGCCCAACGTATCTTGCGTGCCGACTATTTTTGGCCTTCACTCTTCAAAGATTGTGTTGAAGTGGTCAAACGATGTCACCCCTATCAAGTTTATACTCGGAAGATGTGCGCACATCCATCTCCTATTTTTCCTGTTGTCACTGTCAGTCCTTTTACTAAGTGGGGTATTGATTTTACAACTTGTAATCCGCCTTTAGCAGCGAATCACAAGTACATTATCATGGCCATAGACTACTTCACAAAGTGGGTTGAGGCTATGCCCACTTATAAAAATGATAGTGAAAAAACTACATTGTTCCTTTTTAGTCAAATAATCTCAAGGTTCGGTATCCCGAGAGAGATTGTCATTAACCATGGCAGTCATTTCCAGAACCAACTAATGTCTAAATTGGATCTTAAATTGGGTTTCCGTTAGGGGCACTTGTCTCCATATTATCCTCAGGCTAATGGACAGGTCGAGGTAGTGAACAAAACCCTTAAGATGATCCTGCAAAGGATGATCGACAAAAATAGGTCCAATTGGAATCTTATGTTGTATCCGGTTCTTTGGGCATACCGAACCTCTGTAAAGACTGCTACAGGTTTTAGATCTTTTTAGTTAGTTTATGGGATGGAATCTATCTTTCCTGTTGAATGTGAAATTCCATCTCTTAAGTTAGCTATTGAGCTCCTTCCAGAGACCTCTAGTTTTGAAGAGTTCCTCCTTCATTTGGAACATCTCGATGAGCAATGTCAAGATGCTATCACAATCAATGAGGCTCATAAGAAAAGGGTTAAAACTCAGTATGATAAAGCTGTCCATCCTCGAGTCTTTTCTGAAGACGACCTTGTTAAGAAATTTACAGCATAACAAAAATAATTACAAAGAGGAATATATATAAGAAATAACCAGCAACAACCATAAACACATAAACACAAATGTTTATTCGAGAAAACTCCAAATCCCGGGAAAAACCCGACCTAATAAGATCTCATTAGCATTGGCCAAAACCCTGGCCAATCCGACCAAGTGAGCCTTCACCGCTGACCTCCAGGTCTTGCATTACAATGAAGTCCTTCCAACCTTTTATAAGCTCCATTACATATAATACCACGAGCAGAATACTATGGGTGCATAATACCATGTGCCCCAAAACCATCACTGTTTAACCTGGTCAACTTTGACTCTATCCTGAGTCAATTTTACCTAACAATTCCCCCCTTAAACTTGACTTGGGGTTCCTTGACTAACTCCAGCCAAACCTGCTAAGTGAGACAATTTCGCTCACTCTAGCCCTTACCCCCCTTAGAGTTTTTACCCGGGGTATTTTTAACCCGACATCCCCCTATCACCTAGGTCTAACCCAGACTTTACCGGTGATTACCCAGGGGTACACATGCCTTACCAAGTCTTACAGTAGTATGCCCATTTACATGCAATAATTTTGACTTCATTAAATTTTCTTTTTTTTTGTTTATTACTGCTACGATTCTAATCCATCATCTCTCAATTTGATTTTCTCAGAAACTTCTATCAAACCGCTCCAACTGTGAGCTTGAGAACCTCATAGATTCCAGCACCGGTGGCCTCACGTAGCAGAAAACAAACAATTTTCGAAGCCGCATGAACAATTTTCTTCTGTTGACCAAAGGTATCTCTCAACCTTCTTTAAATAGCCGCATGAATCCCAAACAATTCATCAGCATGTTCCAAATTGGTAAATATCACAAATGCACTGCGATCCCTGGCAGTTACGGCACTATCTTCCACACATTCTCCTCGAGGTTCTTCCATGTATGATTGTTCCACCATTATTTTCCAGATCCAAATCTGTAAAAAGGCTGCATTGATCTCATCAGGCACTATAAACCCTTGGCATCAAAGAATCCCTTTGAAGCCAATATTTGGCTCTAATACCAGTTGTTAAGAAATTTACAGCATAACATAAATAATTACCAAGAGGAATATATATAATAAATAACTAGCAACAACCATAAACACAAAAACACAAATGTTTATCCGAGAAAACCCCTAATCCAGGGAAAAACCTAACCTAATAAGATCTCATTAGCATTGGCCAAAACCCTGGCCAATCCGACCAAGTGAGCCTTCACCGCTCACCTCCAGGTCTTGCATTACAATGAAGTCCTTCCAGCCTTTTATAAGCTCCATTACATATAATACCATGGGAAGAATACTATGGGTGCACAATACCATGTGCCCCAAAACCATCATTGTTTAACCTGGTCAACTTTGACTCTATCTTGAGTCAAGTTTACCTAACAGACCTTGTCTTGGTCTATGACCAAGATAAGGACACCTTGGGGGCAGGCAAGTTCAAGCCTATGTGGTATGGTCCCTTTATAATTAAATGAGTTTTAGAAAAAGGGGCGTATGAGTTAATCGATTTTGAAGGAAACAAGCTGGCAGAGCCCCGAAACGGGCTCTACCTCAAGAAGTACTTTGCTTAAATAGCAGCTAGGCAATGGCTTCTTTGTACATTTTGTATGTTTGTACATATTTCATTGGGAGTTTTTGATATCGACACTTTTTGGTTTGCTGTGGTAGGTGTTGATGGATGACTCGGTCTATTTTGGATTCGCTGATGGTGCTAGTCGACACACTCGGAACCTCGCTTCCGCAGCTTGGGTAATCTACTATCCAACTGGTCAGTTGATGGTGTCAAGGGGAGTATGCATTGGTCCCACTTCAAATAATATGGCTGAGTATACTGATGTTATTAATTTACTATCCGAAGAAATTTCTTATGAAATCGATTCATTGGTAGTCTATCTTGATTCACAATTGATAGTGTCACAATTGAATAACATTTATTGGGTAAGGGATCCATGTTTGTATCGCTAGTATTTAAGGGTGAAGTTGTTGCAAAGATAATTTACTTACATTAATTATTTGCACATTCCAAGATCTCATAATTGGTTAGCTGATTCTATCGCTAATCAAGCATTAGACTGGCACATCATTCATTCATCACAATAAAATCAAGCATCAAAAAGTCGAAACTGTATATATATATATATATATATATATATATATATATATATCATAAAATATCTCGAGTGTACATAAGTGTGTCCAAAATAATATACAAAAATTGGGACTCAAATGCCCATAATCATGTCTAGTACATCTAATGCCCTGGCTCAAGATGAGCGGCTAAGTATGCGACTACTGCTTTGGCCACATGCTTAAGAGTGCGAACCCAATCTCGTGGCATGCCAACCACATGATGTTGCATGTCTATAGGGAGATCCTCTACAGCCTCCATTGGTACTTGATGAGTTAGTCTCACCAAGTGTCGTTGAACTGTGTGTAGAAGTCGCTCTGTGTCTGCAGCTACCTCTTCGGCACCTCGACCGCGACGTCCATGCCGTGGGAACCCATCGGGTCATACTGGCCCAATATCTGGAACATGATCATCATATTAGTCATTTGAATCCTATCAAAAATATTTTTCAAAATTCATTATTATACTTGAAAAATTATAAAAAAATCATAAAAATCATAAAAACATTTGTTACCTATATCACCCCATGCTACGGTTGGTGGTAAAGCTAGATCAGGATCTCCTTGGAATTCCATCCCAGCATAGGGGTAGTCGTCTACGGCAATGATCTGCTGCTCCCACCAGGAGAAGAAGTCATCATCGAAAGCAGTCTGTGGAACGTCCCCACCTCCTAGTCGTTTCATCAAGTCAGCCCACCTGCCCATTTGTGGATCTTGTGGGGTACTGATCGAAACTGATACTGTAGGACAGAGTGCTGGGACCCTCTCAAAGAAGAAAGAGCACAAAATAGTTCCATACCTGAAGTTTTTGTTCTGCCCCTTCTTGATAGAAGTTAGCTGGCTCTTCAGGTTGGCGAGAAGAGGAGTACACCAATCAAATACTGTGGTGAGATAGTCTACCGCCAAGCTCGTGGCTAGCTGTGAAGCCTGGTGTAAGGAAGCTAATCCGTTCATTCTGGCTATATTGAACAGGATGATCTTCAATGATAAACTCTCCACATGCTTGATTTGAATTTGACTTCCAACCTTTTCTGGATAACCCAAGCAATATATATGCATGTAGTCCTTGATATAGAGATTGCCTCGTGATCTGCCCGTGGAATGTACTACCTCTCCCCTTCGGGAAAGGCCTGTGATGAAATAAATATCCTCAACCTCTATCTTGAGTGGCATTTGATCAATCATAAATGAGTCATCCTCAATGCTCCAGTAGTGAATGAGCATTTCGAGCAAGTGAGTGTTTGCTTTCATGTTTGGCATTTTAAAGAAATTTAGCAAACCACATCCTCTTAAGGCATCCAGGGCATTAGGATCGTTCATAACCTCATCATCCACTAAGGAATGCTCTCTTTCCCTCCAAGTGACTGGCATCCTGAAGAAAAAACAAATTTGGACAGTTAGATTTTTGTTTTGAAGTTTTCGCAGTGTATACGCGGGTTCATTTCATACACAATCACGTCTAGGGCCTGTGTATATGCGGGTTGCACATAGCCAACCCGCATATACGCTGTGACAAATTTTTTGACAATAATTCAACGGTGAAACTTGAATTAAAAATTCTAAAACCAATCACAATTGAATGCAAGATAAGTTTAAGGGTTACTTGATGATTTTGGGAAGATTTGAACGATCGAATTTTGCGAATGGCAATGCTTACTCCTTTTTCTTCAGTCCTTTGCTCTCAAATCAAACAGTGATAATGGTGAGTCGAAAAACTATTTTATAAGCTTTGAAAATGCCAATTTTTTTTCAAAACTTGATTTTGTTTTGTCTCATGTAACTTTTAACTTGGGAGCTTGGAATGTCGAGAATGGTTTGATTTTCAAAAAAAAATTGATGCTTTTTCGACAATTTCGAGACGGTTCCATGACTGCTGACCCGTAATCGTAGGTATCATTTTCTCACTGGAATATAGGTTAGGGAAGCCATTTTTTCCTTTGCATTATGCATAATAGCCTCCATTTGTCGATACACTTGCCATAGGGTTGATCCCATCGTGTTATGATTCGTAAACCATCTTCACTCGTCGATTTTTAAATCATGACACAATGGTAGAACCATCCTTTTCATGGGCATTGTAGTTAGCACTTCACTGACATTTTTTGCCCATGCTGCTTCGATCTGAGTAGGCTCAGGTGTCCTCTGTAGTCCCGCCATGACTTATGTGATGAAGTCTCATTCCTCTTTACTTCTTTGCTTCGTTCTAGCCTTATACCCTAGAGGCTCCTTTGTGTTGAGTTGTACTACTGCATTGCATTTTGACCATTTGCACCTTTTGGCCTTGAGCCGGCTTCACTTGGACTCGTGTTTAAGCCAACTTTTGACCATGATGACTGCAAAATCAAACTTGCATTCCCTTGACTTCTGCAACTTAACACACCTTGACCCATGGAAGGAACACACCTTTGAGTGTCTTTGACCAGTTTTCACCTCCCTGCATTGAGCATAGGATTGTTCCAATCCCAGGAACTAGATCATCTGTTTCACCGACACTTGTTCTTTCCACTGTACTATAGCATTCTTTTATTCTTTTTCCAGCTTAAAGAAAAAGACAAAAAAATTATATATTCCAAAAAGAGCAGGAACGGGACAATATTTCCACTTATTGTTGGCAGCTAGAGTCAGTCGTGTTGCCCTTGAACAAAACACTCAAAACAAAGTCTCTTCCATTTGGGCAGGATTTAGTTTGACATAGGTACGCATTAACCTTGTTATTGAGTCAGTTCTCCCTCGATTGGCTATCTCTTCCAATCATACGGAGGGTTTGTTCGTGCCTCTTGCATAACGAACTTATACAGAGTCATCATATGCTTCCACATAGTCACATTCAGTCGTGCTTTTGTTTAATGGAAGTTAGCCTAAGTCGGCCTCTCTGCAGTGTCTCTTGACTCATTTTTCAGTTGGCCATTCCTGGTTCTCAGTGTCTTGTTTATCATCACATTAGTTATATTGGTCCTTTACTCATGTCGGTTTGAGAAGGTCTCCATTGACTTCTTGCTGGTGGGTTTTGTCCTTATCGACGACGACATCTTGCTCTGAGGACAAGCCTAGAGCCGCACCCTGGCCCTATTTTCATTATTGATAGGTCACCTTGTGCTCAGCATCGATCAGTATCATGGGTCTTTGACTGAGTGGTTTCCCTTGTGTTCAACATTAGCTTCCACTATCACACATTGGGATTCGTGCAATACCTTGGTTTCCATTTGACCCTATTGGTGGATACCTCGCCTCTATGTCAGCTTTCATTATTGGTTGGTTCAAAGGGTTTCTATCGTGTGCTAGCCACATATTGTGTACACTAGGAACGTGTTTTAGTCGAGTTACTACATATTTTTCATCTGATTCCTTCCACATTATTGGCCTACGGGTTACACTCACGCTAGATTGATGAAGGATGCCTTAATGCCTTCCTTCTAGGGGATCTTTCCTTATCGACTATGACTCATTGCTTTAGGGCAAAGATCTAGAGTCCATTTGGCAGTACCTTGGGGTTTGCAGTCATTAGTGGCAGATCCTTCGCTATCGACATTGGGAAACCATCATTGTCTCCTGATTGATAGATTCTTATAGGTGTTCGACTCTAGCTCATCTATTCACACTTGTTAGATTGTGCTGGGTACCTTGACGCTCATTATCATTATCGGTGAGTGGTCTCGTGTTTGTTAACAGTATACATCAATGACCGGTAATAAAACGATTTCTCACACGGTTGACTTTAGATAATTTATTCCCATGGTGTAGAAATGTACCAGGGCAGTTGGTGAAGACCTCAGGTTGCATCAGCATTCATTGGTTCACTTGAAAGTTGCTCCTGTTGCTGCTAGTTGATACCACTCCACCTTATATGTTGCAGTCATTCATGGCGACATTCTATATGCTGTAACTTGAGTTTTCAGTGTAGTACCATCTTACTCCATCATGTTCATTTGGTACTTTTGGGATCATTATTTGATATCAGTGGTCCGCTTCATCCTTCAGCATCATTGACATTCTTATATGTGATATTCAGACACGTACTTGTTCGATCATGATCAGATGATCCATTATGTATTTTCCAGTCTTTTATACTTGTATACTTAGTGGATCCACTTGTACTTGATATGCGGGCATGCTTTACATTCTCTGAGCATGGGTATGCCTGCCTCAGACAGTGTTTCTTTCTGATCTCCTTTTGTGGCTTGGCAGTCTGAACTTTGGTGAAGTCCTCAGTTTTTGACAAGTTTCCTTTCCATGCACTTACTTAATACATTTCGGCCATCATGTACCCCTTCTGACCTCATATATTAGGGGGCATCTGTTATAGCTCCAAATCTCACTCTTGATGTTTGTGATGCTGCACTCATGGCCGAGGTCAACCCCACCTTCCAGACCTGGTCCAAATACTTAAAAAACACTGTTTTACTCCCTATACATGACATTGCCCTAAGCTAAACACGTGTGTATGCGGGTCTGTGTATACCCAACTCGTGTATATGTCTTAAAACACTTTAAAAAAAATAAATCTCCTTAATTTCAGGCGGAGATCACAGGTTTTACCTTTTGATTACCTATTAGTGCATGTGGCCCAACTGTTCCCAACAAATTCCCAACTAAAAAACTAATTTGGGAGAAGTATAAAAAGGCTTTAATGGGAAGGCCTAAGGGAGGAGAGAATAGAGAGAAAATTACTCTGCTGAGATTATCCCTGATCAGGTCTGAAGATCCTTGTGCTTCCAACACTTCCCCCATTATAGGAAACCCTTGTTTCCTTGAGTTATGATGTCTTTCCATTAGTTGAGATATCCTTGAGTGAGTCATGGAAGGAGTTTGTTGAAGGCTTGAGATTGGACGAATCCGAAGGACGGTTCTGCTTGGAGCCTGTGAAAGGAAGACTCAGGTGAAATCATTCCTTACTGTACTTTATTTATCTATAATAAAAGAAACACTTGTCTTGTTCCTGAGATTAATCTTCTTCATGCTTATGATATCAATGTTATGATTTACATATGAATGGTTGTTTCAATTGTATAACTAACTACCTTTCAATAAGCTATGAAGTTGATTTCCTTATGATTCTTGGTCCATATACTGCTATGCTTTCTTGAATTGATTTCCTTGTAGGTTGAAGGATTGAAAGGAACTCCGACAGGGTTTTGTTGGAAATAATACTGAGAGGGGGGGTGAATCAGTATTATCAAGTTCTTTTAACAAATCTTCCTTATTTATACTTTGAATTATTTTTGCATATCAGTACCATAAAATAATGAACATGAACAAGAAAAACAGATAGTCACACCAAAGAACACCAGATATAAGGTGGAAACCCAATGTGGGTGAAAACCACCTGCTGCAATATGTCTCTATCTTCTTTTAAATTAGAAACTCCTTTTACAATGATTTTGTACTGGTGCAGTCCTTTACCAGTACACAGGCTGTAACCTGCAGAGAGCTACAACTCTCTCTCGTTTTCCAGTCTCTCCTGGAAGGGAGCTACAACCCCCTACTTCTTTTCTTTCAAGGACCACTTCTCATAAATTTTCAAACTGGATCCATAAACATCAAATGATCATCAAGTACATGTGAATTACATAGTCAACTGCAGTAACCAGATAAATAATAACAGAACTAAACCCAGAACACCTTATCAACAGAAAAATTCAGTCAACAGAAGATCTTAAGACAGATACGCAGTTTTTCTTTCTCTGGCTTGCATTTCTATGCACTACACCTTCTGCTTTCCTGCGTATACCCACAGAGAGCCTTCTGCTGCACCGTGTACCCACGCACTCCTTCTTCAATCGCGCTGCGTACTGTTACTATAGGTATGCACCCAGAGACACTATCATGCCGCGTACTGCTACTGAAACCATGCAATCATAGATACTATCGCGCCGCGTCCTTTTACTGTGCGTACGCACCTGAACCTCTGTTGCGCTGCGTACCCACGCAGTTCTCCTTCTTTTGATATGCGTACCCACGTAGTGCCCCTTCTTCTACTCTGCGTACCCACGCAGCTCTTCTGTTTCTGCTCTGCGTACCTACGCACTTGCACCGTTAACCACCTGCGTACTTCTGATTAGGGCCGAATTGGCAGTTCACCAGAGTGCCTATAATTAGTCAGATGCCCAGATCTGATCATGCGCTCGAGAGATCACCCTTCATAGATTCGCTTTCAACTTCACTTTCATATAGATCAAGCTTTAAAACAATAACCCAATATTTTAGATCTTAAGATATTCAATTTGCAAAAGATACTTAGCCAAGAGATCTCCTTTGCTTTATATAGGCAAGCTCCTCCTAAAATCATGGATCAATACCATAGATAACCAATACCAGGGGCCCAAAAACGTGGGACTCAATAATAATAATAATATAAAACAATACCACGGGCCAAAACCATAGAATCAAGAGCGGCGGGCTAAATACCACGGGCCAAACATAGGAAACCCCACGTGAACGCGCTTCTCTACCTTGAAGTAAGTGAAACTAGGGGTACGCATCTTCTGAACGGGTGTCCTGCGTGTCAGGCCGCGGTCCCTTCACAGTGTGCCTGCGTGTATGCACCTTCTGAACTGTTCTCCTGCGTACTTCTTAATTTTCAACATTTTGAGAGCCTGATCAGAGCATTGCCACTTGAGGGTGTTGCCATCAAGTACAACATCTGTAACATAGAGCCATACCAGAATGATAATGCCAACAATCTCCCCCTTTGGACTTGATGGCAACCTTAAAATCTTCAACTTCATTCTCCCCCTTTGACATCAAGGGCAAAGGGTTATGCTCCCCCTAAGAACATGCTCCCCCTGAATATGAACCAGATCTGCAGAGAAGAACCATAATCCACCAAACACCATAAATGACCATGAAAGAGATAGAGAGATATTGCAGCTATATTCAGACCAACATCCATGATCTCCTTTTTTACATCCTCCATAATGCCAACAATGCATTATATGCTCCCCCTGAACCTGTGCCATTCAATCTTCAATCAATCCACAACCCAGCACATGTGCACATATACCCCAGATGAACCATGCGTACAACCATCAATCAGAAGAGTTTCAACAATAAGATGATGCATCAACAACCCCCAGCTTTTGCCTGAGGTATTCAAAAGTCTCCCTGGGCAATGGTTTGGTGAGTATATCAGCAACTTGTTCCTTAGAAGGAACATACTCCAACTTGATCTTCTATTCAAGCACTTGTTCCCGGAGAAAATGATACTTGATTGGTATGTGCTTGGTTTGACAGGATTCTTTGAGATGCTGATTGCACTTGTGTTATCACATAAGATGGGGATAGGTGGTGTACAAGTAATTTGAAAATCCTGCAAAGTCTGCATCATCCAAAGGAGTTGAGTGCAGCAAGATGCAGCAGCAACATATTCCGCTTCAGCTGTAGATAAGGCAATCGAACTCTGTTTCTTGCTGAACCAAGATACTAGTCTGGAACCCATAAAGAATGCACCACCACTTGTGCTTTTCCTGTCATCCACGCTTCCGACCCAATCTGCATCTGTATAAGCATGAAGTGTGAGATCTGTATCTCTAGGATACCATAAGCCATAATTTTGAGTCCCTTGAAGATATTTGAAAATTCTCTTTACTGCCTGAAGATGAGTCTCCTTCAGATTTGCCTGAAATCTTCCAACTATTCCAACTGCATGCATGATGTCCGATCGGGTACCTGTCAAATAAAGTAAACTTCCAATCATAGATCTGTAGGTTGGTTGATGCACTGCTGCAGATTCATCATTTGCACTGAGGCTACATCCTGTGACCATGGGTGTACATACTGGTTTTGCATCTTCCATGCCACATTTCTTCAAAATTTGTTTGAGATACTTGGTTTGAGACAAAAAGATTCCTCCTTCTTTTTGTTGGATTTGCAAACCAAGAAAATATGTTCGTTCTCCCAGCAAGGACATTTCGAATTCTTTCTGCATCACCAAGGCAAAGCTTTGACTCATAGCTTCCTCATTGCTGCCAAAGATAATGTCATATACATACACAACAAGTATTAGTAATTTATCATTTTCAACTTTTATATAAAGATTGCTATCTGCTGATCCTTTTGAAAAACCTTGTTGATGAAGATATTTGTCCAAACGATAGTACCAAGCCCTTGGAGCTTGTTTGAGACCATAGAGAGCCTTTTTCAATCTGCATACAAGATTTGGATCATTTCGAAGGATGAACCCATCTGGCTGCTCAATGTATACTTCTTCTTCCAAGTCTCCATTCAGAAAGGCTGATTTCACGTCCATTTGAAATACTTTGAAGTTTTGAAAGCTTGAGAAAGTAAGGAACATTCGGATGGCCTCAAGTCTTGCAACAGGAGCAAAGGTTTCTTCAAAATCTATTCCTTCTTGTTGCGCATACCCTTTACAAACAAGTCTGGCCTTGTTTCTAATTACTTCTCCATTTTCATTCAATTTATTTTTGAAGACCCATTTTGTTCCGATAACATTCTTATCCTTTGGTCTAGGAACCAGCTCCCAAGTGTTGTTCTTTTCGATCTGCTCAAGTTCTTCATCCATTGCTTTCACCCAACATTCATCTTTTCATGCCTCTTTTACATTTTGTGGTTCAGTGGAGGAGAGTAATGCCAAATAGCTTGAAGCTTCTGCAACTGTTCTTCTTGTTTGTACACCTGCTTCTTTCTGCCCCACAATCTGAGATTCTGGATGATTCTTCTGAACATATCTGGATGGAGTTTTCTCTTCTATTCTTGTCTGCTCCTCTGGTTCTTCTTGAGGTTCTTCTTCTTCATCATTCTGTCTTTGAGGGTAGCCTTCATCTTCTTCGATATCTTCATGATGTACTTGCCTAGGAATGTATCCCTTCTCATCAACCACTACATCAATGCTGTCAACAATTCTGCCAAGTCTTTTATTGTAGCACTTGTATGCTTTGCTATGTGGAGAATAACCAAGAAGAATGCCTTCATCTGCTCTAGGTTCAAGTTTGCCAAGCTACTCATCAGTATTCTTAATATAGCATTTGCTCCCAAATATTTTGAAGTGCTTTACCGAAGGAGTCTCACCACTCCAGAGCTCATGAGGGGTTTGAGTGATGTTCACCCAGACATTTGTTTTGTTGAGAATAACAACCACAGCATGTGCAGATTCACCCCAGAAAGTTGCGGGAGTTCCAGACTCATCAAGCATAGCACGAGCCATTTATTGGACTGTTCTGTTCATTCTTTCCACAACTCCATTTTGCTGAGGAGTTCTAGCTGTAGAGAATTCTCTTCTTATCCCATGTTCTTCACAGAAATCGAAAAATTCATTTGAGGTAAACTCCCCACCTCTGTCGGATCTGAGGCACTTAATTTTGTATCCTAATTCATTTTCAACCAAGGCTTTGAAGGATTTGAATTTTTCGAATGCTTCATCTTTGTGCTTCATGATTCCTAACCAGACAAACCTGGAGAAATCGTCAATAAATAATATCAAGTATTCTTCTCCTCGAGGTGTCCTTTTCCTGAATGGACCACATGTATCTGTATGAACTAGCTCAAGAGGCATGCTAGCTGATCCTTCCTTCTCTGGAAAGTTAGTTCTAGTTTGCTTTCCAAACTGACATGATTTGCATATGGTGTTTTCTGGAATTTTGATATCTGGAAGATCGCGAACTGCCTGATATCTGCATGATTTCCTTATTTGTGAAAAGATTAGATGCCCCAACCTTCGATGCCATAACCAGCATTCATCATCCTTGCTTAGATAGCATTGTTGTTGTCCTTCTTCAAATATGTATAGATTATTTGGAGTTCTTTTACCTTTGATCACCGTTTTACCTGTAACAAGATCACGAACAAGACATCCATTTGTTCTAAATATCACCTCGGTTCCTTGATCACACATCTAGCTGACACTTCGAAGATTATGTTTCAATCCATCAACATACAAAACATTTCCAGCCTTGACCTTTTCTTTTAATTGAGCAATGCCTTTTCCTTTTATAGTTGCAGGAGTATCATTTCCAAAAGAAACTTTCTTTCCCTTTTCTAGAGCAGAATATGACTCAAGTTTTTCTTTATCACCTGTCATATGCTTCGAACATCCACTGTCAATGTACCATAGATTTTCCTGTCCCTCTGCATAAAATGCTATCCCACATCTTTCTGTTTGTGGTTCCTTTATTCTCCATGTTTTGGTGCTTGAGGCTTGTTCCTTTTTCTGCTGAAACCTGCTCTTGCATTCAGAATCTTCATGACCAAAGTTATTGCAAATAGAACATTCAACTTCATTTTCAAGAGCCGAAAAGTTGTTATAGGTCCTTTTTGTAATCCCGATCATACTTCTTTGTTTTTGAGCTTCTCTAGTCATGATTGTTTTATATGCAACACATTAAGCTGCTTTGTGACCAAAGTTATGACAAGAGAAACATTGTCCATTGAAGAAACTTTTGCGGTTGTCAAATCTACTGGCCAAGTGATTGTAATTTCTATTGTCATCCATTCTTGAACCAAATTGAGAAGATTTTACCTGTGGCTGGTTGTAGCTTTTGTTCACCCTTAAGACGGATTGCCCCTGATAGTCTTTGTTTGCAATTCGTCCCTGCTTTACTTGATAGTCTCCATTGTGATTTTGCTCATTCCTTTTTGCTGCATCAAGATAAATTTTTGAAGTGGATGCTTGATAAGTTTCTCCATTATAGCCCAGACCTGTCTTGTTTAGAGGAGAACGTTGTACATTGATAATCTCATCCAGAGTTTCAGATCCTTTGACAAACTTAAGATTAATAGCTTTTGTTTTCTCAATCTCTTTTCTAAGAGCAACAATTTCACCTTCTAATTTTTCAAGATGTTTTTCCTTTTCATCAATTTGAAATTGTAGAGTATCAATGATCATATTCTTTTCTTCTATACATCTCTTGAGTCTAGTAATTTCTTCATAAAGGCTATCCACATCTATAGCATCCATATAATCATCATCTTCAAATGCCATTAACAGTTTATAGTCATTACCTCGTTCATCTTCATCACTATTTGATAGACCATCACTATCTTCATGAGTGTAGTAGCTTTTCTTATTTGCACCTTGTTTCTTGTTCCATCTAGCAGGTTCCTTTCCTTTATCCTTATAAGGACATTTTGCAGCATAATGACCTACTCTTCCACAAGCAAAGCATTTAAAAGGTAACTTACCTCTGAACCTTCCAAGACCCCTTTGAAGATTTCGGACAAAGTTTGATTCTTCTTCTTCTTCTTCTAGCACGTGACTTGCTTCATAATAATCTCCTTTGCCTGACGCCTTGAAAGCAGCTTCTCTTCTGTCTGATGGACCTCCCTTTCTCATTTCATAAGCAGTTAGAATTCCGTGTAGATGAGACATAGTAAGAATTCGTAGATTTTCCTTTTCTTCTATTACAGACACTTTAGATTCAAACTTGGGGGACAATGATCTTAGAACTTTTTCAACCACAATAGCCTCTTTTATTTCTTCACCCAAGTTTTTCATGCAATTAACAATCTCATCTACCCGAAGAAAATAATTAGCCACACTTTCATCATTATACATCCTGAGATTCTCATACTGAATCCTGAGAGTTTGAAGTTTAGCACGCTTTACCTGTTCATCTCCTTCGTAGCTCAAGACAATCTTGTCCCATATTTCTTTTGCGGATTTATATTGCATAACCTTTACGAATTCTGTTTGAGATAAGCATCCCAGCAAAGTATTGACTGCTTTAGCATGTGTTTCATATTTCTTATTTTCGGCCGTATCTGTAGGAGTAGCTGAAGGAAAAGTGTAGCTTGTATCTATGATATCCCAAACTTCTGTACCAAGAGATTGAAGATAGGCAGTAACCCTTACCTTCCAATAACTGAAGTTTGTCCCATCAAAAATTGGTGGCCTGATTGATGCTTCCCTCTCGTAGTTGCTCATGATGAATAATCTTCCTTCAAGCGATCAAGCTTCTTCGAAGGACTTGCTCTGATACCAATTGTTGGAAATAATACTGAGAGGGGGGGGTGAATCAGTATTATCAAGTTCTTTTAACAAATCTTCCTTATTTATACTTTTAATTATTTTTGCATATCAGTACCATAAAATAATGAGCATGAACAAGAAAAACAGATAGTCATACCAAAGAACACCAGATATAAGGTGGAAACCCAATGTGGGTGAAAACCACCTGCTGCAATATGTCTCTATCTTCTTTTAAATTAGAAACTCCTTTTACAATGATTTTGTACTGGTGCAGTCCTTTACCAGTACACAGGCTGCAACCTGCAGAGAGCTACAACTCTCTCTCGTTTTCCAGTCTCTCCTGGAAGGGAGCTACAACCCCCTACTTCTTTTCTTTCAAGGACCACTTCTCATAAATTTTCAAACTGGATCCATAAACATCAAATGATCATCAAGTACATGTGAATTACACAGTCAACTGCAGTAAACAGATCAATAATGACAGAACTAAACCCAGAACACCTTATCAACAGAAAAATTCAGTCAACAGAAGATCTTAAGACAGATACGCAGTTTTTCTTTCTCTGGCTTGCGTTGTTATGCACTACACCTTCTACTTTCCTGCGTATACCCACAGAGAGCCTTCTGCTGCACCGCGTACCCACGCACTGCTTCATCAATCGCACTGCGTACTGTTACTGTAGGTACGCACCCAGAGACACTATCGCGCCGCGTACTGCTACTGAAACCACGCAATTATAGATACTATCGCGCCGCGTCCTTTTACTGTGCGTACGCACCTGAACCTCTGTTGCGCTGCGTACCCACGCAGTTCTCCTTCTTTTGATCTGCGTACCCACGCAGTGCCCCTTCTTCTGCTCTGCGTACCCATGCAGCTCTTCTGTTTCTGCTCTGCGTACCCACGCACTTGCACCGTTAACCACCTGCGTACTTCTGATTAGGGCCGAATTGGCAGTTCACCAGAGTGCCTACAATTAGTCAGATGCCCAGATCTGATCATGCGCTCGAGAGATCACCCTTCACAGATTCGCTTTCAACTTCACTTTCATATAGATCAAGCTTTAAAACAATAACCCAATATTTCAGATCTTAAGATATTCAATTTGCAAAAGATACTTAGCCAAGTGATCTCCTTTTCTTTATATAGGCAAGCTCCTCCTAAAATCATGGATCAATACCATAGATAACCAATACCAGGGGCCCAAAAACGTGGGACTCAATAATAATAATAATATAAAACAATACCACAGGCCAAAACCATAGAATCAAGAGCGGCAGGCTAAATACCACGGGCCAAACATAGGAAACCCCACGTGAACACGCTTCTCTGCCTTGAAGAAGTGAAACTGGGGGTACGCATCTTCTGAACGAGTGTCATGCGTGTCAGGCCGCGGTCCCTTCACGGTGTGCCTGCGTGTATGCACCTTCTAAACTGTTCTCCTGCGTACTTCTTAATTTTCAACATTTTGAGAGCCTGATCAGAGCATTGCCACTTGAGGGTGTTGCCATCAAGTACAACATTTGTAACATAGAGCCATACCAGAATCATAATGCCAACAAGTTTGGACCCTAGCTGGATCTACCCAAACGAAGGACCCCCAGGTGCACCTCTCTTCGTGTAGTTTGTTTATATTAGTATCATGGCTGTATGGAATGCTTATTTTTCTTTGTAGATAATCCCCGCTCTGCTAGGGTATTGACCCAAGACCCTAGGGGACTTTGTCCCTCAACACTGATGAGTAAATATTCAGTTAACTAGAGTAGCACTGGTGGAGTTCATTAGTGTCACCACTGACTAATTACTCACTATTAGTTCTCTCAATCAGTTTGAGAACTAATTTAACTGAACTGACTCATGAAACTAAGTCTTCTATTTTACAACTCACAATCAACTTATATTAGACTCCTACAAATTAGGGAGAACATATACATGACTTCCAAAAGACTTCCAACTCGAATTTCCTAAGTTAAGTAAGTTTAATAAACTTAATTTAACTATTTTAAGTTGCTATGAGAATAGAATTAGAATTTAATTCATAGTTTAATTTAAGGACAAATTAAACTGGAATTTCTTGTTTCCATTTCTCAACACTTCCAGGTGTTCTGCATATTCTTGCGTTGGTCAGAAATCTAATTTTTGTAAGCAAGTTGGATGATGCAGGTGTAAAAACAGTGTCCAAGAAAGATACCTGAAAGATGGTTCGGGGAGCACTGGTATTGATGCAGGGAGTTCAGATTGTAACTTTGTACAAGCTTCAAGGTATCACTGTTATTGATAGGTGCAATATTTCTGTGGTTCTTGAAAGTGGAGCAGAAAATCTAGTGGTCTCTGGAGAAAATACCATGCTATGGCATCAAAGGCTTGGACATATTGGAGAGAAGGGCCTTCAAATACTTCATGGTAATGGTATGGTAGAAGGTATGTCTAATTTCTCTCTGGATTTTGATTTATGTGAAAATTTTGTATATGGGAAGCAAAATCGGGTGAGTTTCCCCTCTAGTGCTAAGAGGGTGAAACGAATATTAGAGCTTGTGCACAGTGATGTGTTTGGACCTGTGTCGGTTCCATCACTGGGTAAGTCTATGTACTATGTATCATTTATAGATTACTTCTCAAGGAATATATGGATATATTTCCTTAGGAATAAATTTTAAGTCTTTGACAAGTTTAAAGAATTTAAGGCTTTGGTGGAAAACTAGAAGGAGAAGAAGATAAAGGTGCTGAGGAAAGATGGCAGTGGAGAGTTTTGCAAGAAGTAATTTGAAGAGTTCTGTAAGAAGTGTGGTATAGCATGGTAGCATACTATGACATACACACCTCAACAAAATGGATTTGTAGAAACAATGAATAGGACATTGATGGAAAAGGGAAGAAGCATGCTCATTGGTGTCGGGTTAGGACAGGAATTTAGGGCAAAGGTGGTGGAGACTGCATGTTACTCGGTCAATAGATCACCTTCGTTGGTGTTGGAGGATAGGACTCCACAAGAGGTATGGAGTGGTAAAAATCCTTCTCTTTCACATTTTAGGGTATTTGGATGTGAATCATATGTACATGTTCCAAAGGAGAAAAGAACAAAGTTGGATACTAAATTTGAAAGGTGCATGTTTATTGGGTATAAAGATGGTTTAAAAGGTTAAAAGATTTGGAACCCAGAAAGAAGGAAGGTTGTGTACATCTGAGATGTGGTGTTTAGAGAGGTGAAATATGTAATGAATTATGAAGTCCTACCAAAGAAACATGAGAAGATAGAATTTGAGCTAAAGGAGGAAGAATCAGACTCTACAATAGAAGAGGAATCAGAAGATGAAGAGCCACAAACTCCAGCTGTTAGAAGATCAGTTCAAGGAAGAAGGCAACCAGAAAGGTATAGTCTATTTATTTTCTATTCAAATTTTTCTTTATCTATTACTAATGATGATCCCAGAACTGTGAGGGAAACAGTAGATTCAGAGGATGGAAAACTATGGAAAGAGGCCATAGTTGATGAAATGTCATGTTTGCAGAAAAATGAGGCTTGGGATTTGGTGGAGTTTCCGGCCGAAAGGAAACCCATTGCAAAAAAATGGGTGTTTAATAAGAAGATAAATGCAGAAGGTAAGGTGGAGAAATACAAAGCTTGGTTTGTAGAAAAAGGTTATTACCAGGTGTCGGGAATTGATTTTGGTGATATTTTTCTCTTGTTTCCAAGGTAGCTTCTATTAGATTACTTTTATCTGTTTCCGTTGATTTTGATTTTGAGGTAGAATAGATGGATGTGAAGACATCATTTCTTCATGGGGATCTGGAAGAAGAGATCTACATGAAGCAACCTGAAGGCTTTGCAGTGAAGGGTAAGAAAGAACTGGTATGTAAGTTTAAAAAGTCTCTGTATGGGTTAAAACAGTTTCCAAGGATATGGTATCAGAAATTTAATACATTTATACGGGGACTTGGCTTCACCAGAAGCAAAGAAGATCACTATGTGTATTTTAAATTAATTGGTGACCATGTTATTTATCTGGTCTTGTATGTGGATGATATGTTGCTGGTTAGAAATGACAAAGAAATTATCCAGGATTTGAAGACCCAATTGTCCTCCAAATTTGACATGAAAGATATTGGTGCTACAGACTATATTTTGGGCATGGAAATTAAATGAGATTGGGTAAAGAGGAAGCTCTCGTTAAACTAGAGGAACTATGTCGAGACAATAATGCAAAGGTTTAATATGCAGGATAGTAAATCGGTGAAGGTTCATATTATTGTAGGTGTAAATTTATCTATTGAATAGTGTCTCAAGACACAAGAAGAGGAAGAGGACATGTTCCGTGTTCCATATGCAAGTGTAGTTGGTTTCCTGATGTATGCAATGGTCTGTGCTAGACCAAACATTGCAAATGCAGTGGGAGTATTGATCAGGTTTATGTCAAAACTAGAGAAGGAAAAATTGACAACAATTGAGCAAGTTTTAGGTATTTGCATGGCACTAGTGATTATGGTTTGTGCTACCAAGTGTTAGTGCTCGAATCTGCCTCAGGCTAAAGGAAGGCAGGTTCAAGGCAACATCAAACCAAGCTCAGCCTCATAGCTAGCCCTACGAGGACAGGAGAGGGCTCTCTCCGGGTCTATCTCGATAAAATGATCAATAGAGTCCGAGATGACTTACAATGGGAACTGATTTTAGGCTAGTAAATGAATTTAAATGAGGGATATTTGATTTAATGACTAAGTTGTTGGGCTGTATGGGACAAGGACAGCATGAGCAGAGATTTAACCAAAGGCACAGGATATTTCATAAGGCGAGATAAGCATGAGGTTTTAGCAATCGAATTGAATTTAAATGGGGTGAAAAGACTGTTTAAGAAAGCTGAAAAGGGCATTAATGTATGAATCCTTTCCAGGCAGAAGAAAACACATAAAGACTAAACACTTCCTCAAGGCAGAGCAATGACTGAATTCTACCTTTCTCACTTAAAAGTATTCAGCTGGAAACGATCATGAATGAACTGCAAAACATCACAGGATACATATGAAACAGAGAGAAAAAACGCATGCCAAAACTCATACCGCAAGAATCTTATAAATCAGAGCTGCACCATTTAATTATTTCTCTGTCAAAACTGTACAGTGATAGTGCTGGGTTTTTTCTTCCCACACTTTTTCTCAGAACTCTCCTCTACAAAATGGTTTTTCATATCATAAATAAGCTTCACTAACAGAAATGGGATCGACCCAAAGCTGAGGGATTGTTTAATCATTACAAGCGGAAATGAAAGGCCAACCATCAGTAACAGAGCAGCGTTACATTTTCTGCTCGAATAGGTTGATGACCAATGAAAAGGCGGAAATCTGTAGGTGCAAATGTCATGAAATCATAACTGAAGACAAAATAGGCCCCGTGGCTTATTTCTCTGCTGTGGTTGATGTTACACGTTTTAAATTTATGCGTTGGCAATGTAGGACAAAGAGAAAAAGCTACACGCGTTTAGAATGAGTCGATTGCCATGAAACTAATCTGAGCTGTTCGCCGTAGAAGGACCTTTCAACTCCCGGGCCATCTTGTTTATCGGGTGATGAATCATTATGATAGAATTCATCTGCCAACCCTGCAATATTGAAAGCTGAAAGGAAAGAATCCAACTGTATTTTGGCTTTCCCCTGAAAATTCTACCACATCCCACGGATTCACAAGAGATGAAAAGCCATATCTTGCCATGCATACATCATTTCGCATCTTTCTCCATATAACTGAATGTCACCTCATCTCCTGCCTTTATGGATTGTCCAACATTGATGACCACTTCTAGCATTTGATTGCCCAAAGAAAACGTTCATGGTCATGAGCAAAGCGCTTCAGTTTAAATGGAGCATCTGCACACCAGTGTTCTCTCCAAAAGTTCCTTGTACGTTGTTGCGCATCAATTCCATGGGAATAATTGACAGAGGATGCATCTAGCCTTTTGTCACTGTCTCCTTTCTTTGACATGTATTGAAAATCGATTGACCATTCTGGCCATCGGAAAGTAAGAGGGCCTGTCTTCTTTCAGCATAGCGAGTTAAGGGCTCCAGCCAACGCCATGGATTGAAACTCAGAGCATCCTTGTAAAATTCTTCATTAACATGAACTGCATGTAGATATGGCACTACACGCCAGCTTTTGGGAATAACATAGCCGTTGAACTTAACATCCTCTGTAGTCTCACGGAAGAGAGCTGTTATAATACGGCGAAATACTGCATAAAATGTGCGATTTCGGTATAATAACCCCAATCAACCCGTCCTGCTGTATCATGTATATGATCCAGAGCTTCGAGGTCGCGCACCAAAGCCGGTGATCATCATGTTTAAGCTTCAAATCTCATCCCGGATTTGGCCTCTCACTTCTGGCTTTGGAGTTCAATTGACAACATTTTTTGGTGTTCTTGCAATTGACTCATTGACTGTTGGTCGTTTTTAAGAACAACATCAAACTTCAACGTTTGTGCAGACTCATCTTGAAGTTTAATGCCAACATCCTGTTCCTCATTATATTTTGTTATGGGTCCATCTTGTAAAGAAGTTGTCCTCTGAATTCTGTGCCAAATATCCTGTTGAAAATCATTTTTCTCTCTCTCCAAGTTCTGTGTTCTTTCCTCTTTAATATTCAAGCGAAGAACTCCATCTGCAATTTCATCCTTGATTCTTTTGTTTTCTTCGTTTAGATGGGCCATTTTAATCTGTAGGTCCTTTGCCCTATTTTCAGCAGACTCATACAACTTCAGGCTTTGTTGATACTGAAAAATCATGGTGTCATTTTCTGCTTGTGATTTTAAAAGAGCCTGCCGCAAGTTCTGGATTTCTTCATTGGCTTTTTGCAACTGCTGGACCCCTGTCATAACCTGTACCCTGAGATTGTGATTCTCATGATGAGACTTGGAAAGTTCTTCTTGTAAATTAGCAAGGGCTTGCCCATTATTTCTGTGTTTAGGATTAGAGAATTCATACTGAAGTTCTGTCTGGATTTTTTGTCTCTCTAATTCCAATTTTGCTTCCAAGCTCAGAATTTTTAAGACAAGTTTATCATTCTCTTGAGTTTCAGATTTTGGCTTTTGACTCAAAGCCTTTCCTTCCTCGATATGTTCATTTTTCTGCTTCTTCAGTATGTACAATTGACCCTCAAGTTCACTGATTCGTGCAACATGTGATGATGAATCCTCATTGAGCTTGTGGTTCTCTTCATTTTATCTTCTAACTTCTCTCAGAGTACTTGGTTTAGCTCCTGCAAATCCTCTGTTGTAGCTTGCTCCACTTCCATGCTACAGAGAGGCATAGAGAAGCTTACATCATGCTTCTTTAGAAAAGCTCGAAGCCCATGAGTGGATCTTGTGAGATATGCAGCACATGTATTCTCCATTTTCGCATTTAAACTACCTCCCACAAACATGACTATAAATTGTTGAATGCAAAAATAAAAGATATCATATGTCTTTTTCCTAAACATGTAATATACGGAACGAAATGAATCTTCCCCAAGCTGATTGTCGTTTTGATAGGAACTCACTCTCTGCAACATAGTATTATTCAACATATGGCACCAGTTAAGTGAAGAGGAAGAAATTAGGCGCATATTAACTTTCAAGCTCAAATCCAAAGGTACTCTATCTCCAGCTATTGGCAAATCATGTCCAAAACTGTTAGCATGCAAGGATGATCCTGAATTAGAGAGTCATGAGGTTGAGTGACAACAGTTGAGGCCTTATTATTTTCCAATCCCTTAAATGCCTTGGCCATATCAACAGTCATTCTTGAAGACAAAGCAGGAGAACTCGAAGAGAGCTCAACAACATTACGAAAGTTGTTATATTCTTGACACTCAGCCTTTAGTTCAACGTTCTTATTTGCATATGCACTATTTATGGAGGTATCTGGATTACCAGATGAAGTGTGATTTCCATTCCTTCTCCAAATAGATTTTGATGAAAGCTTTCACATCAGATGGTGTGGAACATCGGTTGGTCTCTTTTATCTGTTTCTGAAACAAAGGAGCATCCTTAAACTTGTCTTTAGAGCTAAGTATTTTAAGCCAGGCTTTGTAACAGGATAAATATCAGCAACACGAGTATCGATGTATCTGGGCAGCTTGGGCAACTCAACTTTCTTAGGCCCAGAAACCATTGCATCATTGGACTTCTCTCCAGCAAGTAGAGCAACAGATGCTTCGTTCGACATCATACGCAAACGTTTAAACTATTCTCCAATCTACTGTTTTATCATGGACCACATCTGCATAGGCAAATCGGCGTTTGAATGCCCGCAAAGCAGACATGAAACGAAGATCGCCTTAGTCATTCACCATGCGACAAAGCAATGGTAATTTCCCCTCACATTGTCCGTGAGAAACAGGTAGCGACCTGATCTCCCATAAAACCGGCTTGTAGCAGAAAATTTGAGTCATTTCGGAAATTTGAGGAAGAAATGGTGAAAAATTTCTTTGGAGGCTCTGTGCACTGCACACACAACCCAATGCACCGCGTGGGCTGTGTGCACCGCACCCATGCAATTTTTCACTACGGAAAAGGCCCCTATGTGCCGCACGTGCCCAGTGCATCACGCCACTCAGCCTATGCGCCGTGTCGTTCTCCAATGTGCCGCGCCAGGATTTCACACAGTCACGGCTTGAAAATTTGCAAGCTTTGCCTTCTCTTCACTAAACCTCGACTTCAATCGACCCTTTGAATGCCAAACTGACATTGATACACATAGAAACGTTTTCACAAAGACATGACTTTGATTTCTTCTGATTCGGCAAACCAAGTTGTATAATTTTGGCATTCTGGCATTTGAATGCAAACTCTATTTTGTTTGATTTTGCTTTGTCTCTTTGTGCTGATGACGTTCTTTCTGTTTGTGCTTTTGCAGGGATATGAGCAGCTAAAGCTGTTTCCATTGAAGATCTGTACAACTTTGAAACACTTTGACAAATTACATATTTATTACAAAAACACATTTGACGATTTCTTCTTCAAAATAGGGTTTTGAAGAAGAATCAATCTCGCATTATGGACGATGACATTCTTGAAATAAAAACTTACTTAACCTCCCTCTGGTCTGCAAGCGTTATTTCACACTTTTGGAGACAAAAACCTGGACTCAAGAATTAAAATGACTCTTTTTGACCAAAATGGCATTTGATGAGTGCAAATGACGAGAAATGAACCTTGGTGAATTTGACTCTGACACAGGACTGACAAGACTGAGTCTAACACCAAGGAACACTAGGATTGGACAATTTTTTGGAAATCCATGGATTTTTTTATGTAGATTAGGTTGGAGATCTGGATCAGAGAAAATCTACAAGTGGGTATGCGTTTAACCTATTTGTAGGTGTAGTTAGCTGGATGAGTAAGAGACAATCTGTAGTGGCACTTTCAACTACACAGGGAGAATAGATGTCAGCCACTCATGCAAGCAAGGAAGAAGTTTGGTTGCAAAGATTGTGTTCAAGTGTGGGGTTAGTACACCGAGCTATAAGGATAGATTGTGATAGCCAAAGTTCAATTTTCTTGGCAAAGAACCCTGCTTATCATTAAAAGGCATTGCACATGATGTTCAGTATCACTTTGTGAGGGATATGGTTGAGGGTAAGAAGGTGTTGCTGGTAGAGTTGGACACTTTGAAGAATAATGCAAATGCATTGACAAAGTCTATGAGCACTCAGAAGTTCTCTTGGTGTATAGAAACAATGGGTGTTGCAGGGCTGGACCAATGACTAATTGATGGGCCTCTAAATTAGACATAAATTAAGGCCGATGCCTCTAAATTAAACATAAATTAAGGCCTATGACCATCCTTCAACACATTAAACCTCTGTTTTTGCATTAGATAATGTATTTTTAAATTTAATATATTCATTAGGAAGGTTTATTAATAATTGCATATTTGTGACTAATATTATTTATTTTTGTGGAATATTATGGGAATATTGGGCATATTATGAATATGTGGAGGAGATAATTTAGGGACTTTCTCCCTACTACATTAAGATCACTATTAAATAATAAATCAACAAGATATTATGGAATTATGGCACAGATTGTGGAACTCCAATGATTGAGAAAATCTAGGAATGTGTTCCCTGCCATTTAATGTAGATTCCTAGTATTGGGAACCAGATCCACTAATCAAGGGATTTTGGTGGGGAAAGCTTCCTCCTTTCATGGGGAATGATTCATAATCATTTTGTATAAGTACCAAGTCAAATTTTCCTCTAGGGATAGATTTTCATTAATGTTCTTGTGGAGAGAACTCATATTTCTACAGCTCCATTGTATTTTCTTGCAGGGATGTAATTGTATTGATGAAAATAATGAAGATTTGTGTGATGTTAAACTTCTTAAATCTTGTTCTCCTATATAGGTCTCTAAGTTTCCTTGGAATTTGCCATCTCAGGAGCCTCAGAGCCCTTCTGTATCATTTTCTTCCTTCTTTTCACTTCTTATTCAAATGCATCTCTTGTTTTTATTTCTTTCGATTTCTGTATTTAGTATTAATGATTTCTTGTTGTAAGATTGGGTTAAATAGTTGATGTAAGTTCTTTTGCAGGATTGCAAGCATCATTTCATCCTTAGAAAATCTTTTTAAGGTCATAGTAATCATTGAGCTACTACGATTAGCTTTCTTATTCCCAAATCTAGATTTCTGGAACTCCTTTGTGGCAAAGAACAGTAAAATTCTGCTATTTTTTATAGCGTGCTAATGAGGTTCAATCGAGTTGTTTCCACTTGCATTAAATCAAAAAAACATTCTAGTTCATAAAAAAAACTAGCCCATTGCATTTTCACTTTATTAGGTTAGGCATTTTATAGATTTACTAACTCACTAGTTCTCGAATTTCTAGATTTTCGACTAGTAATTGTTTGCTATTTTTTAGCATGGGTTAACAGAGGTCTTTTTGAGTGATTCCACTTGGAATGGGGGCCTAAGACATCCTAGAAAATATAAAATTTTTCCCATCAAATTTGGATTTTATTTTCTTGGTCATTAGATGAATTATAATTTTGTATAGTAAATCTGTAACATCCTGTAGTAAAACAGGGGATCCTGTAGGAGAACTAGGGGATCTTGTAGGAGAACTAGTACATCCTGTAGGAAATCCTGTAGTGGCATGTTTTGAGCCTGAATTGAGAAAAATCATCATTGAAGCTGGGATTAGGCCCCTACTTGACCTCCAAGCCATCAAAATCATTGTACCCCTCTTCCTCCACACCTGTCTCCCCTGCCAAAGATCAAGGAAAGATTAGCATTTACATTTATAAAGCGAAAAGATTTAAAAATGAGTTCTTTTATATTTACACATGCACACAGTAGTTAGTACTCTCTAGAATATATTTCACGCTTAGATTAGTTGAAATATCACATGTGACAAATAGGGTTAAAATAGGGTTATTTTGTAAGAAAAGTGTGTTAATATGTAGATAGAGGATTTCATGTTACTTTACAAGAATTTTTAAATTCAGTCTCTCATTCCTGAAAATAAGCAGCATTTATTTTCTCTCATGACAAAAAAGGAAGGACACATTGTATGCTACACATATAATGTCGATACTTCTTAAGTTTGTACAAACCTCGAGTTGATAATTAAAGTCGGTAGCCTTGGGAGTTGCAATATTCTTGTTGCAATACTGAGGCTCATCACTTTTTGGCACTATTTCCGGGGAGATGTCAAAGTATGAATTGTTTTCTTCAATAGTTGATTCATTTCTTTTTACTTTGTGCAAAAAAGCAAAAAATATTTTCATTAGGCATATTTAATTTCAAAAGTATAAAGTTTCATTGCATTATAGTTTTCATTCAATCATAAAAAAAAAAACTCCAACACCAACCCACCCCCCATTTGATCACGTGGTGCAGTAAGAGCCACATAACCATTCACTTTTGCGGGTAGAAGAAGAATATGGCAAAGAATATAGAAGAAATGGATGGAGATGATGACAAGGAGGAAGATCCTCTCAGATTTCCCATTCAAGATACTAATGGTAGTGTGCACATGAAGAACATACCTCCATCTTTTCTTCAAAAATTTCATTGTCTAAGGTTAGAGGATCCAAAAACCTTTCTCTTTGAATTTGAAATTGTTTGTAGATATTATGGTTACTTATTAAAAACTCAAAAGCTGAGATTGTTTCCGGCAACATTGAAGGATAGAGCTCTTAAATGGTTCATGAGTTTAGGGACTAATTCAATAAGATCATGGAATGATCTGAAAAAGATATTTCTAGAAAAATATAAAGATCGTGATCTTAAAGAAGAAATATTTAGAATGAATCAAAGAGAATATGAGAGTCTAGAGGATCTAAAGAGAGGTTCATGTATAATGTTAAGAGGGAAAACTACATCATTTAGGATCCAACACACTAAAAACCCTCTTAATTAGAACAATTGGGGATGAATGGATTAAAATCATTGATCTCATGAGTAGAGGTGATGTATACCAATTATCATTTGAAGAAATTTGTGAAACATGCAAAAACATATCAAGAGGAAAGGAAAGAGTAGGAAAATTAACTTCAAGATCGACAAGTAAAGCTAAACTTGGAAATTTCTTTGATGATTTTAAAACATAAATTCTTAGCAGTCTAACCAAACAAGTAGAAATGTTAAGAATGCAAGATGAAGAAAAATAAGATGTTGATATTTGTGTTGTCCATGCAGAATCACATGATGTTAAACATTGTCCATCATTACCAAGGTTGAAGGAAGTTTACCAAGAGGACAATGGAGCAAGTCAATTGCCAATGCAACTATGTTATGTAGCTCCAAGAGGGCCATGACAACCTATTCAACCTAGTATGATGCAAGAGCCTAATTCATAATTTCAAGATTATGCATATGCACTTCAAAGTAATTGGAACACACCCTTTCCTTGTAAACATTGGCCATCTCAACCCCAAAACCAATCTTAGCAACAATGTTTGTAAGGAAATTATGGGAGCTATCACAATATCCTCAATGTTTTCCTCAATATCCTCCATACCTAACTCCATGTTATCCCTACCATTAACCTCCACCACAACCACAACCCAAACCACATCCATCTCAAATATCCACTCCCACTCAACTGCCTATACCACCATTTCCAAACCCACACATTGAAGTAGCTTATCCCACTTACAATGCTGAGGTACAACACTTCGAAACATATCCTCTTGAGATCAATGGTATTCACCATAGCTCAAGAAGAGTATTGCAAAAAAGAGATTATCTTGATATCATTGAAGGACCACATCCAGAAGAAGAAGATTCAAATTAGAAGACCACATAATCATGGGCTACACTTGATACCTTCAGCGGAGGCAAAGAGATAATGTGCAGACTTACAGTATAACTGGCTCTGTTTTTGCTCCTCCGTTTTACGGTGTGCGGATAAACCGCTGGATTTACCGGTGAATTCCGCGGAATTGAGGCCGTCGTCGCTCTGCAGCTCGCAGGGCTTGATTTTTGGTTTTATTTTCTGTCAGCTCTGCTCCTCGTACAATTCTTTGGCTTTGGCGGCAGAAAATGCAAGTTTCTTTGTCGGTTTGGCATTTTCTTTTTCTAAATTCTGCAAAAGATCAATCGGAAGTTGAGCTGTCGGTTTAATTTCACAGAGTAAAAAGCGGTGCCAAATATTCTTTACAGTGCCTTCAAGAGACCGGAACCAGCTGTCGCTTCAAACACATACTGAACCATGTATTCAAGAGAACAATTAGCAAAAAGAGGAAGATTTCAAGGTAATGGTAGAAGAGGACATGAAGAATGATCCAGATAAGAAAGAAAAACAAGGGCATCAAAGTTATATTGAGGTTTGGTTCCAGAAAATCAATAAGATGGAGCATCATTCTCTTCTTCAACTATGCTTGATCCTTTCAAAGTCAAATCATTTGGTCTCTAAAATCCAGGTACATGTCAAAGCATACATTTCAATCCCACACATCATTTTGTCTGTCATCTTGATGTGCACATGGCTCCATTAGATGTAATCTTATACTTGAAAGTGATTTTGTTTTTCAAGTAGGGTAGGGTAAAAAAAATAAATAAATAAATTAAAAAAAAAATGAAAATAAGAGAAAAAAAAAATCTCAATTGAAAACCTCCTTTGCGACACCTAGAATTGGCTCATTGATTGAAAACCTCCATAAGGTGGTCAATGGGTTGGAAAAAAAGAAAAAAAAGATCCTAGGTGAAAACCTCCTTTGAGGCGCCTAGGCAGACCTACTAGTTGAAAACCTCATTGAGGCGGCTAGTATGCCTAGAAAAAAAAAGAAAGGAAAAAATAAAAAAATCTCTGCTCCATGTATCTCTTTGATGAATGTAGGTGCTCTACAACATCTATGAGGAACAAAAACAAGTTGCTACCAAAGAAAGAAAAAATAGGTCAAACCTAGTCAAAAGAAGTAAAAAATTTGACTTTCTCCTCCTTTGCTCAAATGCTCCAAAAAGGCCAAGGCCATGCCAATCCATCACCCTCATCTATTTCCACCATCCACCCATCATTTTCAAGTTTTTTCCATTCAGTTTGCTTGCTGTCCTAAAAAAATACACGAAGGCTTTGTTTTACTAAAGAAAACAAAAATACATAGAGCAGAAATTTATTTTTGCCATAACTTGAAAACCATGCATCCATTTAAAAATTTGCTTCATGGGGAGATGAATATGGATGATGGTAACATGACCAAGCAATTTCAGAAAATTCCAGTGCACAGTTTCCAAGAAATCGGCCTCCATCACCTTTATCCATTTTTAGTTTTTATCGAGATCCGTGCATCCATTGACCAATTTTTTTATTATGGGGAGGTGCATAATGATGATGGAAACATGCTCAGAAAGTTTCAGGTCAATCCATTCTACCGTTTTGAAGATATGGACAAAACAAGTCTGCTACAAGAGGTTGTCCTGAATTACTACAGGAGTTTCCTGTAGTACTACAGGAAGTTCTGAAAATCTACAGGAAAGGCAGTCCAATGGAAAAATTATGATGCAAGCCTATTTTCGGATAGGAAAAAAGGACATTAACTTCACCACATCTTAGCCAACCACCATCATGACCATGTCACTCTATGGCCACACCTTCCACTCATTCCAATACCTATTTACCCTCCAACAGAGAAAGGACACAAACATTAAAAAAAGAGGGCAACTACAACAGCTTATTTCGAAGTAACAATAGGCTGTAGGCCTAACCTTCAACACCATGATTGAAATAGGAGAAGCATAACTACATGCACAATGAAACTCCTAAAGAGCTTAGAAGAAACAAAGGAAGCCATCACCTGCACATCAACAAGAAGACAACCCATCAGCAAAATAAGATCAACAAAAAAAGAAAAAGGCAGTCAAGAAGATGTACCTGAGTCATGAGAAGCACAACAACGTCAACTTAACAACAACATGCATATCTCTCCAACAAACCATCAGGTAGGTACAGATAAGTAATATTCTTGACCTCTTCTATTGAGCATATTAAAATTAGAAATTTGTTGTCAATGCATGAGAGATGTGGTTTTATAACCTAAGGATGGGTCAGCAGTCTCAGTCGCCTTCAACTAGTTAATTGCAGCTCACTCCTTCACTCATGAAAAGTTGAAAAGTCAAGTTATGAAGGGTGATTCTTTCAAGGAATGAGAACAATAGTTAAAAGAAGAAATTTTTGCAAATGTCAAGTCACCACAGCACACCAAGCCCTGCATCCATTTCATAGTCACTATATATCCATCATTCATCCATCCCATTTACTAATTTCAAGAACAAACCCTACCTCACCCTGAAAATTTCTTCAAAAAACAAACAGAGCATCCTCTCCATTTTCACAAACCTACATCATTTATCATCACTCCCATACAGTTAGAAGACTCTGAAGGAAGAAGGAATGACTTGTTGAAATGTGGCAACAATAATATTCCAATTTAATTTTTCATTGAATTAAATTGTGAATTAAAATCGAATTTAGTCTTAAAAGCTACTTGGAAATAATTGATTAATTCATTTTGAATTAATTAGTTGGAGAAATTCAAGTTAGAAGTCTTTTTGAAGTCATGCAAGAGTTATCCCTTAAATTAAGGAGATAAGATTGAGTTATATTTGAGTTGTAATTAGTTAACTCAGTTTACTGAGTTAAGTCCAGTTAAATTAGTTCCAAACTATTTGAGGAACTAATAGAGAGTTAACAGTCAGTTGATGCATGCATGCACTCAACTAGTGTAGTCCAGTTAACTAAAGATTCCCTCATCAGAAACTCATGCATGTCTATTATGAGAAAGAACCAGTTTAGATTAAAGACAAGGACATTGTACTATCAGTTGCATGTATTTTCTTATAAAGAAAACTCATGCATGCAGTCAAGGCATCATTCCTTTAGGATTGTGCAGTTCTGACAGTGTGTGAGAGAGTGTTACACTTGGTAACATGAGAATCATACACAAGGAACAACGCAAGGAAATAGGAGCCTGGAGGACAGAGAGGAAGGCTTGAGAGAAGCCAAGTTTTCCTGTGAGCATTTGTGAGGATTGTATTGAGAGCTGGATAGCTGTGAGAGCTAAGGCTTTGTATAATTCCTATGTATTTCCACCTTGTATGATATAGATAGTGGGGTTTTTAGCTGAGGCTTTCCCAAAAGTATTTTCATGTGTATTATGCATCGATTCTTCTTCTTCTAGTTATATTGTTCAACTCTATCTTTAAGCTTCCGCAAATTGATAGTAGAAGTAAGTTATAGTATTCTGCTTTGATTTATATTGCCTTATCGGGTTAACCTACCAGCAGATTTTCTACATGGTATCAAAGCTAGATTTGTAGAAAATTTCTACATGGTATCAGAGCTATGAATAGTATACTAAGAAGAGAATTCAAAGTTTGAAGTTTGGGGTTGTGTTGAAGCCTTGAAAAACGAGTCTACAACAAGGGGGGTACCCACCCGTCCAGACCTTGGTTAGCAGCTCCTTTTCCGTTTGGTATAGTGGGTTCGACTGGGGATATGGGACCAGTTTCCCAATATATGTGTGTGTGTGTTGAGAATTGATATTTCCTTTTCTAATGATTCCTAAGTAAAATGATTTTATTCTAAATCTAATCTAACAACATGCAATTGTATTCTAATAAACAGAAATATCTAATTCTAAACTAACCCGAGATGTAATCTTTCCGTTATGTGATCTAAAATGATTTCAAATAACAGTTGGTAATAAAGATCATTCAATTGCTATGAGAAAAGAATTCAATAAAGATAAACCATTTTGTATAAAAAGTTAGATGAATCAGTTGTGAAAAACATATCGCATAATAAGCTACTCATATATTAAGCATAAATAAATAGCTATCACCGTACAAAAATGCCAAATGATAACTCAAGCATTTAAGCATTCATACATAAATAACTGAACATGAATATTGCCTTAACACATAAGCAGAAACAATTAAGAGATAAAAGTACCATTTATAACTAGTTCTACTCATAAGCTTCAAGCAATAATGATTTATCTCTTCTTAATCCAACATCCACTAAGAGTACAAAAGTGCAACATCAGTAGTAGATATTAAATGCAGATATCAATAAATCATGTTCCATTCATTCATTAAAACCTCCTCGGAGGGTGAAAAAGTGCATGTTCTGAGGACAAGTTTTTGACAAATTCCAGGACCCCTATCTAAATGCATGAGAAGGGTTTAAATACTACTAACTAAATCTAAAAATAATTTATTACAAAAATGTAGGATACGGTTTAAATGACCGTCCTCATTTCAGGCAAAAATAAAGCAAAATTAAAAGTAAAACTGAATCTAAAACTAAAACTAACAACTAATTATTTATGTATATGTTCCTTGTAATCGAAAGCGTTCAGCATTTGCTTGAGGAGAGTTGGCTAGCCAACTTCCGATTTTAGCTGTCCTGCAAAAACAGAATCGGCAAGTGCTGGTAACATCTTCTCGGCATAATTAATGATACAATTGAGAGTCATGCACTGGCTGTGTGGTTTTACCAAGTACGTCCAGTAAGAATCCCAATTCAACTTGGTTAACCTTTTGATTGACTCTACCCTTTCTTGAGCCTTCTGTCTCTAGCTTGTCTATAGATGCTGTACATTCGGTAGATATCTACATACCACTTGATGATATATCTGATAAATACCACTGGTCTAGAGTTCAAGTTTTTCCTTTCGCCTTTAGTGCTTTTTCCTACGAATTTCCGGGCTTATAGGCAACTGAGCGATTAGAGGCTTTCCATCTCGAGGGGTTTTTCCTGGTGATGTGCAATTAGGCGCTAATCGTGCATCGGAAATTGCCTTCGTTTCTCGATTCGGGCTTCCCTGGTGCGATATTTTCCTCTTAAGTGCCTTTTAATATAAACCTTAAATTTTGTGGAAAGAACGACTTCATACGTTCTTGGTTCTGAGTCTTAAATTGTCCATTCGTGATATCAGCACTGTCCAGTACCCATTTGACCATGTCCATGTATGGAATAATTTTGGGCCTTACCACTATCTGGTACAAGAAAGAACATGCTAGTTCTATGATAGACGCCTCAGATGACTCGTGTGAGCCAGCAGTAGCTGTAACCTCCATTACCTTGGGATTTTCTTCTTTGAGTAGACTGTACGTGCCTTCCTAAGTAGTAATACTGACATCTTTGTTACAGGTGGTGTCTGCGTATAAGGGCGTCATTTCTTTATCTTTAGAACTCGGAGCTTTACCCTTCTTTCCCATAATATCCTGAACACTACTATATATACTTCTCTGCTCTTCGCTCCTGCAGTTTACAAATTAGGTGAGAATGATGACAAGAAAAAGGTGACGGGAAGGCTTTAAATGCCAAAAGCATATAAAATATACCACCTCACGTGAAATGCGTCTTTGATAAGATCAAAACCATATTTCATTAATGATTGCCAACTAACTCATTGATTAACATTAACGCGCATAACCGGGCCTCGGGTTATGGAAAAATCTTTTTTGAACAACGAGCCCTGAAGATCTGCAATAAGGCAATTTTGCGATTTGCTTCACAATATCATAGATTGCAGTATCGCAGATTGAAATATCGCAAATACGTTGCGTGTGGTAATCATCCGTCAATGTGCTTTCTGCGAAATGCAATTTGTGAGATGCGCCATCGCATATTGGTGGTTTAAGACATTTCAGCGTAAGTGATGTTTAAGGCATGCTATGTGATGAGGGTCTTTTGATGCGTGATTTTGCATCGTGATTTCGCACTCTTAGAATTCCAGTTGTAGGAAGGCATCCATTACCCTTTTTGTGATGCGACACACTTTAAGGAGTGATTTTATTCCAACTTATCATAAAACTTAAGTCTTTTTAGATTTTCGGGTATTCTCCTAGGTTTTTGATAATAAGTTTTATTAAAAAAGGAGATACAAGCATTCATCGCTTTTTTAAATTTTTGAATAAGGGTCCCCACTTATTTAGTATTAGTGATAAAACTAAATAAGAAGGGGGGTTGTTGCTGGCCACAACAATTGGCGATTCACTTGGAAGAACTAGTTATCTCTGCTTTTCTTTTGAATTTTCTAAACTTCCAAAACAGAATTTTTTCTAGAAAATCAAACTTTATTATAGAAAGATAAAATACATTATGCTTTTAGTTGTCTATGATAGTTTGTTTATTCTATGTTAACTTGGGTTATTTACTTCCTAGAGCTAGTCATTGTATCTACATCCGTTACTACTTGGTTTATAAAGATAAAAACAAAGCCTTCTCTGTAAATCAGTTTTAAATTTGCTCATTTGTCGTAGGTAGGGCCACTACTGCAAGCAGGAATTTATAGCCTCGACAGGGTTACCTATTACCCAGCAATGATCCTATATCCCACTAGGAAAAATATACAATTTTCAAAGAGAAATCCATATCTACACTTATTGCTTTCATTTTCTTTTAATCCTTAAAGAACAATGCCTTGGTTTGGTAGCCAAATTAAGACAATGCCACTCACTTGATTTATAGCTTTGCTGAACAAGCTAGCTCATGATGAGACCCCTTGTCTTTTGATTGCAACAATCTTGAGTCATTGCCCTATTGTAGTATGCAATTTTGGCAAAGTCAGCAAGCTATAATATCTATGATCATGATAATTCGACTCATGATGAGACCTCTTATTCTTTAAGTTTAAAGTGTATCACTGGATTATTCCTTGAAGCTTGTGATTTCCTAGGTGGGGAGGAAGTCATTGTTTCCTTAAGAATAGCTCTAGACAACAATGGTAGAGTTTTTGGAAAGAGCTTTTCTACAGAGAATCTTCATTTTGTTATTGATACCTTTCATTTGACTGAAATAAAACAAATTGCAACTAAAGGTCACTTTTTATCAAAATTTACAAGGTTGAAACTAGTATCATATTCAGGCTTATAGCCTTTGACTATATCTTTGAATAATAATGACCAATTTTCTAAATTATTTCTATTTATACAAGCGAAAAAACAAAATCTAAAAGAAATACTTGTTTTTTTCGTGAATTCCAAATGTAACCATTTACCACTGGTTTTATTATTAAAATAAAGGAAAAACTAATGTACAAAAATAGAAGAATGATCTCCTATGAAAAGTATTTTTTGAGGATCTACCCTTTAACAGGTAAAGATTCTCTTTTTCCTGTTAAATCATGTAACATAAAAGTAGATGGGCCTATGATTTCTGCAATTTGGAAAGGGCCAAGCCACATTTGTTGAAATTTCGTATGTTTGCCCTTTTCCTCATGAGCCTTATCCCATTTTAAAACTAGATCTCCCATCTGAAAGTCTTTTTTGGACATCATGTTTGAGTCAAAAGAAGCTTTTACTAATGCTTGGTGATGTGCATGGGTTATTTTAGCCTGTTCTATTTGCTCTTCTAGCTTAAGGATTTGCAGCTGCCTTAGTTGTAAGCAAGAAGTTGGTGTTTCATCGATAAATTGAACTAAGGCCAAAGAGGGAATCGCTAGATGAGTTGGAAGGACTACTTCTTTCCCATAAACTAAATTAAAGGGAGAAGTGCCAATGAAGGATTTTTGCGTTATTCGGTCTTCCCATAAAGCATATATTAAATACTTGTGCCAATTTTTGTGAGTTTGATCAATGGTTCGCTTAATGATTCTGATTATGTTTTTATTCGTAGACTTAGCTAACCCATTCCCCTGTGGGTAATAATTGGCAGAGTATTTAAGCTTAAAACCTCTTTTGAGTGAAAATTCAGTCATAGCATTGCTAGAAAAATACGATGCATTATCAAACATCAAAGCAGAGGGTAAACCAAACCTGGTGATTATGAACTGATCTATGAAATCAATGATGTGTTTAGCATTAGTTGTCTTGAGAGGAATTGCTTCTACCCATTTAGTAAAATAATCTGTAGCTGTAAGGATATACCTATGCTGTTTACAAGAATGAGGAACGATCTCACCTATTATATCCAATCCCCATTGATCAAAAGGCTGTTCAATGTTGACTGGTTGCAAAGGTAACGATGGTTTCTTTTGTCTCCCAGCAGTAGTTTGACAAATTTGACATTTCCTTACGTAGCTATGCATGTATTTGAATAGTGTGGGCTAGTAATAGCCTACACAAAGGATTTTATGTGCAGTAGCATATCCAGCATAATGTCCACCTGCTGGTCCATCGTGGAGTTCCTGCAACACCTTTTTAGCTTCAGATTTCTCAAGACATTTAAGGAGAACAGAATCATAATTCATCCTAAAAAGTACATCGTTCACGAGCTGATATTGCTTAGCTTTCAACCTTAGAGCTCTTTTCTTTATATAATCGAGGTTTGAAGGGGCATACCCATTCTTTAGATAAAATATGATATTAGCGTATAATGAATCAACATCATTTAGGCTTACCTCGTACATTTGTATCTCTGCAAATGGTATTTTGGAAATAAGCGATGCTCCAGCCAGCATTTTGTAAAAGCCTTGACCTTTTACAATATTTGCTAGTTTAATTTCAATGTCATATTCTTGAAATGCGGTAACCCAATTGGCTCTTTTCTCACCCACAGCTTTCTGTACAAAGAGATTTCTTACCGCTGGAAGCGGTACTATGATTTTTGTATGGGTTTTAAGCAGAAAGGGTCTGAAATATTTTATCGCTTTGAAAATAGCATAAGCTTGTTTCTCTACGTCTGAATAATTTAACTCATCCCCTTGTAGATTTGAACTGAAAAAAGCAATTGGGGCTTCTGCCTTGTCTTGATTTGCTTGAGTGAGTATCGCAGCATATGATATATCAGAGGCAAATGTATGTAAAATGAAAGGGTCGGAAAAATTTGGAGTTGCTAAAGATGGAGCGTTAACAATTGGTTGTTTGATCAGATTGAATGCTTCATATTCATCTTGGCCCCATTTGAAGATTGAGTTCTTTTTAATCATTGCTTGTAAAGGAGATACAATTCTTGAAAAATTTGGAACAAATCTCTTTACAAAATTAATCTGGCTAAGGAAAGATTTCATAGCTTTTTTGTTCTGAGGCAAAGGTATTTCGGAAATCTCCTTGATTCTGGTGGGATTAATATGGATTCCAGATTTAGACACTATAAATCCAAGAAGTTTTCCTTCACTTAATGCAAAAAAGAAATTTTTTGGGTTAAGTGAAATTCCATACCTTTGACAACATTGGAAGATCTATTTTAAATCTTTGAGATGATTACCTCATTTTTTGGAATATACAGTTATATCATCCAGGTAGATTATTACTGATTTGTTTACTAATCCCTTAAATGTGATGTCCATGGCACTTTGGAATGTGGCACCAGCATTGATCAGACCAAAAGGCATCTTTTGATATGCATACGTACCCCATTTGGTTCTGAATGTGGTATTTAATTGATCATCGGGATGGACCAAAACTTGGTTGTAGCCGGAGAAACCATCCAATAAGGACATTAATTCTGATCCTACAACTACCTACAATATTTTCTCCACATGAGGCAAAGGAAAATTATCTTTTTGTCAGGCTTTGTTAAGATTTAGAAAGTCAATGCAAATTCTAATGTCTCCATTCTTCTTTATAACGGGAACCATGTTGGAAACCCATTTAGAATGTCGAATGAGAAAAATGATTTTGGCTTTCAATAACTTATTGAGCTCAGATTTGATTTGGTTTTCTAGATTAGGATGGATCTTTCTCAGCTTCTGCTGGACATGTTTTTCATTGTTTATCATTGGGATAGTATGTTGGATGATAGAAGTGTCGTAAGTCTTAAGTTCATCGTAGTTCCAAGAAAAGACACTTTTGTATTGTTTCAAGAGACAAACATACGCTAATTTTTCTTCAGGAGCTAGGCCAAGGCCTAGGTTGATATTCTATGGCTTGGTATCAGTTCCTAGATTTACTAATTCATAGTTTAGAGTTGAACTTTGAAGTTTTGAATTGGTAGATCTTTTGAATTGATCTTTCAAATCATATATGTCTTCCAATTTGACTACTAACTTTGGCATAGCATTATTAGTGCTATCTTGTTGCAATTGTCTGTTATGTTGGTCCTCATCAATTATCTGATTTGTGTAAGATCCCTCAGATGTGAGGAAGCTTACAATATCAAGATCATCGTTGAAAATTATCCAATTGGTAATGTTATCAGGAATCGAGGGTCTAAAGATTAATTCGATTGAAAATCTATTGGGGCTATAGTCTTCTGAGGGAATGAGCTTGGAAGCTACGTTTTCCAAGAGGTCGGCACTAGCATTCTGGAGTCTAGGAATTGATGAAATATTAAATGCTATAAAATGTTCAGTCAGATCTTGTACTAAAGATTGGTAATGCTTTAAATGACCTGATAGACAATGTATAGTATTCCGTACCTATCTGATAACAATTTCAGAATCTCTGAAGACTTGTAGATATTTGATGTCTAATCCGATTGCTTTGTATAATCCTTGGACTAAAGCCTCGTATTCTGCAGTATTATTGGTGCAATTGAACTCGAGTCTACAAGTTAGCATAGTTTTGTTTCCCTCTGGACTGATTAATACGCATCCTGCTCCTGCTCCTTCGTTAGACTTAGAACCATCAAAAAATAACTTCCAAAATAAAGATTTATTTACAGGACTATCTATAAAATTAATACATTTAGAACTATCTGTTTGAGAAAAATTTTCTACTTGAGATAAAACAGAATGTTCTAAGTAAGGTGAAGTGTGAGCATTAAAATTTCCTAAGAAAGAATCAACAGAATAGTTGCTAATAATATTATTGTTGTATGCTATCGGTTCATTTTATCCTTCCAATTCTGTTACTATGTATTTTGATATCTTTCTCGCTTAACCTTTACTTGATTTGGTTTGCCATTGTAAGGGATCCACATATGTGACCAATCAGTTGCAAAATATCGATGAAGCTTTTCAGACCAATCCTTGCTAAGAATTAAGCCATAGAATTCTGGAATGTCAGCAACTAAAATATTGATAACTTGACATACCTTTGGATTAGATGACAACCTTATGGTAACCTGATTTAGTTCTCCGATTACTTCAACTTGCGACCGATCCAGCTACACTATGTGAACAACATATTTTTGAGGTTGAACGTTCAACTTTAAACATATCGATTTAGGCAAGATATTAGATGAAGCTCCAGAATCAACTAAACAATTATGCAAATTTTTGTTGAAAACTTCATAAGTAAGAAGAAATGGGGGAGTATGAGATCTCGACCTTCCTCCAATTAAAGTGATATCGTTTGGATCAACTTTATTAATCACATTAGTTGGAGGTATTCCCATCTCATGGGAAGCTTGAGAGATTACAGCGGCGGGTAGAGGTGCAACTGGTACTGCATGTAATTCTTTCAAAAGTACCATTTGCTGATTTTTTAACTTGCTCAATTCATAAAAAGTAATATTATCCCTAGTATCCTTCATGTCTTCTATGATATTATACTCCATTTCATCCGAAACAATCAATGTTTTAGATGGAGTTGGTGAATCTGTTTGGACTGGGCTTGTTTGAGTCGCTTTGGGTGTCGTTTTCTTGGCTGCGACTTTATCCTTAGGCATTGAGCTTGCGCTCTTTGGCTTAGGAGTAGGTTGAGGAGGATCGAGTTGATTTATACTTCAAGTACTAACTGGCGATGCCTCTTGATCCTCTTCATCTGGGAGGATGAAATCCCACATACTTTGTACCTCTACAACTTCTTCTTCATCGATAGGCTCCTTGGTAGCAATTTCCTCTTCTTCTTCTTCTGATTCAACATTTGTAATAGTGTTAGGAGGCTTTGAATCAGTCGAAGGATTTCTTCTATAAGGCTTGTATGGTTTTTTAGAAGAAGTCTCTACTACTTGTTTCTTAATAGCAACCATTTCATTAGACATGGTTTTGTCACACGGAATTAGTCAAAAGTGCGGACACAACCGACCTTCCTAGAAGTCTAAGACATTCTAATGACAAACAAGACAAACTAGAACTATCCTTCTCTAAACATGCATTGTGATATGAGAAATCAAGTGTTTCGTTCTTACCTTTGTCCAAACGCTGTTGTAGAAGTCCAAGCTTTGTTGATCTGGATGAGTTCCTCCTTTTCTCCAAAACCTGCAATCACCAACAGTCAAACAATTAAATAGCACCTGATTATAACATAAAACAAAGCATATTCAACATATAGACGAAGGAGTACATGAAATAACCCATAAACAACAAGTTATTGAGAAGAATGGACCAATTTGCATTAAAGGTAATCAAAAGGAACCATTACAACCTGAGCCTTGGTGTTGTGCAGGCTCCTTCCAGGGTCCACAAGAGTCTTCCTCTACTTTGACAAAGCTCACCCACTTCCAAATAGAACAAGCAAATATGGCAATCTCTCCTCACAAGCTTCTAAATGGGAGTCCTAATTCCTGCAGCATTTACCCTTAGAAATGTATAGCTTTCAACCTCTCCTCCTTCTGGCCCAATGCCTGTATTTATAGTACTCAAGAGGAGGTTAATCAGGTCCACCATCAATGGGATAGTCCCCTCTTTGGATGGGATCACTCCCTTATTGATGGGATAAGTTCCTCTTTGATAGGATTGCATGAACCATCTGGAGGCGCCCAATACACGTCGAACAACCTTCTAGAATGTTCTAGAAATGACCACAAGTAACTTTTTAAAGATGAAACTTGCGCATTCTAACTTTTACAGGGGGACGCACCTGTCCCTTTACATATAGAGCGTCTTTGGACGCAGCTTTTGTGAACATTGGGAGCGTCCCCGCAGGTAAGTTTCGGAGAACCTGCGTCCCCAGAGATAAATACATTTATACAAGACTTTCTCTCTTTTTTGGAGTTTGACATGGAGAGCAGAGGCATAAGACTTGCCTAAGAGGGTAGCATGACTGTTGATTGAGCCATACTAACTGTAAATAGTCATGGTGACATTTTTTAGTGTAACAGATTGCCCCCTAAAGTGCGAAGCCTGGAATAGATTAGGGTTTGTAATATCTAGGAAGGGTGAAGCGCTTTATCATTTCAAGGATTATCCCGTGGAGAGCCTGGTCAGAACCTGCAATTTTCAACACAAAATACATGTATAAGATTATATCATCACTGAGGTAGGCATTCCCATACTCAGATCAAAACTTTAACTAACAGACTAACTACTCTGATATAGGAATGATCTTGCAGTACATCACAATCATAGACTTTTGTAGACACAGTATGGACGCAGCCATCTGTTTATGATTAGTCTACTTAGATAATGAATACAAAACTCCTCGCAGCCTGGATGGTGGAAACTAGATCCAGGGTCTTCATCTCTACTTCCCGAATTGGTACGATTCTAGCCATGCGAATAAATGAGTTGATGTCGAACATGGTAGAAACCACTTGATTACCAGTCAATGATGTAAACTGTTAACAAGCGTGAGAGAGACCACCAGTAATGTCAATGGTTCTCAAAGTACCCAGTACAATCCATGAGATGTGAATGAATGAGTTGATGTCGAACATTTCACGGAATCCTTCGATCGAAAGTCAATGATGTAAACTGACGTCAAAGGCGAGAAACCTGCCATTGATGCATGCAGACTTCAAGGTACTGACGATTTCTAAGTCATCTCTCTAGATAATGTGCTGATGTCGATAGAAAGCGACCCGTTGCAGGCAAGCCCGCAACACGAAATCATTGTTCAAGTTGAAGAAATGTTGCTGTAAGGACTGACTCAGGGATGGTCAAATGGATGACAAGTATTTTGCAGATGAAAGTTTTTCTTGCAGACCTCTTGAACACATAACGACACGCCAGATGGCTTGGTGACGAATAACTCAAAGTTAATCCCCGGAACCCGGTTAAAGACTTTCAAAGTGGTTTGATCAACTGTGAGGTAAAAGATTTCCCAACCCAGGTGAATGAAAAGTGTCGTGTTCAAGAGTGGTAATAAAGTTTCTTCTGAGACAAAAGGTAACAAACAGGCTCATTCTTCTCTTTTTTCCCCCACCATTTCTGGCAAGTACCTCTTTATTTTTAACAAGCTTGAGGAGGATAACATGTGCTTGATTATAAGCTCATCCTTCGGATGAGTCCAACCTAGTTGTGATTCGAACCCTAGGAAGGAGTGGTTTGTTCCTGTTTGTAATTGAACAGGTCCTTTAATGTGAAATGTTTAACGAGCCCAATATAGGAGAAACTCGGTGTTTTTCAATTTTAGAGAGTCTGAAAAAACTTAAGAAGACTCCAAGTTGAACTTTTTCGTAAATTTGTGTCCCTCGAGCCCGAAAAAGTATAAAATAATACCTGGGGGAACCGCTTGATCTTGCGACCAAGGAGTACTTTCATAATTAGTGTCACTGACCTGAAAAGTAAAAAGCAATCAAGGACACGTCGTTTTATTTCCATATCGAGTTTGAAACGACAAAAACCCGGCAATCTTTTCCTGATTTTACGGTCAGAAAAGAGCTATAAGGGGACCGCCTTTTAGTTCCGTTTTAACGAGTGTAAAAGAAACACTCGGCAATCTTTTCATATTTTAGGAGTCAGAAAAGGGCTTAAAGATGACTCTAAGGTTTCACTTTTTCGTAAGTTTTAACGAGTTCGAAAAAAAAATGATAAAAATGTACTCATGGTTTTCACTTTTTCGTAAGTTTTAATGAGTTCGAAAAAATGATAAAAATGTACTCATATGGCCGACTTTCAATTTAATTTACGAGCAGGAAAAGACGGAAAGAACTCGGCATTTTCATTTGTTTTACGAGAATGAAAGACAGCAAAATAATCTCGGTATTTTCATGAGTTTAACGAGTCTTGAAAATAACTGAAATTGACTCGAAATAGGTTTCATTTTTACAAAAGCTTGAAACAGATAAAAACTATGCTTCAAAGTAGTTTCATTTTTGCACAAGCTTGAAACAGAGAAAACTGTGCTTGATGCCCCCTAAGCGTAACTGCTAGAGCGCATGCCCCCCAGCTTCATTTCATTCAACCAGTTGGATGAAATGAAGGTTGAGTTACGAGATCATTTGAAAGACTCGACCTAAAACTGTAAGAAAAAACTAAAATAACTAACCTAAATACTTAACATCTATGAGATCTAGTCAATCTCTCGACTCAAATAGAGGAGGATTTGTTTCATTTTTTAACGAGCTTGACACAGGAAAAGAACTATGCTCGGATTCAGTTTCATGTTTATGCAAGCTTGAAATGAAAAACTATGCTTGTTATAAGTTCACATGCCCCCAGCATAATGACGCAAATCAAGGTACATGCCCCCCAAGCTTCATTGCATTCAATGAGGTGGATGGAATGAAGCTTTACTTTCAAGATCTTGGAAAGACTTGTGGGAGTTGTTTCATTTTTTAGTGAGGTTGACACAGGAAAAGAACTATCCTCAAAACCCTTGTGTCATTTTTTAAACGAGCTTGACACAAGATAAGGAACTATGCTCATAACTACTCTCTACAATCTACCTAACAAAAACTCTACTCTAAAACCTTGATTCATTTTTTAACGAGCTTGACACAAGACAAGGAACTATGCTCATGATCCTTGTTTCATTTTTTAATGAGCTTGACACAAGACAAGGAACTATGCTCATGACTACTCTCTAAAATCTACCTATCTAACCTATCCTTGTTTCATTTTTTAACGAGCTTGACACAAGATAAGGAACTATGCTCAAAAAGTTCGCATGCCCCCAGCATAATGATGCAAAGCGAGGTACATGCCCCCCAGGCTTCATTGCATTCAACCGGATGGATGAAATGAAGGTTTACTTTCAATATTTAACTTGAAAAGGGAGTTGTTTCATTTTTAAGGAGGTTGACACAAGAAAAGAACTATCCTCTTACCTGATTCATTTTTTAACGAGGTTGACTCAGTAACAGGAACTATCCTCAAACCTGATTCATTTTTTAACGAGGTTGACTCAGTAACAGGAACTATCCTCAAAACCCTACTTTCTACGATCTACCTACATAACCTAAAATCTACCTGATTCATTTTTTAATGAGGTTGACTCAGTAAAAGAACTATCCTCATACACACTGTTTCATTTTTTAACGAGGTTGACACAGTAAAAGGAACTTTCCTCAACCATCCAGTTTCATTTTTTAACGAGGTTGAGAGAGGAACAAACTATCCTCGTTACATTGATCATGGCTTCCAACTGGAAGAAAGACATGTCAATGGACACACCTTGATCATGGCTTCCAAAAGGTCTTCATCCGAAGGAAGAATAGTTCTCTGGAAGGAACACATGTCAAGGGACTCAAAAGGGATAAGAACATCGTGTTCAAGTAATCCCATAGAGTTTTCCATGTCAATTACCGGATGTAAATCAACAGTGAGAGGCTCACTTACATCGGTAACTGAAAACATGGGACCAGTTGCCACATAATTAACCCGTGGCAGGGTAGATACCACTTTAGAATCAAGAACATTTAGGGGTGTCATATTATTGGTAGTTGAGACAAGACTAGGGAACGAAAGCTGATCTACAGTCACAATATTTCCATTGTGAGGGAAAGACATCACGCGAAAGAGTGTCGATACGACAGCTTTCATTGCATAAACATAGTCTCGCCCAAGGAGTAAATTGAAATCCAAGGGACCTCGAACTACCATAAGATCAATACAGACAGTTTTACCTTCCAAGGTAATAGAAAACTTAGGAAGGATCCCTAAAGGTTCACTAATGGTTCTGTTAAAAGCTTTCAGATTCTGCGTAATAGGCGCAAGCTGAGGGGAACCCAAAGCTTTCCAAACAGGTGAGGATAAAATACTAACAGAAGCACCTTCATCTACCTGAGTATGATGTATGTCCCTACCTCCAGCCTTGACAATGATTTGGAAAGGGATGGAGGAAGGAAGACGAGGTTCTGTCAGTCTATTCCAATCAAAGGAAAAGACCTCAGTACTTGGAGGGGGTTCTGTAGAAACAGGTGAAATGCCCCCCGGCATAAAAGAATCTGATGTAATAAGAAGAACCTGAGCGGTATGAAGTTGACTCTCTAAATGGAAAGTGGGATCGACCGAATGTGAAATTGAATCGACCACTTGATCAACTAATGGATCATCAACCTGAGTGACATGAGTTTCACTCTCCAATGGAAGAGTGTGATTGACTGTACTTGAATTTAGATCAATCACTCCGTCAGTTGACGGTAGGTTGGGAGAAAGTTTACGGTAACCAGTTGGAAATTCTTGCTGTGGAACAGTAAGTTTTTCCAACAATGTTGAGGCTTCATCCATGTGAGGGCAAATGTGAGTTTGATGACTCCCTTTGCATAACTTACAAGGAAACCTAACTTTACCCTTTTTCCCAGGAACCTGACTATCACTGGTTGATGGATCAACGGAAAGTTGATGAGATTTTTCTGACCATACTTCAAAGACCTTTGGAATACCAGGGAAATTGACAAGGAAGTGGTCACCCTTACAAAGCCTGCAAGGGTATTTGGGTTTACGATGCATGTCGGAATTTTCCTCAACACAACTAACACTTACAGCCATGGTTGGTTGGTTGACTTCTTTCTTATCTTGCTTCTTCTTCTTCCCTTTCTTCTTCTTCTTAGCCTCCTGGTTACTAGCATCAAGGCTTTTACCAGGCGAAGAGGAAGAAATGGAGGAAGAAAAATTAGGCGAAGAGGGTAAAGGGTCAACAGAAGGTTGGTGATGTTGAGATGGTGAACTCTGTTGAGGTGAAGCATCCGGTTGAGGTGGAACAATTTGAGTATTTTGGGCCAACGAAGTTGAAAATAACCATATCGGTAAACCTATTGTAAATCCAGGTAATGACAAAGTAGCCATATAAGGAGGACCAACATTTCCAAAGTAAGGAAAAGTACTAGGATTCTCGTTAGGAGGGGTTCCTAGGTTGATAAATTCCGGAACATTTGCCATTATATTCAACTTCAGTGAATTTTATTAACAATTTAAAACTAAAATTAACAATTCACAATTCACCTAACAATTAAAATTCACAATTCACTCCTATGGTCTCTAAAAGTAAAAACAAACAAATTAACACGCGCTATCAAATCTAGGAGTCAAACCACACACAAACAGTAAGCTCTCCGGACCGAAAACACTAGTTGGTGATTAAGCCCAACCTCGCAGAATCCAGTACAGAAATAGTGGGTGGAACAGTTACCCCGACAACCTGCTTAATGAATAGACTGGATCAAGTTCCTCCACTTTAACCGTCTCGAGTGAAGTGAACCCCCCAGAAAATCCAAGTGAGTATAGCCGACGTCTGCTCCAGGTACAGTGGGATCTTCCCTCCACCTTCACCTTGGGTAGAATCCTAAGATAATGGTCACTAAGGTTACCAATAGAAACAAATGCATCTGGGGGAACAGTCTACACTCCGACAGCACGCAAGGGCAGAGTATCAAGCTCAATCCCCTTGCCGGTTCCTTGACAATAATCCAAGGTTTACCGACAAGTGACCCCTGGCTCCTCGACAATGGTTAATTCGAGGTTTACCGTTTGTAATACGTGCGTGTCTGGCGTCGTTCCCAACGAGGGAGGATTGATCCCCTCACTGGTTCGGACACGAGCTCGTGCTTCTCCTTTAAGAGGAGCTTTCCCAGAGTACAAATGAAACAATTGGATTTATCCTACCACAAGATGAGCTACTTGTTTGGTTTTGCTGTCTTGGAGAGTTAATTACTCTCCTACTCCAAGACACTAGCCTGATCTATATTGGTGTTTCAGAGCCCTAGAAATGTAAAAATTACTAGATGAATTTTAATTAAGCGTTGTGTTATTAAGGCTGTTATTACTCAAAGGGGTAAATGGAGATGAAACCAATGGTGTTATGACCCGACTCAACTGAATGCAATCGAATATGATAATGTAATCTTTTCAATTCGATGAATCCTAACTAAAGTAAGGAGAGAGTTTCCATTCACTTCCGACAATGCAAAAAATTGATCACTAAGAGAAAATATAACAAATTCTCTAATGCACTAATTTTATCAAGAAAAACTAATGCAAATCAATTCCAAACCATTTTTTTTTATTTTTATTTTTGTGTAAATTCAAATCAAAGAAAGCTGATCTAAATCTACGATTGATTTTTTTAGAATGTAAACTATGCAATTGTAATCTATGCACAAGTCACTTGAAAAGTATGCAAATGTAATCTATGCACATTTTTCATTCATGTTCTGAAAATGAGAATTCTAATTATGCAAATGTGATCTATGCAAGAGAATCCTCAAGCACAAGATGATTCTAATGTAATCTAAGAACCAATCAAGTGCAAGTCGAGAAAATTGGGTGAGAGTTCCAAAGATCAAAACATAAAAACACTCAAAGGCGATTAACACTCATACACAATTTAGCCCCCCCGGCGAATGAGGGGGAATTTTTTTTTTTGCAAAAACAAGAGCAAAAAGATGCAAAATTGTGAAAGGACTGAGACAAACATCCAAGTAATGACCAAAGGAAATCAAATTAAGAATTTCTCAAAAAGAGACTCAAAACACCCAATTGATGAAAGCTTAGAGTAGGAATGCTAATGAAACAAGCTTAGGTGAAGATTCTTGGCAAGGGACTAATGAATCTGGGCAGAAAAAACTAAGAAAAAACAAAATCTAAGAGCAAAAAGTGTAAAAAATGGAATTTTCTCAAATTTTGGCAGGGGACGCAGGCAACCCGTTAGCACAGGTGCGGGCCCGCTCTGTGCACACAGCAAAAGTGCGTCCAGGGACGCACTGTGCAGCACTCAGAGGGTGCGTCCTACTGAAAAACTCAAGAAAAACCAAAATAAAACTAATCCTAAGCTAACCCACCCAGAGACAGAATCACAGAGCCAAAACCAGAAAAATAAACCAATTTTCTCAAAGCAAAGTTCACACAAAGGAAAAGACTTTTCTCATCAATGGAATCCCCAGTGGAGTCACCAATTTGTCACACGGAATCAGTCAAAAGTGCGGACACAACCGACCTTCCTAGAAGTCTAAGACATTCTAATGACAAACAAGACAAACTAGAACTATCCTTCTCTAAACATGCATTGTGATATGAGAAATCAAGTGTTTCGTTCTTACCTTTGTCCAAACGCTGTTGTAGAAGTCCAAGCTTTATTGATCTGGATGAGTTCCTCCTTTTCTCCAAAACCTGCAATCACCAACAGTCAAACAATTAAATAGCACCTGATTATAACATAAAACAAAGCATATTCAACATATAGACCAAGGAGTACATGAAATAACCCATAAACAACAAGTTATTGAGAAGAATGGACCAATTTGCATTAAAGGTAATCAAAAGGAACCATTACAACCTGAGCCTTGGTGTTGTGCAGGCTCCTTCCAGGGTCCACAAGTGTCTTCCTCTACTTTGAAAAAGCTCACCCACTTCCAAATAGAACAAGCAAAGATGACAATCTCTCCTCACAAGCTTCTAAATGGGAGTCCTAATTCCTGCAGCATTTACCCTTAGAAATGTATAGCTTTCAACCTCTCCTCCTTCTGGCCCAATGCATGTATTTATAGTACTCAAGAGGAGGTTAATCAGGTCCACCATCAATGGGATAGTCCCCTCTTTGGATGGGATCACTCCCTTATTGATGGGATAAGTTCCTCTTTGATAGGAGTGCATGAACCATCTGGAGGCGCCCAATACACGTTGAACAACCTTCTAGAATGTTCTAGAAATGACCACAAGTAACTTTTTAAAGATGAAACTTGCGCATTCTAACTTTTACAGGGGGACGCACCTGTCCCTTTACATACAGAGCGTCTTTGGACGCAGCTTTTGTGAACATTGGGAGTGTCCCCGCAGGTAAGTTTCAGAGAACCTGCGTCCCCAGAGATAAATACATTTATACAAGACTTTCTCTCTTTTTTGGAGTTTGACATGGAGAGCAGAGGCATAAGACTTGCCTAAGAGGGTAGCATGACTGTTGATTGAGCCATACTAACTGTAAATAGTCATGGTGACATTTTTTAGTGTAACAGGTTTTCAAAACTTTCTGCAATCCTTCTAAATCGAATGGATCTTTCGATCGTTTTTTCTTGGGATCTTCCTTAAAAGTAACCTTATATTTTCGTTCATCAACGATGTTTTTATTTTCTAAGGCTATGATACATTTCTCTACCGCTATTGCTTCCTTCATATTGTTAGCTAAAGTTGTTTTATTATCCCTATCAACGAAGATTGCTATGTTTGATGGTAAAGCAGAGATGTACCATTCACTTCGCACTTCTTCACTAGGCTTAGAAGCAGTAGGAATTTTGTTCAACAGTTTATTGAAACGTGAGTTAAAATCTTTGATAGGTTCCTTTGACTCAGTCCTAAGGTTAGACAGGTCATTGATCAATGTCGCGGTAGACCTGTCATCACCGAACTTAGTCAAGAATTGTTCTTGGAAGATATCCCAACTAGTGATAGATCCAGATGGTAATGAGAAATACCATGATCCGGCTGCTCCTTGCAAAGTGTAAGGAAAGAGTCGGACAACAGCATCTTCATTAGTAACTCCATTGAGATTTATAGATAACATAAAGTTGTTTATATGTTCTTCCGCTAGCATGCCTGCTTCGGGATTAAACTTAGGCAGCCATTTTTCAGGATGGGCCGGTATTTGACTCAAGGGCGCAGGCATTAAGACTGCCCCTGGGTTATTCCATGGAGATTGGGCCATCGTTGAACTACTAATAGAGGAAAGCGTAGAAGATGATCCCTGTGGTTGGGAAGATGAGGATATTACAGTTCCAGATGATTGAGAAGGAGATGTGGAAGTTCCAGTGGATTGGTGGACAATAATCTGAAGTGGAGGGGTGGATGGTTGACTTTGCGGTGGAGAGGTTGAGATGGATGATGATGACGAAAGAGTCTTGCTATCAGACCCTTTAGGTGATTTCCTTGCTCTCTTCCTTGTAGGTAGAGGTAACTCAGTTGGCTCAATACCAAACTTTTCGCTCTTTAATCTGGTGAGAGGATGAGCAGGGTTATATTGCGAAGTCACACTGCCTTGAGATTTATCAAATCTTTGAGGTGATATAGAAAATCGTTGAAGTTTATGAATCAAAGATTCAACTTTAGGAGGTTCAATAGTAGATTTCTCTGAAATGTCAGGGTTTGTGGTAGTGGTTGTTGTTCTTTCGACTTCTTGCTCAAGATTTAAAGATTCTAAGTGTGATGGAGAAGTCGGGGGAGATGGTGAGGGCGATTTACTCTCAGAATGGTATTTAGATTTAGACTTACTTGCCATTCACAGTTCAGGGCCCTCCTTCTAGCGCCAAATATGTTGAAGCCCTAAAAATCGGGTCTACAATAAGGGGGATACCCACCGAGTCCGGACCTTGGTTAGCAGCTCCTTTTCCATTTGGTATAGTGGGTCCGACTGGGGATATGGGACCAGTTTCCCAATATATGTGTGTGTGTGTTGAGAATTGATATTTCCTTTTCTAATGATTCCTAAGTAAAATGATTTTATTCTAAATATAATCTAACAAACATGCAATTGTATTCTAATAAACAGAAATATCTAATTCTAAACTAACCTGGGATGTAATATTTTCGTTATGCGATCTAAAATGATTTCAAATAATAGTTGGTAATAAATATCATTCAACTTCTATGAGAAAAGAATTCAATAAAGATAAACCATTTCGTATAAAAAGTTAGATGAATCAGTTGTGAAAAACATATCGCATAATAAGCTACTCATATATTAAGCATAAATAAATAGCTATCACCTTACAAAAGTGCCAAATGATAACTCAAGAATTTAAGCATTCATACATAAATAACTGAACATGAATATCGCCTTAACACATAAGCAGAAACAGTTAAGAGATAAAAGTACCATTTATAACTAGTTCTACTCATGAGCTTCAAGCAATAATGATTTATCTCTTCTTAATCCAACATCCACTAAGAGTACAAAAGTGCAACATCAGTAGTAGATATTAAATGCAGATATCAATAAATCTTGTTCCACTCATTCATCAATACCTCCTTGGAGGGTGCAAAAGTGCATGTTCTGAGGACAAGTTTTTGACAAATTTCAGGACCCTTCTCTAAATGCATGAGAAGGATTTAAATACTACTAACTAAATCTAAAAATAATTTATTACAAAAATGTAGGATACGGTTTAAATGACCGTCCTCATTTCAGGAAAAAATAAAGCAAAATTAAAACTAAAACTGAATCTAAAACCAAAACTAACAACTAATTATCTATGTATATGTTCCTTGTAATAGCAAGTGTTCAGCATTTGCTTGAGGAGAGTTTGTTGGCCAACTTCTGATTTTAGCTATCCTACGAAAACAGAATCGGCAAGTGCTGGCACCATCTTCTTGGTAGAATTAATGATACATTTGAGAGTCATGCACTGGCTGTGTGGTTTTACCAAGTACGTCCAGTAAGAATCCAATTCAACTTGGTTAACCTTTTGATTGACTCTTCCCTTTCTTGAGCCTTTTGTCTCCAACTTGTTTGTAGATGTTGTACATTCGGTAGATATCTACATACCACTTGATGATATATCTGATAAATACCACTGGTATAGATTTCAAGTTTTTCCTTTCGCCTTTAGCACTTTTTCCTACGAATTTTCGGGCTTATAGGCAACTGAGCGATTAGAGGCTTTCCATCTCGAGGGGTTTTGCCTAGCGATGCACAATTAGGTGCTAATCGTGCATCGGAAACTGCCTCTGTTTCTCGATCCGGGCTTCCCTGGTGCGATATTCGCCTCTTGTGCACCTTTTAATATAAACCTTAAATTTAGTGGAAAGAATGACTTCATACGTTCTTGGTTCTGATTCTTAAATTGTCCATTCATGATATCAGCACTGTCCAGTACCCATTTGACCATGTCCGTGTATGGAAGAATTTTGGGCCTTGCCACTATCCGGTGCAAGAAAGAACATGCTAGTTCTATGATAGACGCCTCAGATGACCCGTGTGAGCCAGCAGTAGCTGTAACCTCCATTACCTTGGGATTTTCTTCTTCGAGTAGAATGTACATGCCTTCCCAAGTAGTAATACCGACATCTTTGTTACAGGTGGTGTCTATGTATAAGGGCATCATTTCTTTATCTTCAGAACTCGGAGCTTTACCCTTCTTTCCCATAATATCGTGAACACTGCTATGTATACTTCTCTGCTCTTCACTCCTGCAGTTTACAAATGAGGTGAGAATGATGATAAGAAAAAGGTGACGGAAAAGCTTTAAATGCAGAAAACATATAAAATATACCACCTTACGTGAAATGGCTCTTCGATAAGATCAAAACCATATTTCATTAATGATTGCCAACTAACTCATTAATTAACATTAACATGCATAACCGGGTCTTGGGTTATGGAAAAAGCTTTTTTGAACAACGAACCCTGAAGATCTACGATAAGGCGATTTTGCGATTTGCTTCGCAATATCGTAGTATCGCAGATCGCAATATCGCAAATCCATTGCATGTGGTAATCATCCGTCAATGTGTTTTCTGCAAAATGCGATTTGCGAGATGTGCCATTGCATATTGGTGGTTTAAGGCATTTCAGCGTAAGTGATGTTTGAGGCATGCGATGCAATGAGGGTCTTTTGATGTGTGATTTCGCATTGCGATTTCGCACTCTTAGAATTCCACTTGTAGGAAGGCATCCATTACCCTTTTTGTGATGCGACATGCTTTAAGGAGTGATTTTATTCCAACTTATCATAAAACCTAAGTATTTTTAGATTTTTGGGTATTCTCCTAGGTTTTTGATAATAAGTTTTATTAAAAAATGAAATACAAGCATTCATCACTGTTTTAAATTTTTGAATAAGGGTCCCCACTTATTTAGTATTAGTGATAAAAACAAATAAGAAGGGGGGTTGTTGCTGGCCACAACAGGTTGCAAGTGCAAATCAAATTCATATCATACTTCAAGGTTGGCTAATGGTGTTCTATGGCCTAAGACTCGAGTAGGCCTTGGAAGGTAGCTCGAATTACATAGCATGGAAAGATAGAATGGGGGCTGTATTAGAAGACAATGGATTGAAGGAATTCATTGATCAAGAAATCCCAAAGCCAGCTTCAGCTAATGCACAAGAGTTGGTTGAGTGGAAGAAGTGTGTGGCGAAGGTGAGACAGATCATCCTTGAGTGAGTTCAAGACCATATTGTCTCGAGTCTCCATGGGAAGGATACTCCATTTTCAATGTCGAAGACATTGAAGGACCTCTACTAGAACAATAGCGACCAGAGGAAATTGGCGCTCAAGGGTAAGCTTTAAAGAATCAATATGGAGAAGGGCGTTACTATTTCCACATATCTGAACAAGCTCACCACCTATAGAGATGATCTTGGCAGTGTGGGAATAATTACTGCCGATGATGATATGGTGAGCCTCGCTCTCCTTGGCCTTCCAAAGAGTTGGAATAGCTATGAGGACTCTGTGAATGGAAGGGGGAAACTGCCAGATTGGGAACGACTGTGGTCAGATCTTATGCAGAAGGAGATCAGGAGGAGCAGTCGAGATGTTTCTTCATCCAAGAATGATGATGAAGAAAATCTGGCCTTAGCAAGTAAGGCAAGGAAAGGGAAGGGGAAGGGTTCCCATTTCAAATCGAAATATTTTCATGGAGGGAAGAAGGGTGACATGTCTAAAGTGAGATGCTTTAATTTTCACAAGATAGGACATTATGCGACTAATTGTCCATCAAAGAAGTCCAAGAAGGGATCCTCGAAAGGATCGGAAGCTGAGGCATTAGACTCTCAATTCGAAATGGACTTTACCCTCATCGCATGCAGGGTGTCATCGATGATGGGTTGTGTTTGGTATCTTGACACTGGAGCCTCATTCCACATGACCAGTGATAAAAATTTATTTAGTGCCTTGGAGGAGAATGTCCTCGAGATGCGCATAGATATGGGTAACAACGGAAGGTATGGTGTTTCAGGAGTGGGCACAGTTGATTTTCAGAGGGAGCATGGAGCTCCTATCACCTTGGTAGATGTAAAGCACATGTCTGGACTAAAGAAGAACTTGGTATTGGTCATGATGTTGGAGGATAAAGGCTACGATGTTGTCTTCAGTAAAGGAAAGGCCTTCCTAAGACACATAGCCATGGGTCAGACCAAGAGGATAAGGATTCGGGTGAAGAATATCTATAAAATAAAGGTAGATGATTGTGCAACATTGAGTACGAAAGCAGAATTGGTGCAAAGACAAGACATTGCCGAGTTGTGGCACAGGAATTTGGGCCATTTGCATCATGGGGCTTTGAAGATAATGCAACAGATATCTATAGGACTTCCCAAAGGTAAACTTGAGCAAGTTGACACATGCAAAGGTTGTACCTTGGGAAAGTACACCAATTCTTCCTTTCCTAATCAAGACAGTTGAGCAGAGGCTATCTTAGAGTGAGTTCATACAAATGTGTGTGGACTACTCTCAACGACATCCATAGCAAAGCAAAGGTATTTTTTTATTTTCATTGATGACTATTCTCATAAATGCTGGATTTATTTCATGCAGAAGAAGGACCAAACTTTCACAAAGTTTTGTGAGTTCAAAGCTTTGGTCGAGAAAGAGTTAGGGAAGAAGATCAAGGCCTTGAGAAGCGACAATGGTGGAGAATATGTCTCTCAAGATTTTAAGGACTTTTGTGCAGCGGAAGGAATTAGATGAGTTGATGATGCCTCATAACCCACAATAGAATGGGGTGGTTGAGAGGAAGAACATAACTATTGTAGGGGCAGCACGGGCAATGCTACATGACCAAGGCCTACCACTTCACTTGTGGGCCGAGGCATGCAACACATTGGTCTATTTGCAGAATAGAAGCCCGCATCACATACTTGGGATGAAGACACCAGAGGAAGCTTTCTATGGTAAGAGACCAGATGTGGGTCACTTCAGCATCTTTGGCTCATCGGCATATTTCCATGTGACAATGGATGCAGGGAAGAAGCTTGAGCCAATAGCAGAGTTGAGGATATTTGTTGGCTACATTGATACACCTCACAACTATCGAGTGTACTTGGTTACCAGTCGGAGGACAGTGGTTTGCAGAGATCTCAAGTTTGATGAGTAGAAGGCCATGTAATTTTCCCTTGAGAGGGAGCTCCAACTACAGGCTATGGAGGAACTGTTGGTTCCTAACGAAGAGGAGCCTCAGAATGATGCGGAGCAGCCGCATGCAAAGGTTCTAGGAGTGGATACATCCACTCAAGCAGAGTCTTCCAGAGATGTACAAAAGAACACAAAAGAAACTGACAGAGTGTTGGAGGATGCGAGAGAGAATGTGGGAGCACCATCTTCTCGGTGCAGACATAGGAGGTCACCTGAGAGGTACACTAGATACATTGCCCTTGCTGGGGAATGTGTTGAGACCGAGCCATCTTCCTTTGAGGAAGCAATGCAGTAGCCAATTTGGGTTGATTCTATGGTGGAGGAGTATGACTCCATAGTTCGTAATAGTGTTTGGGACGTGGTTCTAAGACTGGAGAACAAGTTAGTTGTGAGTTCCCGTTGGCTTTACAAGGTAAAGAAAGTTGCTGATGGTAGTGTGGAGAAGCATAAGGCAAGATTTGTTGCCCGTGGCTTTTCACAGGTTGAGGGGATTGACTATGATGAGACTTTTTCTCCTGTCGCAAGGTACTCATCTATCAGATCTATGTTGGCACTATCAGCACAGATGGGTTGGAAGATCCATTAGATGGATGTGAAGACTACATTCCTCAATGGCCAGATTGAGGAAGAGGTGTACATAGAGTAGCCGGAAGGTTTTGAGACCTTCGATCATGAGTCGCATGTGTGTCGACTCAAGAGAACATTGTACGGGCTGAAGCAAGCACCTCATGCTTGGTATACCAGGATAGACAACTACTTCACCAGGTTGGGCTTCACAAAGAGTGAAGTGGATGTGAACCTATACCACAACATGGTGAAAGGTAAGCTGTTGATAATTGTACTTTATGTTGATGATATCATATTGACTGGTGATGATTAGTTGATCATGTCTTATAAGGAGGATCTTGAAAGAGAAGTCGAGATGAAAGACTTGGGTATCATGCATTATTTCCTTGACATGGAAGTGTGGTAGAAGGATGGGGAGTTGTTTGTGTCTCAGGGCAAGTATGCTAGCGAGAAACTCAGGAGATTCCACATGGAGAAGTGCAAGCTCATGCAGAATTCTCTAGCAGGTAACTGGAGGAAGGAGGATGCTACTTTAGGAGAAGTAGTGAAAGCTACTATTTATAGGTAGCTTGTGGGTTCACTAATGTACTTAGTGAACACACGACTAGATTTGTGCTATGTGGTGAACTAACTGAGTCAAGCGATGGTTCAACCTACCAAGATGTTTTGGAAGGTGGCAAAGCATGTATTGAGATACCTCAAAGGCACATCTCAGTATGGATTATGGTACAGATAGATAGAGGGAGTCAAACTATAGGGCTTCACTGATGCAGATTGGGCAGGGAGTCCATCAAATCAGAAGAGCACATCAGGAGGTATTTTCAACCTTGGGTCAACAACAATTTCTTGGTGCAACAGGACACAGAGGTTGGTTGCACTCAGCTCGGCAGAGGCAGAATACATGGCTGCAAGTCAGGGAGCATGTGAGACCATCTAGATGTGGAAAATCCTAGTTGGTTTGTTTAATCCGAGGATGGATCTAACTATGATCTATTGTGATAATCATAGTTGTATCAAACTCTCTGAGAATCTAGTATTTCATGATAGGTCTAAGCACATCAACATTCGGTAACATCATCTTAGAGACTGTGTTGCAAGGAGGATCATGTTGCTATAGTATATTTTGACAGAGGAGCTAGATGCTGACATTTTGACAAAGACATTGTCAAAGTGTAAATTCGAGTTCCATAGAGACAGGATCGGGGTGGAAGATAATCCCTTTCATGTTGAGAGGGAGTGTTGAAATGTGGCAACAAGAACATTCCAATTTAGTTTGTCCTTGAATTAAATTGTGAATTAAAATTGAATTTAGTCTTAACAGCTACTTGGAAATAATTGATTAATTCATTTTGAATTAATTAGTTGGAGAAATTCAAGTTAGAAGTCTTTCTGAAGTAATGCAAGAGCTATCCCTTAAAGTAAGGAGATAAGATTGAGTTATATTTGAGTTTTAATTAGTTAACTTAGTTTACTGAGTTAAGTCTAGTTAAATTAGTTCCAAATTGTTTGAGGAACTAATAGAGAGTTAACAGTCAGTTGATGCATGCATGCACTCAACTAGTGTACTCCAGTTAATTGAAGATTCCCTCATCAGAAACTCATGCATGTTTATCCTGAGAAAGACCCAGTTGAGATTAAAGACAAGGACAATGTACTATTAGTTGCATGTGTTTTCTTATAAAGAAAACTCATGCATGCAGTCAAGGCATAATTCCTTAAGGATTGTGTAGTTCTGACAACGTGTGAGAGATTGTTACACTTGGTAATAGGAGAATCATCCACAAGGAACAACGCAAGGAAATAGGAGCTTGGAGGGTAGAGAGGAAGGCTTTAGAGAAGCCAAGTTTTCCTGTGAGCATCTATGAGGATTGTACTAAGCGTTGGCTAGCTATGAGAGCTAAGGCTTTGTATAAATCCTATGTATTTCCACCTTGTATGATAATACAGATAGTGGGGTTTTTAGTTGAGGCTTTCCCCAAAGTATTTTCATGTGTATTGTGCATTGATTCTTCTTCTTCTAGTTATATTGTTCAGCTCAATCTTTAAGCTTCCGCAAATTGATAGTAGAAGTAGGTTATAGTATTCTACTTTGATTTATATTGCATTATCGAGTTAACCTACCATAAGATTTTCTACATGGTATTAGAGTTGGATTGGTAGAAAATTTCTACATGACTACTATAGGCGGGCAAAATGCTACTACAAGAAGGAAGAAAGGAAAACGTTGTGTTAAAACCCAAAATGACAGTGCCTAAGAGAGATCTAATCAAAATAGAGAATTCCAAGGCCATTAGGAAATCATCTAGGCCACAAGAGAGAAGAAGAAGGCAACAAAAGGAAATGAGGCATCCACCATCAAAACAGAACACAAAGTGCAGTGATGAAAAGAGGTTTTCCAAGAGGTATCTAATCTCTTTCTAGCTTTTCTCCAAGTCCTAAAAATATCTTATAGAAATGAGAGAAAGGCATGGGAGTCAAGTTGAGGGCATGCTCTAGGCTCAAACCGTCATTTATCCTCAAAACAGGTTTCTTGTAGTTTTAACAAGGTTTCCTGCAGGTTTCTTGTAGTTTTGACAGGAATTACTACAGGATGTCCTAGTTCTCATCTAAAGACATTTTGAAGGTTTCAGAGGTTTCCAAATGGTGGAACAAGGTAGCAGAAGGTTGATAAGGATGTGGAAGACCTTGCCAAACTAAAAAATATTCAAGAACCATCTTGAATAAGGGGAAGAAGGAAAACTAATGGTCTCAAGAAACAAGGATTTTTTTTTGCACAAATATGTTTTTGGGCTTGTCCTTGCAGAACTTATAGCCAAGATTCTTAATGCACAAGAAAGAGGCCACCAGGACCATGAATGAGGCACAATGAGGTCACTAAGTTGCTAAGAGAATGCGCAACACTTTCAACAGGGGGTTATGATGGGCCTCTAAATTAGACATAAATTAAGGCCCATACCTTTAAATTAAATATAAATTAAGGCCTATGACTATCCTTCAACACATTAAACCTCTCTTTTTGCATTAGATAATGTATTTATAACTTTAATATATTCATTAGGAAGGTTTATGAATAATTACATATTTGTGCCTAATATTATTTTTTTTGTGGAATATTATGAGAATATTGGGCAGATTATGAAGATTTGGAGGAGGAGATAATTCAGGGACTTTCTCCCTACTACAAGAGGATCACTACTTGACCTCCAAGCCATCAAAATCATTGTACCCCTCTTCCTCCACACCTGTCTCCCTTGCCAAAGATCAAGGAAAGATTAGCATTTGCATTTATAAAGCAAAAAGATTTAAAAATGAGTTCTTTTATATTTACACTTGCACACAATAGTTAGTACTCTCTAGATTAGATTTCATGCTTAGATTAGTTAAAACATCACATGTGACAAATAGGGTTAAAATAGGGTTCTTTTAAAAGAAAATTGTGTTAATACGTAGATAGAGGATTTCATGTTACTTTACAAACATTTTTAAATTCATTCTTTCATTCCTGCAAATAGGCAACATTTATTTTCTCTCATGACAGAAAATGAAGGACACATTGCATGCTTCACATATAGTGTCAATACCTCTTAAGTTTGTACGAACCCTGGGTTGATAATTAAAGTCAATATCCTTGGGAGTCGTAGCATTCTTGTTGCAATACCAAGGCTCATCACTAAGCTCTCCTGTGACCCCCTGTGGAATGAATAAAACAAGTGGGAGAATGTTGGGTGTGTGTTATATTCTTTCCATGACTACCCCATATTAGGTGGGTGGACCTACCTATGGTTTTGTGCATGGATTTCACACATGGTTTTGGGCATGATAGTTTTCTGTCCATGGTATTTTGTAGATCGGGTCAAGGGAACTACAGATATTTTCTAATCCATGGTTAATCAATTGGGGTTTATGGATGTTTCGGCATGTATATATATGTATTTTAAAGTTGAAAGGAATATAATGAAAAATCAATCTGGTAGTCTCGGTTTGGGATCCAGGGGAAAATATCTATGTATATTTGTTTTATGTTTTATGCTCTCGCTATTGTTTATTTTCTATTTTTTAGAATTTGTATGTAGGTAATTTCTGTACGGGGTTAAAACCTACAAACCCAAGTTTGATACAAGAGATTTACATGAAGATGAATCATTTGAATAATATTTATGAATCCGATAAAAAATAAACTATTGAAAGCTCGAAAGATTACATATGCAATGCCATACATATTTCAAGAAGGAATTTACATCGAGTGAAACCATGCAAAGAGAAATATTTCACAAGAGAAAACATATCTGACTTAGTTCAGGGACCTTACGAGAGTCACAAGATCCTCACATAGCCATCAACGGTAATTGAAGTGCCTTGACTCCATGACAAGTTCCAAAACATTCAAGGATTGTAAAATGCATTTTTAAGATTGAACTAGATCGTGCACGGTGTGAGGATAACCATTACCACTAATTTCATTAAGACCATTACTAAATGGATGAAAACCATCTCTATCACTGATTTGATTGAATTTTACAACTTCAACAACAAGAGTACTCAAGTCGAAATATTCTTCTAATCGCAAATCCGAAGACTAATGAATTGGGTAAATTTCATGAGCAAGCTGATTTGAAGATTTATCTTCATGCAAAACAAGAGATGATATGGGATGCAAAGGATACTCAATGATCTGATTTTTTAATCTTTGATCATGGATATCCTCGCCACCTTGTGCCAATTGAGAAGTTGACTCATTAGATGAAGAACTTGAAGAGCATGGTGTGTCTCCATCGAAAGTAGATGCATAAAAAATAGTAGGGCACAAGGGATAGTAGTGCTATAGTGTTTACTCTAACATATTGCATATCTGTAGTTTTGTTGAGTAGAGATTACAGATCGATTTGTCATTTTTAGATTTAGACCAGAGTAGATATTAGGTTTCTCATGTTGACCAGGTTTGAGAGCCCAGTTTGAAAATGCATGAAACATGGTTTTCATGGAGGTGTTGAGGCTCATAGTAGACAATGTGTAGATAAGGTGGGCCCTTTTAGCGGAAAGACCAGTACATGAAGTATATTTCTCCAGAGTCTAGTATTATTAAGTGAGGCTCGTTGGTCGTGGTGGCTTCCAGCGAATGGTTGTTTGTAGATTTGTGGAGAAGAGTATTTCCAACTGAGGTTGCTAGAAAACTATCTTAGTAGTCACGTCTTACAACTACTAGGTGGTAGCTCCTATATGTAAAACTTTGTTCAGCATAATAGAATATTTGAGCAGCAGTGGTAGCAGGTGGTTTTTTCCCTGGAGAGGGTTTTCCACCAAAACACTTGTGTCTTTTTGTGTGCATGTTTTGATGATGTTCATGGTGTTTTTTATATAATGATTTTTTTTGTTTCGTTTGTTAGCTAATGGTTATTTATTCTTGATTGTTTAGATAAAAATATTTGAAAAGCTAATAAACCCTCATACTACTAATTCACCCACCCTCGAGTTGTAAGCTCAATTCAAACACATGACTACTATTGATCATGATAGTAGGGCTTTCAATGGTTAAACCAAGCATGCTAAGTGCTAAGAACTATAAAATCGCACCTATTGTCACATCATCGTACTTATCTAACTTCAAACTAACTCCTACAAAATGCCTTGGGGAGTATCTCTACACAAATAATACTCAGCAAATATCCTTAAAAGACTAGTTCCTACAATCACTTTAATGGATAGATTAGGAGATAAATCAATTATTAAAATCTGATATGGTATATGATATTACAGAAGAAAATTAATGCAGACCAGCAAGGAAAATGTTCAATAATATGAAAGTACAAGCTTGAGAAAAAACACAAATTGAGTATTGGAAGCCCTTACCACAATAGAAGATGATATGGTAGTGATATACCTTAGCATTTGGGTTGTCAATTAGTTCTAATATTTCTGTTCAAACCTTCAATTTCTGAATATTTTGTTGTGTGCACCAGGACAACAATCTTATAGCCACTTGGGAGGCCTGAAAAGAGCTTAAGGTAGACCTGAAACTCGATGGAATTGATTGTATGTGTTAATATAATTAAAGTCCTTTTCAACGATAATAAGGATACCACAATCCAATGAATAGTTTAATATATATCCAATCTATAATAAAACTACTCAAAACATGACCCCCAATCATGAGGGTTCAAAATTGAAACTATCCAAATGATAAATTAGACCTCAAAAATTATTTGGGCAGCTAATAGAGAGTTTTAAGATAATAAATATTCAACAAGTAAGCTCTTAAACCAATAAAAAAGGATATAATAAGATATGGCACAAATTCACGTATCCTAGGGAAAGGGTTTTCCTTCCAAACTTCAAATTTGTTGCAATAAATTTCCAAATTTGTAATTTTGCCCTAAAATACTTGTAAATGACGTCAAAATAGAAAATTAAAGACAAATAAGGGAGTTTACGGAGCCTTAGGGATTTTTACGGGGTCCAATTTTTTTTTTTGACAATGGATATGATCAATAAATGCAATTCTAAACCACATCAAGTGAAGAAATTCACTATTGAAATTTATTTTTGGATTTTCTTATTGAAATTTTTGGATTTTTTAGAATATAGAAATTTATAGGGTTTTTGTATTTTTATATAAGTTTATTGAAACAAATTGAGAAAAAGGTGATTGTAAAATTGTTGGAATGAATGAAATGATTCTTCTTCCACAAGAGCGGAGGGAACAAGGAATTTTTCCTCTAAAAATTGGTATCACAATGCTTGAGATTTAGAGATCAAGGAAGAACTGAAATGTAATCACCTGAAAATCTAAATGAAACATGTTATGGAACCAAGGATCCACTAGGAGAGATACTTTTGGAATGGTATCCAACTAACAAAAATAAAAAATTATGAAAAAAAATATTAATTACTTTTAACATGAGCTATTGCATGGCCCAGAAGAGAACAATATTACCTTGTATGAATTTAGAGAAAATGTGAGTGCAAACCCTATATCTCCTCTTCCAAGTCAAAAGTTCCCCTCAATGGATCAATTTCACTATCCTTGTAGTAGTCTTGAAAGAGATTCCACATTTTAACTTGAAAATAAATTGATCAACCAAGAAAGAGAGAAAATTTCACATGTACACCTTTATTCTCATGAAAAAATTCACATTTTTATTGATAGCTCAACAAGTTCACAATGATTTTCCAAAAATTAAGAGGCCTAAATTTATAGACGAGACTCTTTGAAAATTCCCCCCTTCATCTTCCAAAAAATAGGACTTTCCATCCACAAAATGCTTGGAGGCTACGTCAAGAAAAATTAATTTTTAAATTACAAGGTAAAACTCTCATAAGAGGCAAAATGACTACATTAAGAGGGAAAGTGAGGGGTTGGTTTTCCCTCCAAGGTAAATCATCCACTTGCTAGACCATGGAAAACTTCCTCAAAATTTTCTCCATCAAATGTAGCTCTAACAACTTGAATTGAATAAGTAGAATGCTCAGATAGCTAGGGGAAAGGATTCCATTAGGCCTAGTTGGATGGCACACTTGACTTCTCATCAACCTTGGTTGAATTCACCTTGAAATGGCTCAAATGTTGTCTTCTTTTGAAGATAAGCTTGAAAAATTTCTTTAAGAATAGCTCTCCTATATAACATCTCACTTTGGAAGTTCCCATGAGCTTCTAAGAGGGCTCAGCATCTTCCTTGGACCAAGAATTTACTAGCAACTTCATTAAAAGAGAAATAAACACTTTAAAGTTGATTTAATTTGACTTGAAATTGCTTGAATTATCCCCTAGGGGCTTGAATTCTTACAAATTTTATCCCAATGTTCACCTTGGACTTGCTTAATACTCCCTTAGGAGGGATTGAACTCCTTTTCCATGGAAAACGTGCTAGTAGCTATGCTGAATTAGAGGGAATTTGACGTATACTTGTGTAATTTGAGTTGAAATATTGACATAATTAGCCCTTTGGGCGATTAAATTGCAAAGAGAACTTCCAACCATCAAATTCTTCGTTGAGTTTTCCCTCAAACTTCATTTAATGGCCAAGAGAGAGGTGACAACATGCCCCATGTGTGGTATTTAATGCTTCAAAGGCTCGATTTGATGTGTTCTTGTTTGAGCTTTGAGATGACTAGTCTTGGTGATGATATAATCTTTATACTTGAGTGATGATGCTTCTCTTCCACCTCATAATTTTCCTTTGAAACATTCTTGCTTAGGTGCCACATGGAAGTGCACCTTGTCCCAACAAGATCCCCACTATTGTAACTTCACTTCTAGGAAGGAATTCTCATTACTTTGAAAGGAAAGTGATTCTTCTTGACATGGAGAAAACAATGGACACCCTAGGTTTCCCCAGAGGACATAAGACGTTGACTTGAGAGAGAAAATGCACTTGGAATCACAAGACTATCAAGATGAAGAGCCAAGCCCAAAAGGAAGTGAAAAATACATAAGAGACACATGGTACATGTGGAGTAGGAGGTGCACTGGGATAAAAGGTGATATTGTCAGGGAAAAGTACATATGTTGGTCACCTTTATAGGGATTTATGACACAACTAATCCCTTAAACCATGAATCATGGTAGAACCTATTCCATGATGCCCATCACACCATCCCAGGGTACAATAATGCCCATCAAGGTAGGGAGTTATCATCCACTAGGGAGAATTCAACAATTCCATAAAGCTAAATGTATCATGAAAAAGATTAAATTGGGAGTATCCATGGCCATCCACACCAACTAAGATTTGAGAGTTACTTAAAAAGAAGAACACAACACCCACATGAATTTATAGGGAAATAATACACATCCTTTAGGCTTATATGGTGTGGCCAAAAAGTTTTAGAATAGCCCTGCTAAAATAGGGGTAGCATCTAACTCCAACTATGAGGCAAGTGCTCTTCTTGGGGGTGCTTTACAACCTCAAAATATCCAAATTTTCCATCACTTTGAGACATACATCCATTAGACAAAAACAAGTATCAAATTCTAAGATAAAAAAATAAAGAAAAACAACTAATCTAAAAATGAGATGTATAAATGCAATCACATAAAGTACACAACCACACATGTATACTAAAGGAAAAGGAAAAAATTACTCTACTAGAGGATGCCTCACAAGAAACTGATATTACATGTATAGAATATTTTCAAGTTTTTCCCATTAATGGGAAAGGGAAATAACTCACTATCCAGATGGCATAAATAAAAATAGTTTTTACCTACAAATTCATTACTCATGTAAGGGTCTAACCATAAACTTTGAAGTTTACCATGGTTACTTGCCTTTTCACCTCTTTTGTTCCTAAGGAGAAAATTGTCCCCTTTTTGAAAGTTTCGGTGGTGAGAAATCTTGTCAAAATTCTTCTTTATGTTGATTAGACTTAGCCACAAGTGATCATAAGAAACTATGCAATTTTCATTAAGATCCATTATCTAATTGATCATTTCTTTCAATCCATGTAAATCGAGAGAGTATTGATGCATTAATTTGAATACATGAATCTTCAATTGTATCAACAATGTGACATCCATCACATAAGCCAGCTTAAATGGGATTTCATCAATGGAGTCCTTCTTGGTGATTCTATTAGCCCATAAATCATACTTTATGTGTTATCCCAACTCTTCTTGTTGCCACCAATTGTCTTCTTGATGATAGTCATGAGATTCTTGTTGCTCAACTCAGCCAAAACATTACCTTGTAGGTAATAGCTAAAGGAACATAATAGGATAATTCCATAATCAAAATAGAAGGTAGACATTTCTTATGAACTTAAATTTTTGGCATTTTTAGTTGTAATTTTTCTTGGCACATCAAATCTTGTGAAGATCTTGTCTTCAAGAAAATCCATCATAACTGTATCAGTTTCCTTATATCTGAGGATTACTTCTATCCACTTAGTGAAGTAGTATGTAGTGGTGAGAATCCATCACTGGCCATTACTTGAATTTTCCTTTAATCCCCTAATGAAATCCAAGCCCCATTGATAGAAAGGAGTTTCGACTGCAACTAGCTGAAGATGAAATGCTACTAACTTCTTATATCTTATGAAAATATGTCATGGATGGAATTCTCTGACAGATTTATTTACATATAAAAAGATAGAAGGCCAATAGTACACTACTCTCAAAATTTTGTGTGTTGTACTCATCATTGAATGGTGTCCTCCACAAAATCCTTGATGAAATTCTTTTAGTAATTCCTTTTCTTCATCCAGGCTTACACACTTGAGAACCAATCCATCTAGATTGCTCCATACAATTCCTTTCTCGATGAAACAATGTTTTTTAGTTGTCAACCTCAAGGACCTCTTCTTATTATCTAGAATATTTCTCGAAGCTGAAGGGTTCTTAAGATAGAACATGATGTCCATGTAACATTCATACTTTTCTATTTTTTTGTTATTTTCACACACTAAGGCATCTGAGTCCTTTAATCCTATTGGTTCTTCATTTCCATCTTCTATGAGTTGAGCCAATGCTTGACCTTTAATTAGCTTCATGGGTTTGATCTCTAAATCATATTCTTGAATCCTTGAAACCTATTTGCTTCAAGTTCCAAAGAAATCATGTTGTGATAATTTTTTCTTAACTGCCAGATGAGGAACATAGAAAAGTACTTTATTGTATCCAACATACATCCTAAAGTGCTTAAGTGACTTAACCAAGGAATAAGACTACTTTTCCATGATAGTGTATTTTAATTCTAAATATTTAAGGGTCTTGCTCATGAAGGATATGGGTTTCTCTTCACTTTATTCATTATTTTGGAGGAGAATACTTGTAATGGTGTCATTAGAAGGAAAAAAAATATAATAAAATCTTTAGAATAATATGGGCTTACCGAAACCAATGATTTTATAATTTCCTCCTTGATTTCATTTAATGTTGATTTGGCAACTTCATCCCATTTTGAAGGGGACTCATTCTTCAATAGCTTGTTCATAGGTTTGGTGATTTCTACAAAGTTGGGGATTAATATTATAATAAAGTTGATCTTATTGAAAAATGATAATGCTTTTTTATTTTTTGGTGGAGAAATTTCTTTGATTCATTTGATTCTCTCATAATCCACCCTTACTCCTTTTTAGACAATGTGGCCAAGTAGCTTGACTTCTATGGCACCAAGGATTGCCTTTTTTCTGATTAAGAGAAAAGTGGCACTACCTACATCCTTCAAAAACATGTTTCAGATGTGATATGTGAGAACCCATCAATTTGGAATAAATTTTTAGATCATCCTGGTAGATATCAATTATATTTCTCATAATGTCCCTGAATTCATAATCCATGGCTCTTTGAAATGTAGCACTTTCATTAACTAATCCAAAAGGCATCCTTTTGTACTCATATGTACCATATGGTTTGATGAATGATATCTTATGTTGATCTTCACTCTTTAATGCAACCTAGTTATAACCCGAAAAACCATCAAGGAATGACATCATCTTTTATCCTGTGATTCTATGAAGTATAAGTTTCATATTTGGGAGAGGATAGTTATCTTTGATATAAGACACATTTAAGTTCCTCAAGTCCACACATAACATGATTTCCCCTTATTTCTTTGTCACCATAACAAGAATTTATAACCATGTGGAATACCTTGTTGGAACAATGATACCTGCATTCATGAGATTTTCCAATTCATTTTGCACCAAAGGAAACAACTTGGGGTTGATTTGTCTCAAATTTTGGCAAAAAGGCTTAGCATCTTATTTCAAAGGTATAACATGTTGAATCACAATTCCTCCTTGTAAGCCATTAAATCATCATGGGACCACATAAAGACATATCTACATTATTGAACCAATTCTTTGATGGCCTTTCTTTATTTTGTTATCATAACTTTACTAACCTTGATGATCTTTGGGTCTTCAGGTGACCAAATGTTGGTCTCATCATAATCCTTTGGCCTGGCAGTCTTAATCTTCCCCTTGAATGATTCATCCCTCTTGAATAATTTTTGTATGGGAACAAGGCCTATGGAAATTTTGTTATCCTTCAATTGGACCACTAACTCCTCATCTATCCAATCCACTTGGTTCTCTAAAAACTTGTATAAGTTGTTCATGAACTTGATAATATTATCATCATAATCAAAGACCTACCATTGCAAATTTTTCTATGAGATGCAAGGATTGTAGATAATATTTGGTTGTCTTTCTTCCAATAATTTGCAAATCTTCCTTGTAGAAGCTACTATTTCTAATGCATTGACATTCTCATTGAATTTTTTGGGTTGAGCTTCCAGAGATAATGCATCAAAGCTTTTAGTTGCATTGACCACAATTTGTTTGTATCTTTTCAACTTGTCATTCTTAAAACCATAGTTTCCTTTTACTTTGAAAACAATAAGATCATAATCACCAATAACCTTTAAAATTATAATACCCATTTCCTTAGCTAAAGTCGAACCTAGCAATAAAGCTTGATGTTAAACAATGTTGTTAGTAGCTTCAAATTCTAAGGGAAATGAATAGCATTTTAACTCACCCTTCGGTGAGGCAGATGCAATACCTACAATGTTACCTATTTTGGAGTTGAAACCATCAAAATTCATAGTCCATAAGAGATCAATGTCTTCTTTAGGTGGAACACAAGTGGCCTAACTAGTGTATGAGCCAAAACCATCACTAAAGCAAATCATGTTTCTATTTGGGTTCCTTGGATACTCAACATGGCTCTTTCTGAAAGGTTCCCTGTGAAGTGTCACATATTCATCTTCACCAATTAGAATGGTGTCATATGTTAGGTTCAACTAAATGCTTCCACCAATATTTAAATCCCATTTTCAAGAGAGGAGCATACCCTGGTCGAGGGGGAGCATCAATAACCACAATGTCCATCTTGATGTACTTATTCGAGTGAGTTACAAGATGAACTTGTAAATCCTTGATCAAAATAATAACCAAGACTTCACGAGAATCCAAAGAACATATGTTTCTATAAGACCTATATGTCCTTAGGCCCATCTTATTCATGACTTCATTTGTCATAATAGTTATGGTAGCTCTAGAGTCCAACATGCAGTTGTGAAATATCCAATCTATGATGATAAAATAGATGTACAAATGTTGATGTAATGTATTCTTCACACCTTGGTTGATAGTTGTTTGTAAGATAATAGGGGCATCTTCCCCTTCATCAACATTCATAACTAGAAATTTATAAACATAGAGGCCAAGTGCTTCTCCAATATATATTTTGTAGGTTGGGTTCTTCATAAATTCCTTAAGACACATGGGAACCTTGCACTATCAACCCAAGAAGTAATAATACACTTATTGAGTGATGATTCATCTATACTTTCCTTCTCAACTTCATTATATTGAGGCTAGGGTTGAGGCTTATCCTATTGTTTGGGAAGTTGAGATGATTCTCCTTGATCTTGATTAGGTGTCATCCTTCTGCTATAAACATTTACCTTAAAGCGATTTTTAGCAACCATGCAAGATATTTCCTATTTTAAATTCATTTCCCTAAAAAATTGTGGCATGATCTAACTTTGCAGTGTTCACTTTCTCTTCTTTGAATAAATCAAAATTGTAAAATAGCATGTTGCATGAATTTGAATGTCCCATATTTTCTTCGTACATTCTTTCCCAAAATATTTCACAAGTACTTCTTGAATGAAGTTGTTGGGGCCTTCATTTTGAATTTTGAAAGTTTTGAAGGTATGAAGAGGGAAAAACAGGTGGCGGGAGCAATGATCAAGTTGCGAAGAGGACAGCTGGGAAGGGAAGAAATACCATGCAGTCATGCGGCAGTTGCGGCAAGGTGTCAAGAGCAAGTAGAAACATCCGAGCGAGCAAGGAGGAGGATGAGAAATAGCCAAGGGGATAGACAACTGAGCGAACAAGGAGGAGGATGAGAAACAACTGAGGGGATAGACAACCGAACATAATTGGAAGTTCGAGCAGCGGAGAAGTAGATAAAAGGAGAAGACAACATGAAGAAAGGGTTGGTATCTGGGGGAGTCTGGGGCACAAAAGAACCTGATTCAAGGATATGAGTAGTGTCAGAGCTAGGCTCAGTTTGAGATCTAAGGCATTCTATGGCCACGATATTTTATGTATTTTCTCATGGATTTATGTTAAATGTATGTTGTAATGAATCTTTCGTTGGGTTAATATGAATGAGTAAATGGACTAGTTACATGGTATTATCTGGGTGTATTGTTGTGATTTATGGGCCTACTCAAATTTTTTTATGTTGAGGGTCTTTCCTCGTATGAATATGATATCCATAATGATATAATGTTATGATGAATGTATGCTTTAAGATGTATATAGAGTAATGGTTGGATCATCCTTGATATCCTTCTAAACCCTTCTTAGTTTCAGTCACGACATGCCTTAGGTGAGACTCCTTATCCCTTGGGGTAGGGTGGAAATGCTAGCATTGCCCTAGACTACTTCAGACCCTTGTTGCCCCCTTGCACTTGAACCTAGGGTCTTTTCTTGATGACATTTTTGTGCCAACAAATGATTCCATTGTTGGGACTTGAAATCACAAGATTTGGTTTAGAATATGGTGTCAAGGATATTTAAGAAGGAGATTCAAGATTAGTGGGATAATCGAGTAGATTGGTTCGTATTAGAGCAGGCTACTTATCGAAGCCAACCTATCGCTAAAGTAAGCATATATATTTTGTACTCAGAGGCTGCAAGTGATCAATATGATATCTTCTGGTGTAAGTTTCCAGAAGACTTGTATAATTGGTTGAGGAGGCTAAAAGTAAAGAGTCGGCTAGAAGGAACTATGCCAGCTCATCACGATTGGGTTCCCACAGACTTCATAATGCTTCGACACTTGGATATTGAGCTGACGAGGGTAGTAGACTTCTGCGTACAAACTACTGTAGAAGGGTACGTAGTCGAATTCGTGGCAGAGAACTATCCGTCCTTTTCAAAGGCAAACATAGTGTTCAGATCGATATTAAGAGGGAAACTAGTGAACGAAGTGCGTTTGTGGTGGAAGAAGGATTGTTACTTTTACCGGAAGAAAATACAGTAGCGTAAAACCCCAGTACTCAGGGAAGGGCCTAAGCGGAGAATGATACCGGTTGGGGAAATGTAGATGTTGCTGAAGGAATGGACATAGAAGGATTGCAGAGAGCTATAGATATGAGGGCGCAAAGGAGAGTGCTACTAGCAGAAAAGTGGCAAAAAAGAGCGGTAGAAGTGCTGAAGAAGAGACATATGGGACCCCACCAAGTAAGAGCGGTTTCATGGAGCCCGAAAGAAGGAAAGAGTATGGAGAAAGACGCAGAACAAGAAATTCATGGCGACTAAACGGATAGGAGCCAGGAGAATGATAGGGACTCTCCCTTACAGGTTGCGGGTAAGATTCCAGAAGGAAGCACTCACGACAACTATGAAGAGGAGACAGAAGGTGAGATGTGCGATGTGATGAGAATATTGTTCATCGAGGATGATATGTCAACTAGAGTTCAGCAACAAAATCCCCAAAGTTTAGGTAGTGTTCACCCCAACCTTCCCCTGGTGCTTTACAAAAACCCTGACAAAATTTTTGCTAAGTTGATTAAAGTAATATGAGTACATAGTGTGCATGAAAAATATAAAGCGAGTTTTAATACATCTAATAGCAGTGGGCCTAGTAGTGTTAGTAATATGGGGTTACAAGGATATCAGCAACCCGGAAACCAAGGATTTGTGCTCTTAACGCACACTCGAATCAACATGGTAGGGTCCTTTACTAGATATCTTGAGTTTGTTGGTAGAGGGAATGAAGACGTAGAATAGCATTGGTACCTGTGTGAAGCCATATGGAGAGCACGCCAAACACTAGATAATGTAAAGTTGATTGAGTTCTAGACCACATTAAGAGAAAGAGATCTAAGATGGTTTATCAAATGGGAAGAACAGAACCAGAATAATTTAGTGGATGACATTAAGAGAGGCTTCATTCAAGAATTCAAGGTGCCACAAATAGATCAGTAGGGAATGTCTGAACTATGGGATATTAAGAAAAAAGGAGATACTACTTGGGAATTGATGCATAGGTTTAAAGATGTGTTGAAGCCCCGAAAATCAGGTCTACAACAAGGGGGATACCCACCCGGTCTGGACCTTGGTTAGCAGCTTCTTTTTCATTTGGTATAGTGGGTCCGACTGGGGATATGGGACCAGTTTCCCAATTTATGTGTGTGTGTGTGAAGAATTGATATTTCCTTTCTAAAAGTTCCTAAGTAAGATGCTCTAATTCTAACTCTAATCTAATAACATGCAAATAGTATTCTAATAAATAGAAACATCCAATTCTACACTAACCCAGGGTGTAATCCTTCTGATATGCGATCTAAAATGATTTCAAATAACAATTGGTAATAAAGATCATTCAACTGTTATGAGAAAAGAATTCAATAAAGATGAACCACTTCGTATAAAAAATTAGACGAAACAGTTGTGAAAGGCATATCCAATAATAAGCTACTCATACATTAAGCATAAATAAATAGCTATCACTGTACAAAAGTGCCAAATGATAACTCAAGCATTCACGCATCAATATATAAACAACTGAACTTGAATATCACTTTTAACACAAAGGCAGAAATAGTTAAGAGATAAAAGTACCATTTATAACTAGTTCTACTCATGAGCTTCAAGCGATAATGATTTATCTCTTCTTAATCCAACATCCACTAAGACTATAGAAGTGCAACATCAATAGCAGATATTAAATGAAGATATCAAGAAATCCTATTCCATTCTTTCATCAAAACCTCCTCAAAGGGTACAAAAGTGCATGTTCTGGGGATAAGTTTTTGATAAATTTCAGGACCCTTCTCTAAATGCATGAGAAGGGTTTAAATACTACTAACTAAATCTAAAAATAACTTATTACAAAAATGTAGGATGCGGTTTAAATGACCGTCCTCATTTTGGGCAAAAATAAAACAAAATTTAAAACTAAAACTGAATCTAAAACTAAAATTACTAACTATTTATGTATCTGCTCCTTGAAGTCGCACGCGTTCAGCATTTGTTTGAGAAGAGTCCGCTGGCTGACTTCCAATTTTAGCTGTGCTGAGAAAACAAAATCGGCAGGAGCTGGAGCCATCTTCTTGGCAGAATTAATGATACACTTGAGAGTCATGCACTAGCTGTGTGGTTTTACCAAGTATGCCCAGTAATAATCCCAATTCAACTTGGTTAACCTTTGGATTGATTCTGCCTTTTCTTGAGCCTTCTGTCTCCAGCCTGTCTGCAATTGCTGAGCATATATACATATCATTTTGAAGATATTTCTGACAAATACCACTGGTTTTAGGATTCAAGTTTTACTTTTTACCTCTATCGTTGCTTTCTTACAAATTTCTGGGCTTACAGGTGATTGAGCAATTAGAAGCTTTCCTTTTCAAGAAGTTTTGCTCAACGATGCACGATGCACGATTAGCTAATCGCGCATCGGAAACTGCCTCTGTTTCTTGATCCAAGCTTCCCTGGTGCGATTTTTTTTTGCTTTTTGCGCATTTTCTTTTAGCGGATATAAAGCTCAAATTTTGTAAAAATAATGATTTCGTAAGCTCTTGACCCTAAGTTTTAAATTGTCTATTTCTGATATCAGCATTGTCTAGTATCCATTTAATCATGTCTGTGTATGGAAGAATTTTGGGCCTCACCGTTATCCTGTGTAAGAACGAACAAGCTAGCTCTGTAATGGATGCCATAGAAGAACCATGTGAACCTGCAGTAGCCTCAACATCCATCACTCTGGGATTTTCTTCCTCAAGTAGATTATACATGCCTTCCCATGTAGCAATACCAGCGTCTCTATTATAGGCAGTGTCTGTATATAAGGGCGCCATTTCCTTCTCTTCAGAGCTCGGGGCTTTGCCTTTCTTTCCCATGGTATCCTGTGTACTGCTTTGTATCGTTCTTTGTTCTTCGTTCCTGCAATTTACAAGTGAAGTGAGAATAATGATAAGGAAAGGTGATGGGAAAGTTTTAAATGCTGAAGACGTATAAAATATACCACCTTACGTGAAATGACTTTTCGATAAGCACAAAACCATATTCCATTAATGACTGGCAACTAACTCATTAATTAGCATTAAAGCGCATAACCAGGTGTCGGTTTATGGAAAATACTTCTTTTTGAACAACGAGCCCGAAAGATCTGCGATGAAGCGATTTTGCGATTTTCTTTGCAATATCGCAGATCGCAACATCGCATAATCACAACATCGCAAGATCGCTCTATCGCTTTATCGCTTGTTTGCTATATCGTAATGTCGCTTTATCGCATTATCGCATTATCGCATTATTGCTTTGCCGCTCTATCACAAAATCGCAATATCGCATTATCGCAACATTGCATAATCGCAACATCACATAATCGCAATATCGCAATATCGCAGATGCGTGGCATATGAAAATTTTTGTTAATCTGTTTTCTACGAAATGCGATTTGCGATATGCGCCATCGCATATCGACAGTTTGAGGTTTTTTAGCGTAAGCGGTCTTTGATGCATGAGATGCGATAAATGTTTTCTTAATGTGTAGTTTCGCATCACGATCTCGCAATATTAGACTCTTGTTTGTAAGGAGGTATCCCGTTATCCTTTTTGCGATGCGATTTTTCTTAAGGAAAGATTCTACTTTATTATAAAACTTAGGTTTTTTAGATTTTTCAAGGGTATTCTCATAAGTTTATGATGGTAAGTTTTATTGAAAAAGGAAATTCAAGCACTAATTGATTTTTAAATTTTTTACTAAGGGTCCCCACTTATTTAGTATTAGTAATAACACCAAATAAGAAGGGGGGTTGTTGCTGGCCACAACAATTGGCGATTCACTTGGAAGAACCAGTTATCTCTGCTTTTCTTTTGGATTTTCTAAACTTCCAAAACAGAAAATTTTCCAGAAAATTAAACTTTATTGTAGAAAGACAAAGTACATTATACTTTTACCTGTCAATGATATTTTGTTTTTTCTATTTTCAACTTTGATTATTTACTCCCTCAAGCTAGTCCTTGTATCTACATTAGTCATTGCTTGGTTTATAAAGATGAAAACAAAGCCTTCTCTGTAAATTAGTTTTGAATATGCTCATTTGTCGTAGGTAGAGCCTCTGATGCCAACAGGTGTTTATAGCCTCGACAGGGTTACCTATTAGCCAAAAATGATCCTATATCCTACTTAGAGAAATTAACAACTTTCAAAGAGAAATCCATATCCACACTTATTGCTTTCATTTTCTTTTTTACCCTTAAAGAACAATGTCTTGGTTTGGTAGCCAATTTATGACACAGTCATTCACTAATTTATAGCTTTGCTGAACAAGCTGGCTCTTGATGAGACCCCTTGTCTTTTGATTGCAACAATGTTGAGTCATTGCCCTGTTGTGGTATGCAGTATTGGAAAAGTCAGCAAGCTATAATATCTATGATTATGATAAGCCGGCTCGTGATGAGACCTCTTACTCTTTAAGTTAAAGTGTATCATTGGATTATTCCCTAAACATTGTAGTTTTCTAGGTGGGGAGGAAGTCATTGTTTTCTTAAGATGGCTCTGGACAAAAATGGTAGAGTTTTTTGGAAAGAGCTTTTCTACAGAGAATCTTCGTTTTTGTTATTGATACCTTTCATTGGACTGATATAAAACAATTTTCCACTAAAGGTTGCTTTTCATCAAAATTTACAAATTCGAAACTAGTATCATTTCTAGGCCTAGAGTTTTTAACTATATCTTTGATACCTTTCATTGGACTGATATAAAACAATTTTCCACTAAAGGTTGCTTTTCATCAAAGTTTACAAAGTCGAAACTAGTATCATTTCTAGGCCTAGAGTTTTTAACTGTATCTTTCAATAATAACGATCAATTTTCTAAAAGAATTCTATTTATACAAGTGAAAAAACAAAATCTAAAAGAGAATTTGTGTCTTTTTTGTGAATCTCAAATGTAACCATTTACAACTGGTTTTATTATGAAACTAAAACAACTACTCTACAAAATAGAAGAATGATCTCCTATGGAAAATATTTTTTGAGGATCCATCTGTTAACAGGTAAAGAATCTCTTTTTCCTATTAAATCCTATAACATAAAAGTGGAAGGACCTATGAATTCTACAATTTGAAAAGGGCCAAGCCACATTCTTTGAAATTTTGTATGTTTCCCTTTTTCCTCATGGGCCTTGTCCCATTTTAAAACTAGATCTCCCATCTGAAAATCTTTTCTGGATATCATGTTGGAATCAAAAGAGGCTTTTACTAATGATTGATGATAAGCGTGAGTTATTTTAGCCTGTTCTCGTTGTTCGTCTAACTTAATTATTTCCAGTTGCCTTAGTTGTAAGGAAGAAGTTGGGGCTTCATCAATATATTGAACCAAGGCTAAAGAGGGAATTGCCAAATGAGTTGGAAGAACCACTTCTTTCCCATAAACTAAATTGAAGGGGGAAGTGCCGATGGAGGCTTTCTGCGTTATTCGATCTGCCCATAAAGCATATATTAAAGATTTGTGCCAATTTTTATGATTTTGATCAATGGTTCGCTTAATGATTCTTATTAAGTTTTTATTTGTAGATTAAGCTAATCCATTCCCCTGTGGATAGTGATTGGCAGAGTATTTAAGCTTGAAACCCCTTTTAAGTGCAAATTAAGTCATTGCATTACCAGAAAAATATGATGCATTATCAAACATTAAAGTAGAAGGCAACCCAAACCTGGTGATTATGAACTAATCTATGAACTCGATGATATGTTCAGCATTAGCTGTCTTGAGTGGAACTGCTTCTACCCATTTAGTAAAGTAATATATTGCTGTAAGGATATATCTATGCTATTTAGAAGAGTGAGGAACGATCTCACCTATTATGTCCAGTCCCCACTGATCAAAAGGCTTCTCAATGTTAACTAGTTGTAGTGGCAAGGATGGTCTCTTTTGTCTCCCAACAGCAGTTTGACAGACTTGACATTTCCTCATGTAGTTATGTGAGTCTTTGAATAATGTGGGCCAGTAATAGCCTGCACGCAAGATTTTATGAGCAGTAGCGTCTCCAACATAATGTCCGCCTGTTGGCCCATTGTGGAGTTCCTGCAAGACTTTTTCAGCTTCAGATTTCTCAAGACATCTAAGGAGAATAGAATCATAATTTATTCTAAAAAGAACATCGTTCACGAGCTGATATTGTTTGGCTTTCAACCTTAGAGCTCTTTTCTTGGTATGATCGAGGTTTGAAGGAGCGTATCCATTCTTTAGATAATAAATGATATCAGCGTATAATGACTCAACATCGTTTAGGCTTACCTCGTACATTTGTATCTCTGCAGATGGAATTTCGGACATAAGCGATGCTCCAGCCAGCATTTTGCAAAAGCCTTGACCTTTTACAATACTTGCTGGTTTGATTTCTACGTCATATTCCTGTAAGGCAGTAACCCAATTGGCTCTTTTCTCACCCACATCTTTCTGTACTAGAAGATTTCTTACCGCCGGAAACGGTACTATGATTTTTGTATGTGTTTTGAGTAAAAAAGGTCTGAAATATTTAATTGCTTTGAAAACAGCATAAGCTTGTTTCTCCACATCTAAATAATTCAACTCAACCCCTTGTAAATTGGAACTGAAAAAAGCAATTGGGGCTTCTACCTTTTCTTGATTTGCTTGAGTGAGTATCGCAGCATATGATCTATTAGAGGCAAATGTATATAAAATAAAAGGATTGGAAAAATTTGGAGTTGCTAAAGATGGAGCATTAACAATTGCTTGTTTGATCAGATTGAATGCCTCATGTTCATCTTGACCCCATTTAAAGTTTGAGTTCTTTTTAATCATTGCTTGTAAAGGAGATATGATTCTTGAAAAATCTGGAACAAATCTCTTTACAAAGTTAATCTGGCCAAGGAAAGATTGCATGGCTTTCTTGTTGTGAGGTAGGGGTATTGTGGAAATCTCCTTGATTCTGTCAGGATCAATGTGAATTCCAAATTTTGACACTATGAATTCGAGAAGTTTTCCTTCACTTAATGCGAAAAATGATTTTTTTGGGTTAAGTGAAATTCCATACCTTTGACAACGTTGGAAGATTTGTTTTAAATCTCTAAGATGATTGTTTCGTTTCTTGGAATATACAATTATATCATCCAAATAGATTACCACTGATTTATTAACTAAACCCTTGAATGCGATGTCCATGGCTCTCTGAAATGTGGCACCCACGTTAATCAGACCAAATGGCATCTTTTGATATGCGTATGTGCCCCATTTAGTTCTGAATGTGGTTTCTAATTGATCATCGGGATGTACCAACACTTGATTGTATCCTGTGAATCCATCCAAGAACGACATTAATTCTGATCCCACGACTGCCTGCAGTATTTGTTCCATGGGAGGCAAAGGAAAATTATCCTTTTGGCAGGCTTTGTTAAGATTTCGAAAGTCAATGCAGATTCTAATGTCGTCGTTTTTCTTTCTAACAGGGACCATATTGGAAACCCATTTGGAATGTCGAACGGGAAAAAATATTTTGGCTTTCAATAACTAATTGAGTTCAGATTTAATCTGGTTTTCTAGATTGGGATGAATCTTTCTCAACTTTTGTTGGATAGGTTTTTCATTGTCTATCACTGGAATAGTATTTTGGATGATGGAGGTGTCATACGTTTTGATTTCATCATAATTCAAAGCAAAGACACTTTTGTATTGTCTCAAGAGATGAATATACACTAATTTTTCTTCAGGAGCTAGACCAAGGCCTAGATTGATATTATGTGGTTTGGTATTAGTTCCTAGATTTACTAATTCAAAATTCAAAGTTGAACTTTTCAGTTTTGAATTGGTAGATCTTTTAAACCGATCTTTCAAATCATAAAGGTCTTCTAACTTGACTATTGACTTAGGTATGGCATTGTTAGTGCTATCCTGTTGCAATTGTCGTTCATGTTGGTCTTCGTCAATTATTTGATTGGTGTAGGATCCTTCAGATGTGAGAAAACTCACGATGTCAGGATCGTCGTTGAAAATCCTCCAATTGGTAATGTTATCAAGAATAGATGGTCTAAAAAATAATTCAATTGAAAATCGATCAGGGCTAAAATCTTCTGAAGGAATGAGCTTATAAGCAACGTTAGCTAAGAGGTCTGCACTAGCATTCTGGAGTCCCGGAATTGATGAAATATTAAACACTATAAAGTGTTGAGTCAGATCTTGAACTAAAGATTGGTAATGTTTTAAATGACCTGATAAACAATGTATAGTATTACGTACCTGTCTTATTACAATTTCAGAATCTCCGAAAACTTGAAGGTATTTGACGTCTAATCCGATTGCTTTGTATAACCCTTGGACTAAAGCCTCATATTCTACGGTATTGTTGGTGCAATCAAATTCAAGTCTGCAAGTTAGCATATTTTTATCTCCCTCTAGACTCATTAACACACATCCTTCTCCTGCTCCTTCGTTAGACTTAGAACCGTCAAAAAATAATTTCCAAAATAAATATTTATTTATAGGACTATCTATAAAATTAATACATTTAGAACTATCTATTTGAGAGAAATTTTCTACTTGAGATAAAACAGAATGTTCTAAGTAAGGTGAAGTATGAGCATTAAAATTTCCTAGGAAAGAATCTACGGAGTAGTTGCCAATGATGTTATTGCTGTATGCTACAGGTTCATTTTCTCCCTCCAATTCTGTTACTATGTATTTCTGATGTCTTTCTCATTCAAATTTTATTTGATTTGGTTTACCATTGTATAGGAGCCACATGTGCGACCAATCAGTTGCAAAGTATCCATGAAGTTTTTCTGACCAATCTCTGCTAAGAATTAATCCATAAAATTCCGGGATATTAGCAACTAAAATGTCGATAACTTGACATACCTTTGGGTTGGATGACAGCCTTATGGTAACCTGATTTAATTCGCCAATCAATTCAACTTGCGATCGATCTAATTGGACTATGTGCACAACGGATTTTTGTGGTTGAATGTTCAATTTTGTACATATTGACTTTGGTAAAATTTTCGATGAAGCTCCACAATCTACTAAGCAATTATGTAAATTTTTATTGAAAATTTCATAAGTAAGAAGAAATGGGGGAGTATGGGATCTTGGTCTTCCACCAATTAAGGCGATATTGTTTGGATAAACTTTATTAATCACATTAGTTGGAGGTCTTCCCATGTCGTGGGAAGCTTGAGAGATTATAGCGGCGGGCAAAGGTGCAACTGGCACAACATGTAATTCTTTCAAAAGTATCTTTTGCTAGTGTTTTAACTTGCTCAATTCGTAAAAAGTGATATTGGCCCTAGTATTTTTCATGTCTTCTATGATATTATACTCCATTTCATCTGAAAGATCAATGTTTTAGATGGAGTTGATTGGTCTGTTTGGACTGGGCTGGTTTGAGTCACTTTAGGTGTAGTTTTCTTGGCTGCGACTTTATCCTTAGTCATTGAGCTTGCGCTCTTTGGCTTAGGGGTAGGTTGAGGAGGGTCAAGTTGATTTCTACTGTGAGTACTAACTGGGGATGCCTCTTGATCCTCTTCATCTGGAAGGATGAAATCCCACATATCTTGTAACTCTACAACTTCTTCTTCATCGGTGTGTTCTTCTGTAGCATTCTCCTCTTCTTCTTCTTCTGATTCAGCACTTGTAATAGCGTTAGGGGTTTTGGAATCGGTCGAAGGGTTTCTTTTAAAAGGTCTGTATGGATTTTTAGAAGAAGTTTATGTCACTTGTTTCTTAATGTCAATCATCTCGTTAGACATGGTCTTCAAAAATTTTTGCAATCCTTCTAAATCGAATGGATCTTTCGATTGTTTTTTCTTGGGATCTTCCTTGAAAGTAACCTTCTTGGATTTTCGTTCTTCTATCGCGTTTTTCTTTTCTAGGGCCATAATACGTTTCTCTACTACTATTGCTTCTTTCATATTTTCAACTAAAGTTGTTTTGTTAGCCCTATCAACAAAGATTGCTATGTTTGATGGTAAAGCAGTAATGTACCATTCGCTTCGCACTTCTTCGCTAGGCTTGGAAGCAGTAGGAATTTTGTTTAAGATTTTATTGAAACATAAATTGAAATCTTTCATAGGTTCTTTTGACTCGGCCCTAAGGTTATACAGGTCATTGATCAGTGTCGTCGTAGACCTGTCATCACCGAACTTAGTCAGGAATTGTTCTTGGAAAATTTCCCAACTAGTAATAGATCCAGACGGTAATGAGAAATACCATGATCCAGCTGTTCCTTGCAGAGTATAAGGAAACAGTCGAACGACAGCAGATTCGTTGGTAACTCCATTGAGATTTATGGATATCATAAAGTTATTTATATGTTCTTCCACTAGCATGCCTGCCTCAGGATTAAACTTAGGCAGCCATTTTTCAGGATGGGCCGGTAATTGACTCAAGGGCGCAGGCATTAAGACTACCCTTGGGTTATTCCATGGAGATTGGGCCATCTCTAAACTACTAACAGAGGAAAGTGTAGAAAATGATCCCTGCGGTTGAGAAGATGAGGATATTATGACTCCAGATGATTGAGAAGGAGATGTGGGAGTACCATTAGACTGATGGACAATGATTTGAAGTGGAGGAGTGGATGGTTGACTTCGTGGTGGAGAGTTTGAGATGGATGATGATGATGAAAGATTCTCACTATCGGATCCTTTAGAAGATTTTCTTGCTCTCTTCCTTGTAGGTAGAGGTAACTCGGTTGGCTGAACACCAAAATTTTCGCTCTTTAATTTGGTAAGAGGGTGAGCAGGGTTATATTGGGAAGTCATGCTACCTTGAGATTTATCAGATCTTTGAGGAAATATAGAAAATCGCTGAAGTTTGTAGGAGGTTCAATAGTAGATTGTTCTGAAATGTCAAGGTTTGTAGCAGCGGCTATTATTCCTGTGACTTCTGGCTCTAGATTTAAAGATTCTAAATGCAATGGAGAAGTCGGGGGAGATGGTGAGGGTGATTTACTCTTAGAATGGTATTTAGATTTAGACTTGCTTGCCATTCACAGTTTGAGGCCCTCCTTCTAGCGCCAAATATGTTGAAGCCCCGAAAATCAGGTCTACAACAAGGGGGATACCCACCCGGTCCAGACCTTGGTTAGCAGCTCCTTTTCTGTTTGGTATAGTGGGTCCGACTGGGGATATGGGACCAGTTTCCCAATTTATGTGTGTGTGTGTGAAGAATTGATATTTCCTTTCTAAAACTCCTAAGTAAGATGCTCTAATTCTAACTCTAATCTAATAGCATGCAAATAGTATTCTAATAAACAAAAACATCTAATTCTACACTAACCCGGGGTGTAATCCTTCTGTTATGCGATCTAAAATGCTTTCAAATAACAATCGGTAATAAAGATCATTCAACTATTATGAGAAAAGAATTCAATAAAGATGAACCACTTCGTATAAAAAATTAGACGAAACAGTTGTGAAAGGCATATCGCATAATAAGCTACTCATACATTAAGCATAAATAAATTGCTATCACTGTACAAAAGTGCCAAATGATAACTCAAGAATTCACACATCAATATATAAACAAATGAACTTGAATATCACTTTTAACACAAAGGCATAAATAGTTAAGAGATAAAAGTACCATTTATAACTAGTTCTACTCATGAGCTTCAAGCGATAATGATTTATCTCTTCTTAATCCAACATCCACTAAGAGTACAGAAGTGCAACATCAGTAGCAGATATTAAATGCAGATATCAATAAATCCTATTCCATTCATTCATCAAAACCTCCTCAGAGGGTACAAAAGTGCATGTTCTGGGGATAAGTTTTTGATAAATTTCAGGACCCTTCTCTAAATGCATGAGAAGGGTTTAAATACTACTAACTAAATCTAAAAATAACTTATTACAAAAATGTAGGATGCGGTTTAAATGACCGTCCTCATTTTGGGCAAAAATAAAACAAAATTTAAAATTAAAACTGAATCTAAAACTAAAATTACTAACTATTTCTGTATCTGCTCCTTGAAGTCGCACGCATTCAGCATTTGTTTGAGAAGAGTCAGCTGGCTGACTTCCGATTTTAGCTGTGCTGAGAAAACAGAATCGGCAAGAGTTGGCGCCATCTTCTTGGCAAAATTAATGATACACTTGAGAGTCATGCACTCGCTGTGTGGTTTTACCAAGTATGCCCAGTAATAATCCCAATTCAACTTGGTTAACCTTTGGATTGATTCTGCCTTTTCTTGAGCCTTATATCTCCAGCCTGTCTGCAGTTTCTGAGCATATATACATATCATTTTGAAGATATTTCTGACAAATACCACTGGTTTTAAGATTCAAGCTTTACTTTTTACCTCTATCATTGCTTTCTTACAAATTTCTAGGCTTACAGGTGACTGAGCAGTTAGAAGCTTTCCTTTTCAAGAAGTTTTGCTCAGCGATGCATGATTAGCTAATCGCGCATCAGAAACAACCTCCGTTTCTTGATCCGGGCTTCCCTGGTGCGATTTTTTTTTTGCCTTTTGCACGTTTTCTTTTAGCCGATATAAAGCTCAAATTTTGTAAAAATAATGATTTCGTAAGCTCTTGACCCTGAGTTTTAAATTGTCTATTTCTAATATAGGCACTGTCCAGTATCCATTTAATCATGTCCATGTATGGAAGAATTTTGGGCGTCACCGCTATCCTGTGTAAGAACGAACAAGCTAGCTCTGTAATGGATGCCTCAGAAGAACCATGTGAGCCTGCAGTAGCCTCAACCTCCATCACTCTGGGATTTTCTTCCTCAAGTAGATTATACAAGCCTTCCCATGTAGCAATAGTAGCGTCTCTGTTACAGGCGGTGTCTGTATACAAGGGTGCCATTTCCTTCTCTTCAGAGCTCGGGGCTTTGCCTTTCTTTCCCATGGTATCCTGCGTACTGCTTTGTATCGTTCTTTGTTCTTCATTCCTGCAATTTACAAGTGAAGTGAGAATAATGATAAGGAAAGGTGACGAGAAAGTTTTAAATGCCGAAGATGTATAAAATATACCACCTTACATGAAATGAATTTTCGATAAGCACAAAACCATATTCCATTAATGACTGGCAACTAACTCATTAATTAGCATTAAAGCGCATAACCAGGTGTCGGTTTATGGAAAATACTTCCTTTTGAACAACGAGCCCGAAAGATCTGCGATGAAGCATCGCAACATCGCATAATCGCAACATCGCAAGATTGCTCTATCACTTTATCACTTTTTTGTTGTATCATAATGTCGCTTTATCGCATTATCGCATTATTGCTTTGCCGCTCTATCGCAAAATCGCAATATCGCATTATCACAACATCGCATTATCGCAACATCACATAATCGCAATATCGTAGTATCGCAATATCGCAGATGCGTGGCATATGACAATTTTTGTTAATCTATTTTCTGCGAAATGCGATTTGTGATATGCGCCATCACATATCGACAGTTTGAGTTTTTTCAGCGTAAGCAGTGTTTGATGCATGCGATGCGATAAATGTTTTCTTAATGTGTAGTTTCGCATCGCGATCTCGCAATATTAGACTCTTGTTTGTAAGGAGGTATCCCGTTATCCTTTTTGCGATGTGATTTTTCTTAAGGAAAGATTCTACTTTATTATAAAACTTAGTTTTTTTAGGTTTTTCAAGGGTATTCTCATATGTTTATGATGGTAAGTTTTATTGAAAAAGGAGGAGGAGGTATGAGAGGAGGAAGAACAGGGGGTAGAGGACTCGTAAGGTGCTACAATTATGATCAGGAAGGACATGTTGACATAGATGTAGGGTCAATGCACATGCCATGGAGGATTTTCTTGAGCTGATTGCAAAATGGGAAGAAAGAACCAGACAGAGGGGGACTAATTCGATCAATGTAGAACCACAAAGTACTAAAAATCTTCCAGTAACTAATATAAATATATTTACCAGAGGGGGTAGGAAGACAAGGGATGATCAGGGTATGGAAGACCAACGTTCAATTGTTCAAGTAACATCCCCAAAGCGATCATACAACCCCACCCAATAAAAAAAATACTATCAGGAAGCGACCAAGTTATTTGATGGGTTAACAAAGATAAAAGGAGACAAGAAATAGGACTCACACATAGTCGATAAAACTTGACCAATTGAAGAATGGTTTAGGCTATTTTCACAGATTGTTGATAGTGAAAAGATGCTATAGGAGTTGCTCATGATCCTGAAAGTAGTATTTCCAGGGGACAAAGAAAAGGGGGAAACAATAGTGACAAACTACCCTGAAAGACACTTGAGAAGGGTACAATGGAACAAGAAGAGAACCAGTAGAGAATTCCAGATCGATGCTCAAGTTGTAGGATTCCAGATTAAAGATACAATCTTAGATCTAGGGTTAGACATAAATATTCTACCCAGAAAGACATGGGAAGCATTGGGGAAGCCACAACTTAAATATTCACCAATACAATTGCAGATGGAAAATTAGTATTGCATGTTGCCCATTGGAAGGTTGGAAGATGTAGAAGTGGATGTAGCAGGGGTAAAAACTTATACTGAATTTGAAGTAATAGATATAATGGGTGATAAGGACCCTTACCCAACACTTCTTGGTATCAAATGGGCATATGAGAACTATGCTATTATTGACCTGAAGAAGGAATTAATTATCTTTGAAGTAGAAGGGTTGTGGGTAATACAACCGATAGATCCATATCAAGGACCAAGGTTCACCAAACCTGTGGATGATTGAGACGAGCCATGAATGATGGATTAGTTGTACAGGCTAACTAAAGGAAAAATAGAGGACTACATAAATCCCACAGTAGGAGGATTGGTTAGTTGGAGGAGCATACAAAGTTCAGAAGCTAGTTCAGAAGCCGCTTGGGAGGCATGGCAACAAGGATAATACGAGATTGATACCAAACGATGCGCCAAGATATGCAGAGTAAGATGGATTGGGGTAGAGGTAAGCAATTATCCAACCTTCCACTACCTCGAATCAATAGAAACTTTTCTGAATAAAGTGGACAGAACCATAAGGGAAGATTACAAAGTCCCACTATTAGATATTGCATTACAAGCCACCCCAGCAAGGTGGTGGAAAGTGCATCACAACACTTTTCGTGAATGGGAGACTATCAATTGAGCCATGAGGGAGAGGTTTAGAAAAGAAGGAGATTGGTCACACGACAATGTGAAGTATAGAGGAAACTCAGATGCCAGAAAACATTCAGAGGACTGCACAGAGAAATGGGAAAAATAGAAAGTACCGACGGAACTCTAGATGCATTTATTCATTCATACCTTGGGTGCAATTCCACAAGCACGGTATATACAGGAGGAAATTCGTAGACAAATAGTAGAATGGGATGTTATGACTAGCCAATTCAACATCAGTTTCTAATTCAAAGTTAGTGATCGATGCCTAACTGAAACCTTGTACGCCATTAAAAGAATCCTATTCACTCCGGGACAACTATGGGAAGGTTGCATTGATGATAATTTCCTACAGTATTTCTATAAAGCAGGGTATCCAGAATATATGTATTGCAGAAAAGTAAACACAGATCTAGAGGAGGATGATCTAGAAAGACTTAGACACCTGACATTTCAAGAAACAGAAGGTGAACGAGATATTCAAGAGAGTCCTTCAGGGAACGCTGCACATTTTCTCCCGGTGAAGTTGTGGAAGCATAGCATTGGCTTAGATAATAAACCTAATATGGCATCCATTGGAGATTATTGGGATGGGAAGAAAACTAAAGAAAGTTTTGACCTACTGTGTGAATATGAAGACTTATTTCCAGCTTCTATGGCTGAATTAAAAGGAATAAAGGGGACATCAAAGAGATGTAGATTATGTTGAAACCAGATGCACGCCCAGTGAAGCACAGTCCATATAGGCTAAACCCAAGAATGAAAGAGAAGGTCAAGAAAGAGATTGAAAAAATGTTAGAAGATGGACTCATATTCTTAGTAGATGAAGCATAATGGATTAGCCCAATTGTAATACAGAATAAGAAAGATTCCATGGAAATCAAAGTTTGTGTAGATTACAAGAGCCTAAACAATGCATGTGTATATGATCCATTCCCAATGCCATTTAGTGATGAAGTTCTAGACAACGTTGTGGGGAATGAAGCATATTCCTTCACTGATGGATTTTCAGGTTATCATCAAGTTCGTATAGCAAAAGAAGATAAGAAGAAAACAACATTCACGACAGAATGGGGTTCATATGCCTATCATGTAATTCCATTCAGTTTGAAGAATGCACTAGCTATTTTCTCACGGATTGTCATAGTTTTCTTTAGAGATTATATTCACAGGTTCTTAGAAGTATATATGGAAAACTGGATAGTGTATAGTTTACTAAAGAAACACACTAGTTTATATGGGTCATGTTTCAACGGTGCAGGCAGTTACAAATCTCCTTAAATCTCAAGAAATGCACCTTTGTAGTTCCATTCAGAACTTTATTGGGCCATATTGTTTGCAAATATGGGGTGTGTGTAAATCATGCAAAGGTTGCGGTAATTGTAAATATGGATCCCCCAAATAACATAAAGCAACTGCAATCAACACTGGTCCATACAGGATATTACCATCGATTCATATGAAATTATGCATCAATTTCAGCTCCTATGGAGAAACTACTGAAGTAGACAGGAGCTTTCAGGTGGATGAAGGCCTATCAATCGACATTGAAAAAATTAAAAGGAAAATTGGTAAGCGCCCCTATTCTTGTATACCCAGACTGGAATAAATAGTTTCATATACACATTGATGCATCAGGAATAACATTAGGAGCAGTGTTGGCACAACCTGGAGAAAGGAACATGGATCACCTAATTTACTTCGCCAGTAGGAAACTGTCAACAGCCGAGAAGAACTACACAACAATAGAGAGAGAATCACTGGCCATGGTTTACTCCCTACAAAAGTTCATACACTATCTGTTAGGAGCACCACTCAAGTTCTTCACAGACCACTTAACTTTAAAATATTTGGTAAACAAGCCAATGTTGGAAGGCAAGATATGTCGATGGCTACTACTGTTCCAAGAATTTGCATTTGAAGTGGTCATAAAATTAAGAAGGCTAAATGTGGGGCCAGACCATCTATCCAGGCTAGAGTAGGGAGAGAATGAAGGACCATTAGATGAACAACTTCCATACCCTAAATTGTTCCAAATAAAAGCCATTCCAAACTACTTAGAGGATATTGTTGTGTTACTGACGATAAGGTACTACCCTGAGGGATACATGTCGACGCAGAAATGACACCTAATAGTTAGAGTGACATATTATCAATTAATTGCAAGACATCTATACAAGCTGGTCCTTGATCAAGTTCTGTGCGGCTATCTACTTCAACATGAGAGACATGAAGTACTATGGGAGTGCCATGCAGGAGTTGTAGGAGGCCATTCTAGGGGAAAAGCTATTGCAAGGAAAATACTACAGGTTGGGTTGTGGTGGCCCACCATCTAGAGGGATGTTAAGGAGTATGCAAAGAGTTGCGATGTCTGTTAGAGAGTTGGGGAACCATCACATCGAGAGGAACTTCCTTTGAATCCAGTTCACATGATACAAATTTTAGAGAAGTGGGTAGTAGACTTTATTGGCCCTATCACACCACCAACTTTTCATTCCCATGCTAGATACATCATAATCGCTACAGAGTACCTTACGCGGTGGGCAGAGGTAGTGCCAGTCAAGGATTATACAACCCATACTGCAACAAGATTCATCTTTGAGTGGATAATATCTAGATTTGGGTGCCAAAGAGCCTAACCAGTGATCAAGGGATGCATTTTATTTATGAAACTATCTCTTATCTCCTAAAGAAATTTATGGTCCAACATCATAAAAGTAGTCCGTACCATCCGCAAGCTAATGGAATGGTCGAAGCCTTTAATAAAGTACTTGAGAGTGGTATAACAAAAATTATGTCAACAAACCGAGATGACTGGGATGAATGGGTGCCAACAACATTGTGGGCCTATAGAACGATAGTAAAATAGACACACAAGTAAACACCCTCCAACTGGAATACGATAAGGAAGCAGTAGTACCAGTAGAATTCATTGTCCTGGGCATTTTAGTCTCTCAGACCACCAAAATGACAGATGGTGTAGCTTTGAAAGAGAGGATGGAACAACTGATGGAGTTGGATGAATTGAGGTTTCTAGCTGTGTTCCACCAATCAGTTGAAAAAAGGAGACAAAAGACTTGGCATGACTGACACATAAAAAAGAAAGCCTTCAAAGTAGTGGATCATGATTTACTATATGACAATAAGTTCCAAAAGTTTCCAGGAAAACTACAAATGCATTGGTTGGGACCGTTGATAGTTGTGGAGATTAAATATTCTAGGGCAGTGAAGCTAGCACAACTGGACAGGATAATGTTGCCAGGATGGGTGAACAAAGCACATCTGGAACCTTTCCATAAGTCCACAGATGCACCATTTAATTGAAGGGGTCTTGGAGATGAGCCCACAATTAGGTTTTAGTCAATAATACATAGTCAGTCCATAAAAATACATAATGACTCACATGAGTCAGTAGCATATTAATTTACACTATGTCTTTTCATTTTTCAAACATTTCAATAAGGTTGCGGAAATAATTCCATGTCACCACAACCCACTTGTGGTTAGGGTGGGGTAGTACTACTAGTCTTTTCCATAAAAAGTAAGCAATAATACACCTGTCAGACAGAGTTCCCTAAAATATTTTCTCGTTGGGGAAGAAATTAGCTAATAATTACCCACCATTATGAAAACTTTAGTAACCATGTGACCCTCTTTGTCCTTTCCCATGCTACGTCATACCAGTCAAATCCAGGTCAGCTGACGATGAAATAACACGATTAAGCATCATAGGGAAAGTTTCCATAACAATTAGTTACCAAGTCCAGTCAGAAACGTCATGTCAAGTTTCGTCTACTTAATTTGCATGGAGATGCAGGGAGTTACAAAATTTCAAATACAGGTGACAGAAGAACTTCAAATTCACTCTGAGAACTAGCAGCATCAGAGTTGCAGAGACTCTAAACCTCCAATAACTATTGTTTACTAGAGGAGTAGAAAGATGACAAAATCAATTATCTTAGTCCCAGAGGACCGACTGGAGGATCAAATTACTGTGTTAGAAAATCTATATGGAAAGTATGACAAAGAAACATTAGTGGATAATGTTCTATCGACAAAGAATCCTGATTCATGCTGATGATATCCATCGACTGACAGGACTCTTTGTAGGAGGAAATGTAGTATCTACAGTGTTCCAAGGAGGAACAAAGCGAGCGAAGAAAGAAGGTGACAAGGATTATTACGAGAAATACAAGACCAAGTGTGGGGGCAAAGGCACAAAGATTGATCTTATCACCCAGGATGAAATAAGATTCACCTGCTACATAATAGCAGGGAAAACAATGAGACATTTTTCCAAGAATGAATGTACCCTCGATGAAATCTCAGTTGCGAACACTACTATAGAGGGGAGGTGCTTAACTGGTCAGCCTTTGTACTGAGTGAACTCTTTAAAGCCTATGAAGACATTTACAAGAGAAGCACTAATTTCATATTTGGCTCTATACTAATGACTCTCACAATGTCGAAATGGCTTCCGCCGAGAGGAAGGGACACAATGCAAATTAGAGATGATTAGTCCATAGCGCTTAAATACGAGCCATGGAGAGCTTCAGGGGACCCCAGCAACAAAGAAATCAATGAGGCGGCCTTTATCGAATGGTATGGGTTGATTTTGATCATAATCAGGATGATAAAAAGAATACCTAGATAGTTGTTGAACAAGTTTTCGCAAGATATCTAGTTTGGGGTTACCCATGGGCACACATACCTCAGGCCGATATGCGTGCACCTATAAACATTTCAAATGAGGCAGCATAATTTTTTTTTGTCAGAAGCAACATTCCATAGAAAGGTTGGTTCGTGGCGAAGGGTTGCGTGTGAGATAATCGAGGGAAAATACAGATACTTATTTGAAGGAATGAGGCTGCAACCGCTAATAGGAGAAGCAGTAGGGAGCAACAAGAAGAGATAAACAGAGGATGATCTAGAGCCAATGGTTCTTCAAATGGAGCAACAAATGTCTTCCCTCAAGCAAACAATTGCAAACTTCACTGAACCCTCAGTTGAGGCAAAAAAATCAGTAGCTTTTCAAGGAGGCCAATAGATGGAAGAAGGAGCAGCTGAAGCAATAACCCCCCAGCAGATGGCAAAAGAAGTAACTGAAGTAGTATCTCCTCAAAGGGAAGGATAGGAGCAACCACAAGCAGAAATACCAGCAGAAACAACAATAGGACCCACAACACTTGAGATATATTGACTCGAGGATGAGTCAAAGAACTATGGTCGGGGCCTTTTGGGGCCTTCATTTTGAATTTTTAAAGTTTTGAAGGTATGAAGAGGGAAATTCAGGTGGCGAGAGAAACGGTCAAGTTGCAGAGAGGAAAGTTGGGAAAGGAAGTAAGACCATTCAGTTGTGGGGAATTTGTGGCAAGGTGTTAGGAGCAAGTAGAAACAGCCAAGAGAACAAGGAGGAGGATGGGGAACAACCAAGGGGATAGACAACTGAACGAAACTGGAAGTTCGAGCAACGAAGGAGTAGATAAAAGGAGAATCCAACATGAAGAAAATGTTGGTATATGAGGGAGTCCATGACACAAAAGAACTTAATCCGAGGACTGGAGCAGTGGCAAAAAGGTCAGAGATGGGCTCGGTTTGATATCTTAGGCATTCTATGGCCACGATATTTTATGTATTTTCTCACGGCTTTATGTCGAATGTATGTTGTAATGAATCTTCCATTGGGTTAATATGAATGAGTAAATGGACTAGTTGCATGGTATTATCTGTGTGTATTGTTATGATTTATGGGCCTACTCAAAAGTTTTTATGTTGAGGGTCTTTCCTCGTATGAATATGATATCCATAATGATATAATGTTATGATGAATGTATGCTTTAAGATATATACAAAGTAATGGTTGGATCATCCTTGATATCCTTCTAAACCCTTCTTAGTTTCAGTCACGGCATGCCTTAGGTGAGACTCCTTATCCCTTGGGGTAGGGTGAAAATGTCAGTGTTGTCCTAGACTATAGCGGACCCTTGTTGGCCCCTTGCACCTGAACCCAGGGTCTTTCCCTGATGACATTTTCGTGCCAATAGAAGTTGCTAGCAAGCTCTGTAGAAGTAATGAGACTATGGAAGATTTTTCATATTTGTAGGCTTAAAATAATTGGGTACTTTTTCATTCCTTATAGGCTTCCTGAATTCACTCTTGTGAGGAAATATAGGCTATTATTGTTGATGTTGATCGTTCTCTATATAAAGAATCCACTCCTATAAATCTGATTGATTCTTTGCAATATTCAATTCTAACTCTTTGAACTTGTCTAGGAGGAAAGAGATTGGATGTGAGAAAGAAGAAGAAGGTGGAGTCTCCTTCCAAGAATTTTTCTTGGCTTGAACATTTTTTATTGGTTGAAGTAGATCCAGCTTCCTTGACATCGTCAAATTTTTTCCATACTCCTTTCTTTTTCCTTCACTTAATCCAATGTGTTCAACTTTGCTTCATTGAGGAAGAAACTAAAATGTTCTTGGAAGACATTGAGATAGTACATGAGTAACGTCTCGATTATGGGTTGATGTGACCTAAATATTTCCTTCAATATCTTGTCAAATATATTATTAAACTCATAAAAAATCTTATGATCAAGAAGTTTAATGTTAGTTAAAGCATTTAAAATAAAACGAACATTCTTCTTTTCAACCCATTTTTCAAGAAACCTATCATGGCAAGGTTTGAAAGAGTTAATGCAGTTATCAGGAAAACTCATAAACTATTTCCTAGCATCTTTCTCAAGAGATAATGCAAAACATATGAGCAAAAGATCAATATGAAAAATGAAAATGTCAACCATATATTCCATAAAAGAGTCACGATGTGTTTGGGCTGATACTAAACCATCTCCATGAAAGGAGGGTGCATCTTTCAAGGTTGGCATGTCATGGAGTTGAGGAGAGACGATGGCCAAATTAATTTTCTTGTAAGTATCTTCAAGCCATGGAGGAAACATTAGTTATTGAGTATAAATATAAATTCTGAGCTTATATTTAAAATCAATAGTGGATGAAAAGGAATTTTTTTCCTTGTCCTTTTTTTGATAAACTAAATGAGGTTCAGGGACCTTAAGAAACTCACCTTGAGATTTGACCTTTCTGTTGTATCTTTTGATATTTTTTTGAAGTGAAGTGGCAAAGAGAGACATCCTAGATTAGTATGAAATAATATCACCAAGATACAAATACAAATGAAAAAATACCAAACTTTGAAGAATAGATATTATGTTGAAGAATATGTCATTCTTTAACTAAGTAAATAACCTTTCTCCCGACAACAGTACCAAAGAATGTAACTTATCAAACTAGTAGGGTTTGTAAGGTTTTACCAAGCATGATAAGAGGTAATAACTATAGAGTCACACCCATTTTCACCTCAACATACTTCTTGCACTTCAAGCTAACTCCTACGAAATGCCTTGGGTGGTATCCCTACATAAACAAGACTCAACCAATAGCCTTAGAAGACCAGTGTCGATAATCACTTTAATGAATACGATAGGGATTAAATAAATAACAAAATTTGATGTGGTATATGATATTAAGGCATAAAAGTAGTGCATACCAGCAACAAAAATACTCAATAAGATGAAAGTACAAGCTTGAGAAATAGCACAAACTGAGTATTATAAGCACTTACCACAATAGAAGATGGTATGGCAGTGATATACCTTAGTATCAGGGATGTAAATTGATGATACACTTGTTTTTCAAACCTGCAATTTCTAAGTATTTTGTTGTGTGCACTAGGACAACAAGCTTATGGCAACTTGGGAGGACTGGAAAGAGATTGAGATAGACTTGTAACTCAAGGGACTTAGATTGTATGTGTTAGTGCAATGAAATTACTTTCCAATGAGTAGAAGGACACCCCAATTTAATGAATAATTTGAGATATATCCAACCTCCAATAAAACTACTGAGAAAATGACCCCCAACTGTGAGGGCTAAAAATTGAAATTATTCAAATGATAAATCAAATCCAAAAAATTGTTTAGACAACTAATAAATGGCTTTAAGATATTAAATATTCAACAAGCAACAATTTTAACCAATCATAAAAGGATACAATACTATGTGGCACCAATTCATGTATCTTAAGACCAAGGTTTGCCTTCTGAATTTCAAATTTTCTAAAGTGAATTTCCAGATGTAGTATTTGACCTTGAAACACTTGGAAATAATGTCATAACAAGAAAATAAATTCAAATAAGGGTATAAATAACCTTAGTGTAGGTTTTAACCCCGTACAGAAATTACTTGCATATGAATTCTAAAACACAGAAAATAAACAATGCGAGAGCATAACACATAAAAGACATATACACAGAGATTTTCCCCTGGATCCAAAAACTGGGACTACCAGCTTGATTTTTCATTATGTTCCTTTCAATGTTACAATACATATTTATACATACCGAAGCATCCAATACCATGGATCGAAAACCATCACGTCCAAAACCATGGACCGAAAACCACTGCGTCCAAAACCATGGACCGAAACCATCGCGTCCAAAACCATGTGCGAAAAATCATGCTCAAAACCATAGGTAGGTCCGCCCAACCTAATATAGGGTCCAAAAACAAAATTTTCCAGGGCGCTACCCCGAACCCCATAGAGTGGGGTTACCTGCACCCCTCAAACCCCCTGTCACCCCCTCGCTATGCAATCGGTGCAACAGAGGGGGGGATCTACCCCCCTTCTAATCCTTCGATTAACTACGTGGGCTAGTCGTGAACGAATATAACACAACCCAACATTCTCCCACTTGTTGTTTTCTTTCCATAGGGGGCCACAAGAGAGCTTATTCATTTATCTAGCCCTGCGACACCCATTGTTTCTCTACACCAAGAGAACTTCTTAGAGCTCATAGATTTTGTCAATGCATCTGCAATATTATTCAAAGTGTCCACCTTTACCAGCAACACCTTTTTGTCTTCTATCATAGCCCTCACAAAGTGATACTAAACATCAATGTGCTTTGTTTTTGAATGATATGCAAGGTTCTTTGCCAAGAAATTTTCACTTTAGTTGTCACAGTCTATCCTTATAGCTCCCTGTACTAACCCCATACTTGAACACAATCTCTGCAACCAAACTGCTTCCTTGCTTGCATGAGTGGCTGCCATGTATTCTGCCTCTGTTGTTGATAGTGCCACTATAGATTGTTTCTTACTCATCCAACTGACTGTACCTCCAAATAGGTTAAACACATACCCACTTATAGATCTTCTCTAATCTAGATCTCCAGCCCAATCTGCATCAACAAAGCCATGAATATCCAACACTCCATCCAATCCTGGTCTTCCTTGGTAGCATAAACCATAATCACTAGTGCCACGCAAATACTTGAAAACCCGCTTCACTACTGTCCAATGCTCCTTCCTTGGTTTTGACATAAACCTACTCAATACTCCCACTGCATGTGTAATGTCTGGTCTAGTACAAACCATCGCATACATCAGGCTACTGACTACACTTGCATATGGAACACGGGACATGTCCTCTTCCTCTTCTTATGTCTTGGGACACTGTTCAACAGATAACTTCACACCTACAGGAATAAGAACCTTCATCGGTTTACTATCCTGCATATTAAACCTCTATAGTATTGTCTCGACATACTTCCTTTGGTTTAACCAGAGCTTCCTCTTTGCCGGTCTCTTTTGATTTCCATGCCCAAAATATAGTTTGCAGCACCAAGATCTTTCATGTCGAATTTCGAGGACAATTGGGTCTTCAAATCCTGGATAATTTCTTTGTCATTTCCAACCAACAACATATCATCCACATACAAGACCAGATAAATAACATGATCACCAATTAATTTAAAATAGACACAGTGATCTGCTTTGCTTTTGGTGAAGCCAAGTCCCCATATAAATGTATCACATTTCTGATACCACATCCTTGGTGACTGTTTTAACCCATACAGAGACTTCTTTAACTTGCATACCAATTCTTTCTTACCCTTCACTGCAAAACCTTCAGGTTGCATCATGTAGATCTCCTCTTCCAGATCCCCATGAAGAAATGTTGTCTTCACATCCATATGTTCTACCTCAAAATCAAAAGTAGCAGCAACAAATAGAAGTAATCTAATAGAAGCTACCTTGGCAACAGGAGAAAGAATATCACCAAAATCAATTCCCGGCACCTGGGAATAACCTTTTGCTACCAACTGAGCTTTGTATTTTTCTACCTTTCCTTCTACATTTGTCTTCTTCTTGAACACCCATTTGTTGCCAATGGGTTTCCTTGCAGCTGGCAACTACACCAGATCCCATGCCTCATTTTTGTGCCAAGATGCCATTTTATCAACCATGGCCTCTTTCTAGAGTTTTCCATCCTCTAAATCTATTGCTTCCTTCACAGTTCTGGGATCAACGCCAGTAATAGATAAAGTAAAATTTGAATATAAAGTAGATGGACTATACCTTTCTGGATGCCTTCTTTCTCGAACTGATCTTCTCACACCCGGAGTTTGTGGCTCTTCATCTTCTGATTCCTCCTTTGTTGTAGAGTTTGGGTCTTCCTCCTTAAGCTCAAACTCTATCTTCTCAAGTTCCTTTGGTTGGACTTCATGTTTAATAGCATATTTTACCTCTCTGAACACCACATCTCAGCTGTACACAACCTTCCTTGTTACTGGGTTCCAAAGCTTATAACCCTTTAAACCATCCTTATACCCAATAAAGATGCACTTTTCAGATTTACTATCCAACTTGGTTCATTTCTCCTTTGGCACATGTACATATGCATCACATCCAAATACCCTCAGATGTGAAAGAGAGGGTTTCTTACCAGTCCATACCTCTTGTGGAGTCTTATCCTCCAATGTTGATGAAGGTGATATGTTGACCAGGTAATATGCTATCTCCACTGCCTTTGCCCAGAATTCCTATCCTAACCTGGCACCACTGAGCATGCTTCTTGCCCTTTCCATCAACGTCTTGTTCATTCTTTCTATAACTCCATTTTGCTCAGGTGTGTATGGAGTAGTCTTCTGCCATGCTATACCACACTTCTTACAGAATTCTTCAAATTCCTTACTGCAAAACTCTCCACCGTTATCTGTCCTCAGCTCCTTTATCTTCTTCTCTGTCTGGTTTTCCACTAGAGCCTTAAATTCTTTAAACCTATCAAAGACTTCAAATTTCTTCTTAAGAAAATATATCCATGCATTCCTTGAGAAGTCATCTATAAAGGATACTTAGTACATAGACTTACCCAGTGATGGAACCTTCACAGGTCCAAACAAATCACTATACACAAGCTCTAATATCTGTTTCACCTTCTTACCACCGGAGGGGAAACTCACCCGATTCTACTTCCCATATAGAAAATTTTCACAGAAATCAAAATCCAGAGAGCTATTACTCATACCTTCTACCATACCTTTACCATGAAGTATTAGAAGGCCCTTCTCTCCAATATGTCCAAGCCTTTGATGCCACAACATGGTCTTCTCTCCAGAGACCACTAGATTTTCTGCTCCACTTTCAGGAACCACAGAATTGTTGCACCCATCAACAATAGTACTACCTTACAGCTTGTACAGAGTTCCAATCCTAACTCCCCGCATCAATACCAGTGCTCCCTGAACCATCTTGCAGGTATCCTTCTCAAACACTGTTTTTACACCTGCATCATCCAATTTGCTTACAGAAATCAAATTTTTGGCCAATACAGGAATATGCAGAACACCCGGAAGTGTTCTAACCCTTCCACCTTGCAACTTCAACTTTACTTTTCTGCAACCAATGGTTCTATCCTTCCTGTCATCGCCAAGCAGACATCACCACCATCATATTTCTCATACTCACAGAACCACTCTCTATGGGGAGTGAAGTGAAAGGATGCACCTGATTCAATCAACCATGCCTCATGATCTACATGTGTACTTGAAGAAGCCAAGTACACATCCCCACCTTCATCTGAGGTGGTTTTCACCTCTGCAGAAGGAGCATCATCATATCCCTTTCCTTTATCAGGAGCTTTAGATTTACAGCCCCTTTTGTAGTGCCCTTCCTTTCCACATTTCCAATACACCACCTTTATAGGTTTTCCTAGAGATTTAGATCTCCCTCTAGATTTAGAACTCCCACATGATGACTTATTTTTGTTTCTGTTCTGGGACCGTCCTCGTACAGACAAGGCATCACCATTCTGGATCTCCATATTTTTCCGTCTCATCTCCTCCGTCAGTAAGGATGAGTCTATTTCATCAAACTGCAAGGTAGTTGCATTGCTACATATTGCAATAACCAGACTATCCCATGAATCTGGTAGAGAACACAACAAACTGATGCACTTATCTTCATCTGATTTTTAATATCAACAGATAATAACTGACTTACCATAGTATTAAATGAATTCAAATGCTCTGTCACTAAGTCTCCATCTTTCATCCTCAAGTTATACAGATTTTTTCGTAGGAACAGTTTATTCACCAGAGACTTAGATTGGTGCAAAGTCCCTAACCTGTCCCATAAAGCCTTCACTGTAGCTTCCCCTGATACATTCAACAATACTAAATCTGAGACACACAATCGTATTATGCTCTTTGCCTTCTGATCCAACTTCTTCCATTCTTCATCAGCCACTCCCATTGGTTTAGTACCTGGATCTACAACGATCCATTGATCTTTATCCACCAACAAATCCTCCATCTTGAGTTTCCACAACTCAAAAATTTGACCATTAAATTTCTCGATCTCTATCTTTCCACTGCTCGCCATCCTTTTTCATCACCAGAATCGATCTCGCAAATCCACTGAACATGGTCTACCATAGGTTCGAGCAAAACCCCTCAGCAATAAAGGTGTTCCCTTAAAGCCAAAATAGATCCGATACCAAATGTAGGTTTTAACCTCGTATAGAAATTACCTGCATACGAATTCCAAAACACAAAAAATAAACAATGTGAGAGCATAACACATAAAACACATATACACAGAGATTTTCCCCTAGATCCCAAAACTAGGACTACCAGCTTGATTTTTCTTTATGTTCCTTTCAATGTTACAATACATATTTATACATGCTGAAGCATCCAATACCATGGACCAAAAACCATCGCATCCAAAATCATGGACCGAAAACCATTGCATCCAAAACCATGTGCGAAAATTCATGCACAAAACCATAGGTAGGTCCGCCCAACCTAATATAGGGTCCAAAAACAAAATTTTCCAGGGCGATGCCCCAGACCCCATAGAGTGGGGTTACCTGCACCCCTCAAACCCCCTGTGACCCCCCCGCTATGTAATCAGTGCAACGAAGGGGGGCTCTGCACCCCTTCTAATCCCCTAGTTAACTACATGGGCTAGTCGTGAAAGAATATAACACAACCCAACACTTAGAGCTTTCTAGGGGGTTTTGAAAATTTATTTTTTGAGGTTTAAATAATGGAAATGACCAATAAATGCAATTCTAGACCATTGCAAGTGAAGAAAATCAATGTTAAAATTTACTTTTGGATTTTCTTATTGAAAATACAAGAGTTATTAAAAATATAAAATTTTATAGGGTTTTTTATATTTATTTTCTTTGTAACAATATAAAAAATATACTGAATTTTGAAAAAAATGGGAAGAAGTGATTGTAAAATTTTTGGAATGAAGGAAATGATCCTTCTTCCACAAGATCCAAGGGGACAATGAATTTTACCTCTAAGCATTGGTATCATAATGATTGAGATTTTGAGATCAATGTGGAACCCCAACAAAATCACCTCAAAATATAAATAAAACAAGTTATGGAACCAAGGCTCCACTAGGAGAGCTTCTTTTGGAATGGTCTCCAACTAATGAAAATCAACAATTATGCAAAAAAAATATTAATTACCCTTAAGGGGAGCTATTGCATGGCCCAAAAGAGAACAATATTACCTTGCATGAATTAAGAGAAGATGTGAGTGCAAACCCTAGACCTCCTCTTCCAAGTGACAAAGTTGCTCCTCAATGGATTGATTTCACTAGCCTTGCAGTAGTCTTGAAATAAATTCCACAATTTCCCTTGAAAATAAATTGATCAACCAAGAAAGAGAGAAAAAAATTCATGTACACCTTCATTTTCATGAAAATTTTCACATTTTTATTGATAGCTCAACAAGTTTACAATGATTTTCCAAGGAGGGAGAGCCCTATATTTATAGATGAGTCTATTTGAAAATTCCCTCACTGGTCTTCCAAAAAATAGGACTTTCCATCCACAAAATGCTTGATGCCTAAGTCAAGAAAAAAACAATTTTCAAAATTACAACTTAAAACCCTTATAAGAGGAAAACTAGCTACATCAAGAGGCAAATAGAGGGGTTGATTTTCCCTCCAAGGTAATTCAATCCACTTGTTAGACCATGGAAACCTTCATTGAAATTTTCTTTATCAAATGAAGTTCCAATATTTTTAATTAACCAAGTAGAATGCTCAGAAGATTAGGGGGAAAGGAGGCCATTGGGCCTAGTTGGATGACAAACTTGACTTCTCATCTATTTTGGTTGAATTCAACTTCCATTGGCTTTAAAAATTGCTTGAATAAGACGTTTCCCTTGCAATGTCTCACTTTGGAAGTTTCCATGACCTTCTAAGAGGGTTCAACCTCTTCCTTGGACCAAGAATTTACTAAGGACTTCATTACTTGAGGAAGAAAAACTTCAAATTTGGATTAATTTGACAGGAATATGCTTGAATTAGCCCTCAAGGTCTTAAATTCTTCCATAATTATCCCAAAATTAAACTTGGATTTGTTTATTCTTCCCTTAGAAGGGCTCGACCTACTTTTTTGTGCTCAATGTGCTAGCAGCTAGGCTGAATTGGAGAGAATTTGACCTTCATGTAATTTCAGTTGAAATGTTGACATAGTTAGCCCTTTCGGGAATTAACTTGTAAATAGAACCTCCAATGTTCCAATTCTTTATTGACTTTTATTTTATACTTCATCCAATGGCTAAGAGAGAGGTGATGTCATGTCCCACATGTGGTATTTAATGCTTGAAAAGCTTGATTTGATGTTTTCTTACTTGAACATTATGGTGACTAAGATTGGTGATGACCTAAACTTGATACTTGGGTGATGATGCCTCTCTTCCACCTCATCATTCATGTTAAAAAATTGCTTGTTTGGATGCCACATGGAAGCCAACCTTTCCCCAACATAAGCCCCACAATTGTAACTTCACTTGTAGGAAGACATTTTAACTACTTCGAAAGACAAGTGGTTCTTCTTGACATGGAGAAACAAGTGGACATCATCTCTACCTCAAAGGACACCAAATCTCACTCTTATGGTTTGTGATGCTGTACTCATGGCCTAGGGCAACCCCTCCTTCCAGACCTGGTCCTAAAATTTAAAAAACAGTGTTTTATTCCTTATACGCGACATTGCCCTAAGTTAAACGCGTGTATACGCGGGTCTGTGTATAGCCAACCTGTGTGTATGTATTAAAACACTTAAAAAAATATAAAATTCCTTCTTTTCGGGCAGAGATCGTGGGTTTTACCTGCTGATCACCTGTTAGTGCCCGTGGCCCAACTGTTCCCAACCAACTCCTAACTAAAAAACTACTTTGGAGATGGTATAAAAAGACCTCAAAGGGAAGGCCTAAGGGAGGAGAGAAGAAAGAAAGGTTATTATGCTGAGATTTTTCCCTTGACCAGGTCTGAAGTCCCTTGTGCCTTCTGCACTTCCCCCATTTTGTACAGGAAACCTTTGTTTCCTTGTGTGTTGATGTTCATCCACCATTTATGACATCATGGAGAGAGTCATGGAAGGAGTTTTGTTAGAGGCTTGAGGCTGGAACGGATCCAGAAGGAAGCTTTGCTTGGAGCCTGCTGAAGGTGACTCAGGTGACATATTCCTTTTTATGTACTTTATTTGTCTATAATAAAAGAAACACATGTCTTGGTTCCCGAATTGAATCTCCTTTATGTTAATGATATTCATGTTTTGAATTCATATGTAAATGGTTGTTTGAATTTCATAACTAACTACCTTTCTTTATACATGAAGATGGTTTCTTTATAAGTTTTTGTCCATGTACTGCTGTGTTCTTTGAATTGGTTGTTTTGCAGGACAAAAGTGAAGAAGGGAACTCCAAGAAGGGTTTGGACCCTAAAGGCCTTCTCAAACGTAGGACTAAAGGTACCTACCCTTATCATAGAATTTGCTTATAATAGCATAATGGCTGTATGAATGCATGTTTCTTTGAATAGACAATTTTCAGTCTGCTAGGGTTTCACCCAAAAAGCCCTAGGGGAGTAATTCCCTCTACCAGAATTGGCGACTCCGCTGGGGACAACACTCTTGTTGTTCCTAGTTTGGGTGTTTTTCAAGCCAATCAGGGCTCAGCTGCCTTGTCTGCTTGCTGTTACTGTCTGGTCTGGTCTTGAACTTTAAGCTTTGCCAGTTTCTTCAGTTTATCTTTTTTTATTTTTCTTGAAGCTTTTCATATACGCTATTTTTCTTAGATACATAGGCGTATATACGCTTGTTTCTTTGAGTGAACCCGCGTATACGCAGGTTTCCTCAAACACAGTCGCATATACACGCAATCTGTACTACAGTACAGTCGCGTATATACTGTATTTTTCAAGATTTATAAATCTTTTTGGTCTCTGAAGGTTTGTCTGGTGGTTTGAGTCAGTCTGAAATAGTCATTTTACAGTATTAGTTATTTTTTTTACAGCGAGCATCTCGTTCTGAATTCTCTCTGATTATAAGGAGTATTGGTCTTGTTTTTGTTGATTGCAAGCGTCATCATTTTTTGCTAAAGCACGCAAGATTTCTTGCTAGGAATCTTGGCCGCTCTGTTTCATCAGGGTAGGAAGATTGGATTCAATCTTTGTGTTAATCTTGCTTTTGGTGACTTTTTGTTTGCTTGACAAAATCGCTTTTTGTGACCATCTACTTCTTTGTTTCATGAAAGTTGTTGTTTGACACTTTCTTGGAATTTGTCTTTTTGATCTTTTTGGTTTTCATTACCAAGGCTTTCATTGCTGCTTCTGATTGTTAAGAGTGATTTCAAACACATTTATTTTTGTTGGGTTTTCATCCATTGAATGGTGTTGATTCACAAAAGTGTTTAATTGCCTATTCTTCAATCACAAGTTTCAGTTTTGTTGAGAGCATTTTTTGAAAAGACTTTTTGTTTGTTGCTTTGAAGAAAATATTTTGAGAATCTTAGTTTTTCTTTCTTGAACTTGATTTTCATTTGATTTCCTTTTAGTGAAGTGAAAGTGCTTTATGTTTGTCTTAGAACTTGTTTTTAGTGTTTAGACGAAATGAAGAGTAACATTTCATATTCCATCTAGACATTGTAAGTGGCAAGATAAAGATTGATAAGCAAGCAACCTTCATTTTCTGTTGCATCAGCATATATTTGTTGCATTAGGATAGGTTTGCATATATTTTTAGGCATATATAGCTTTGTTAATTTTTGTGAGTGTGAAATAACGAAAAGAAAAGAAAATTTGTTTTATTAGAAGTACCTCTGAACCCTATAGAAATTGCTCTTCATCGAAAAACGAAAAAGTGCATGTGCATGTAGTTAAGTTTTTATTAATTTCTTTTGCATCAAAAAACACCACTAGTTTCACTTCCGTGACCTTACGACTTAAAGAACAGCCTAATAAAATCAAGAGCTAACTAAAATTCACTAGAACTTTTTGTTTTAGTCAGTTACACCAACAAGATTAGGATTTTAGGGCCTTGGATTAGGCGAGTGGAGAGTTAACTCTCCAAGGCCATATAAACGTCAAACGTAGGAGTCTGAATAACGAGAGAAAATCCAATAGCGTTAGGAAGACCAGGAAAGCTCCGGATCTGGGAGTTAAGCACGAGGGTCTGTGAAGACAGGGAAGAGAGATACCCCCTCTCCTACTTGTCCGAACTTACCTCACGACTGTTCCGCCTGGCTTCTGCGACGAGTTGGTATCCATAGTTGCTACTCCTAGGGAACTACACAGGTGGCTGCAGAGGGGAATCCCGTGGCACCTGAGGTTGACGTTGCATCACTCTCGACAGTACTACTGGAGGGCACCCTTGCGAAGCTTGGGGGCTTGCACTGGCGCAGGCTGTTGTTAGGAGGTCAGCGTAACTTCCTCTGTTACCTTCGCTGATAACACTGGGCCGTCATTATCCCAGACTATCTTCGGAAGGCCCCTGACTCCACTTTCTTGTATTTTGGTGTCCGGTCCTCATCACCCGGAGCGGAAATACTCGGAAGTTGTTTGACTGGCTGTATCTTTAGGGACTTTATAGTGTGTGCTCTTTGCTCCTTGTATATAGTTGGCTTTAGGTATTTTTGTCTAGTCGCGTTTGGACTTTGTGACTGGCTTACCACTCTACCAATCTTGAAAGGCTTTTGGTCGTTCTTTCAGAAGTTGTGGAGTTGCCTCCTCAAGGGCAAAGGTTTTGATTGCTTATCGATATTCCTTGAAAAGCAATTTCTATATTCCTGTAGGGGAAGGGTCTTTGGATCAGTTAGATATGGCTAATATTCCTGTGGAAACCAACCAAGGTACCCTTCCAAAAGGGGATCCTTGTGCTTTTCCTTTCTTTGGAAACGTTGGTACTCCCTTGATGGCCACTTTGAATATTCCTGGGTTGAATGTTGGACTACCCGTTTGGTTGTGGTCCACTCCGAATATTCCAAATGCTCTTGAAGCTTCTCAGATGAATGCTTTATTTCAGGGGCATCACATGGGTGCTAATTGTTCATCTTCTCTCAAAGAGAAATTTGGGATTCCTTCTTCTCCTCCTTCTTGTAACAAGAAATCTAAAAAAAGGAGAAAAAGGAAGTCAAAGAAGAAGAATAAGTCTATCCCTTCATCTTCAACCTCTGCGAGTCATGTTGGAGATGAGTCTTCAGCCACTGCAAGTCATGCTGGGGGCACAAGTCTAGTCACTGCAAGTCACACTAGCACTTCATCTTCAACCTCTGCGAGTCATGTTGGAGATGAGTCTTCAGCCACTGCAAGTCATGCTGGGGGCACAAGTCTAGTCACTACAAGTCACACTAGCACTTCATCTTCAACCTCTGCGAGTCATGTTGGAGATGAGTCTTCAGCCGCCGCAAGTCATGCTGGGGGCACAAATATAGTCACTGCGAGTCATACTAGCAAGGAGCCACCGACCTCTGCAAGTCATGTTCAGGACTCTCCGCAAACCACTGCTAGTCATGTTGGCGGAATGGAGGTTGATAAGAAACCTGGACGTAGAAGTTTTAAACCTAAGTTCCCTTGTAAGATATGCAAGGGAGACCATCTTACTCATTTATGCCCTGGTATTCCAGAGGTTCAAAGGATATGGTCCGAGTCTGAAAGTAATTCTGCTCCTAGATCTGATATGGTTTCTCATTAATCCCATCAACCATTGGTTGATAATGTGGTAAAGCCAGTGCAATCGCTGGCCGATTACACTCCTCTTTTGGGGGGTGAAGTGCCTAACAAAAGAGTCTGTTTGATCTCTAGTATAGAGTCTTCTGGTATAGAGGGCATTCTGGGTTCTTCGAATGTTCCCCCTCCAAGTGCTAAGAGTGTTTCCTTTGATTGGGATAGTCTTGTTGAGCCTCGTCTTCCTTCCGCTGCACCTTTCCAAATAAAGGTCAGAGTGAATTCCACAAATGTCTATCGATGTATGGTGGATGAAGGATCCTCTGCAAGTATTATATCCTCTTTGACTTGGAAAGATTTGGGTTCCCCAAAGTTGTTGACAGCTCAGAGTCAGTTGTTAGCCTATGATAGAAGACCCGGTGAATCTATGGGTGTTCTTCCTCAATTGCCTATCACTTTAGGTGGGAAGACTGTCTTAATCGATATGATGGTGGTTGATAGCCCTTTAGACTTTAATATGCTACTTGGGCGTGATTATGTCTATGCTATGAATGCTGTGGTGTCTTCACTCTTTCGAGTAATGTGCTTTCCTCATAACGGGAATGTTGTCACTATTGATCAGCTTGCATCTGATAATCACCACCCTAATTCGACTTTACTGCAGAATGCCCCTTGGTTTGTTCCAAGTGTTCAAGTAGACTCTACCCCGCCACGGGTCAATTATGTGGCATTGAATCCTCAATGTTCAATCAATCGCTTCTAAGAAGGATCCTTTGACCTATTATTCTCCTTCTTGGGACTTGGTCCCGGCAGTTGACCGAGAGATTCTTCCTATAGGGACATGGGACCCTTTAATTCCCTCTTTTAATCCTTGTAGTTCTCATGATTTCTCAGATCTTGCTTTGCCTTCACAGGAGGAACTCTTTGAAGCCATGAGTTACTACCAAAGGAGTCCTTTGTTCAATCCCTGCAAGGGGTTTGTCCAGAAGAGCTATTATACGTAAGCCGAAAGGTTGCGTGGTTCCCTGTACCATATTGTATATATGAGGTACGCATTTTCAAGTTTTGTATCCTATAACACAAAGATTTTATATGGAGTTTATATGTGGGATGTATTAACTTCGTGTCTAGTGTTCCTATTTATGTTTACAGAACTTGGAAGATTTCTCCTTTGGAAGTTTATGGTTGGTCCATTCTGACAGGTATTGGTTCTCGAAACTGGCATATAGGTTAGGTTTTTTCGCCTGCATTGTGCACTTATCAGTTTCCTTTCCCATTTCACCTTAGGATCGACCCCACCAAGTTATGATGCGGAACCTTCTCATTGCTTAGAAGTATCATGACTTGTGTGGTAGAGCCTACCTTATCATGGGTGCCCTAGTTAGTACCTTTTTGTCGCTTGGCACTCATGCTGATTTTTCATCCCTAGGCTCGAAAGTCCTCTGTAGTCCCGCCATGACTTATGTGTTGAAGACTCATTCCTCTTATCTTCTCCGCTTTGTTTTGGCCTCATACCCTAGAGGCTCCTTTGTGTTGAGTTGTACTATTGCATTGCATGTTGACCACTTGCACCTTTTGGCCTAGAGCCGGCTTCACTGGGACTCGTGTTTAAGCCAACTTTTGACCATGACGTCTGCAAAATCAACCTTGCATACCTTTGACTTCTGCAGCTTGACACACCTTGACCCATGGAAGGAACATACCTTTTGAGTGTCACCAACCAGTTTCCACCTCCCTGCATTGAGCATAGGAACGTTCCTTTCCCGGGAACTAGATCATCTGTTTCACCGACACTCGTTCTTTCCACTATACCATAGCATTCTTTTATTCTTTTTCCGGCTTAACAGAAAAAGACAAAAAAATTAAATATTCCAAAAAAGAGCGGGAACAGGGACATTATTTCCATTTATTGTTGGCAGCTAGAGTCAGTGGTGTCGCCCTTGAACAAAGCACTCAAAACAAAGTCTCCTCCGCATGGGTGGGATTTAGTTTGACTTAGGTACACCATAACCTTGTTATTGAGTCAGTTCTCCCCCGATTGGTTATCTCTTCCAATCATATGGAGGGTTCGTTCGTGCCTCCTGCATGGCGAACTTATACAGAGTCATCATATGCTGCCACATAGTCACATTGAGTCGTGCTTTTGTTCAAGGGAAGTTAGCCTGAGTCGGCCTCTCTGCAGTGTCTCTTGACTTATTTTTCAGTCGGCCATCCCTGGTTGTCAGTGTCATGTCTATCATCACATCAGTTATATTGGTCCTTTACTCGTGCCGGTTTGAGAAGGTCCCCATTGACTTCTTGCTGGCGGGTCTTGTCCTTATCGACGACGACACCTTGCTCTGAGGACAGGCCTAGAGCCGCACCCTGGCCCTATTTTCATTATTGATAGGTCACCTTGTGCTCAGCATCGATCAGTATCATGGGTCTTTGACTGAGTGGTTTCCCTTGTGTTCGAAATCAGCTTACATTATCACACATTGGGATTCGTGTAGTACCTTGGTCTCCATTTGACCCTATTGGTGGATACCTCGCCTCTGTGTCATTTTTCATTATTTGTTGGTTCAGAGGGTTTCTGTCGTGCGCTAGCCACATCTTGTGTACGCCGGAAACGTACTTCGGTTGGGTTACTACATCTTTTTCGTCCGATTCCTTCCACATTATTGGCCTACGGGTTACACTCGCGCTAGATTGATGGAGGATGCCTTAATGCCTTCCTTCTAGCGGATCTTTCCCTATCGACTCTGACTCATTGCTCTGGGGCAAAGATCTAGAGTCCATTTGGCAGTACCTTGGGGTTTGCAGTCATTAGTGGCAGATCCTTCGCTATCGACAGTGGGAAACCATCATTGTCTCCTGATCGATAGATTCTTACAGGTGTTCGACTCCAGCTCATCTATTCACACTTGTTAGATTGTACTGGGTACCTTGACGCTCATTATCATTATCGGTGAGTAGTATCGCGTTTGTTAACGGTATACATCAATGACCGGTAATCAAACGATTTCTCACATGGTCGACTTCAGATCATTTATTCCCATGGTGTAGAAATGTACCACGGTGGTCGGTGAAGACCTCAGGTTGTATCAGCATTCATTGGTTCACTTGACAGTTGCTCCTGTCGCTACTAGTTGATACCACTCCACTTTATATGTTGCAGTCAGTCATGGCAACATTCTATATGCTGGCGCCTGAGTTTGTAGTGTAGTACCATCCTATTCCATCATGTTCAGTTGGTACCTTTTGGGATCAGTCTTTGATATCAGTGATCCGTTGCATCTTTCAGCATCATTGACAGTCTTATATGTGATATTCAGACATGTACTTGCTTATTATGATAAGATGATCCATTATGTATCTTTCAGTCATTTATACTTGTATACTTAGTGGATTCGCTTGTACTTGATATGCGAACATGCTTTACTTTTTCTAAGCATGGGTATGGCCGCCTCAGACAGTGTTTCTTTCTGATCTCCTTTGGTGGCTTGGCAGGCTGAATTCTAGTGAAGTCCTCCTCGGTTTTTTGACAGACTTCCTTTCCATGTACTCGCATAATATATTTTGGCCATCATGTACCCCTTCTGACCTCATATATTAGGGGGCATCTGTTATAGCTCCAAATCTCACTCTTATGGTTTTTGATGCTGTACTCATGGCCTAGGGCAACCCCTCCTTCCAGACCTGGTCCTAAAATTTAAAAAACAGTGTTTTATTCCTCATAAGCGACATTTCGCTGAGTTAAACGCGTGTATACGCGGGTCTGTGTATAGCCAACCCGCATGTATGTATTAAAACACTTAAAAAAATATAAAATTCCTTCTTTTCGGGCAGAGATCGCAGGTTTTACCTGCTGATCACCTGTTAGTGCCCGTGGCCCAATTGTTCCCAACCAACTCCTAACTAAAAAACTACTTTGGAGATGATATAAAAAGACCTCAATGGGAAGGCCTAAGGGAGGAGAGAAGAGAGAAAGGTTATTATGCTGAGATTTTTCCCTTGACCAGGTCTGAAGTCCCTTGTGCCTTCTGCACTTCCCCCATTTTGTATAGGAAACCTTTGTTTCCTTGTGTGTTGATGTTCATCCACCATTTATGACATCATGGAGAGAGTCATGGAAGGATATTTGTTAGAGGCTTGAGGCTGGAATGGATCCAGAAGGAAGCTTTGCTTGGAGCCTGCTGAAGGTGACTCAGGTGAACATATTCCTTTTTATGTACTTTATTTGTCTATAATAAAAGAAACACATGTCTTGGTTCCCGAATTGAATCTCCTTTATGTTAATGATATTCATGTTTTGAATTCATATGTAAATGGTTGTTTGAATTTCATAACTAACTACCTTTCTTTATACATGAAGATGGTTTCTTTATACGTTTTTGTCCATGTACTACTGTGTTCTTTGAATTGGTTGTTTTGCAGGAAAAAGTGAAGAAGGGAACTCCAAGAAGGGTTTGGACCCTAAAGGCCTTCTCAAACGTAGGACTAAAGGTACGTACCCTTATCATAGAATTTGCTTATAATAGCATAATGGCTGTATGAATGCATGTTTCTTTGAATAGACAATTTTCAGTCTGCTAGGGTTTCACCCAAAAAGCCCTAGGGGAGTAATTCCCTCTACCAGGAGAGCCCTATATTTATAGATGAGGCTATTTGAAAATTCCCTCACTGGTCTTCCAAAAAATAGGACTTTCCATCCACAAAATGCTTGATGCCTAAGTCAAGAAACAAACAATTTTCAAAATTACAACTTAAAACCCTCATAAGAGGAAAACTAGCTACATCAAGAGGCAAATAGAGGGGTTGATTTTCCCTCCAAGGTAATTCAATCCACTTGTTAGACCATGGAAACCTTCATTGAAATTTTCTTTATCAAATGAAGTTCCAATATTTTTAATTAACCAAGTAGAATGCTCAGAAGATTAGGGGGAAAGGAGGCCATTGGGCCTAGTTGGACGACAAAATTGACTTCTCATCTATTTTGGTTGAATTCACCTTCCATTGGCTTTAAAACTTGCTTGAATAAGACGTTTCCCTTGCAATGTCTCACTTTGGAAGTTTCCATGACCTTCTAAGAGGGTTCAACCTCTTCCTTGGACCAAGAATTTACTAAGGACTTCATTACTTGAGGAAGAAAAACTTCAAATTTGGATTAATTTGACAGGAATATGCTTGAATTAGCCCTCAAGGTCTTAAATTATTCCATAATTATCCCAAAATTAAACTTGGATTTGTTTATTCTTCCCTTAGAAGGGATCGACCTACTTTTTTGTGCTCAATGTGCTAGCAGCTAGGCTGAATTGGAGAGAATTTGACCTTCATGTAATTTTAGTTGAAATGTTGACATAATTAGCCCTTTCAGGAATTAACTTGTAAATAGAACCTCCAATGTTCCAATTCTTTATTGACTTTACTTTTATACTTCATCCAATGGCTAAGAGAGAGGTGATGTCATGTCCCACATGTGGTATTTAATGCTTGAAAAGCTTGATTTGATGTTTTCTTACTTGAGCATTATGGTGACTAAGATTGGTGATGACCTAAACTTGATACTTGGGTGATGATGCCTCTCTTCCACCTCATCATTCGTGTTAAAAAATTGCTTGTTTGGATGCCACATGGAAGCCAACCTTTCCCCAACATAAGCCCCACAATTGTAACTTCACTTGTAGGAAGACATTTTAACTACTTCGAAAGACAAGTGGTTCTTCTTGACATGGAGAAACAAGTGGACATCATCTCTACCTCAAAGGACATAGGATGTTTACTAGAGAAAAAAATGCATTGGGAACTGTGAGACTATCAATATTTAGAACTAAGGCTAGAGGTTAGCGCAAAATACATAAGAGTCACAAGGCACATGTAGGGTAGGAGGTGCATTGCGATTGAAAGGGATATCATAAGGAAAAGTACATATGGTTATCACCTTTACAAGTATCTATGATGCAAGTGGTCCCTTAAACCATGAGTCCTAGTAGAATATAATCCATGATACCCGTCACACCATCCCAAGGTATAAGAATACCCATCAAGGAAGGGAGTTACCGTCCACCAAGGGGAAGTAAATAATTCCATAAAGCTGTACATATCATGAAAATGAATAAAATAGGAGTAGCCATAATTTTCCACACCAATATGGTTCTAAAATTCACTTTCACAAAATAACACAACACCCACATTGCTTTATAGGAAAATAAGGCACATTCTTTAGGCTTATATGGTGTGGCCAAAACATTTTGGAGTATCCTTGCTAAAATAGGGGTAAAAATTCCTATAAGGGTTTTTTAATCTGCATGTTATTAGCAATCTAGCCTCTTTGGGCATTAGTGGTGCCTCCTAGGTTGATTGAAGAGGAGCTTCCTTAACTAGAAACCCACCTTCTTGTTTCCATTCAAAGGCTTTTATCTTGGATGTGAAATCGCTTCATTGGTCCTTCTCATCCTTGATGGAAGTACTCTTATATTTCTCGGTCAATAATGTCTAGAGGCCAAGATGTGAGTGGGTGCACACCAGAAGAATATCTAAATTACCATATACCTCCCAAGCTCAAAAATCTATCAAGCACTTAATTGTAGTTTATTACAAGAATAACCCACTTCGTATCCATAAGGAAATTTAAGAAACAAAAGAGGGAGTTGATTTATAACGCCATTTTATATATAATGTAGATGTGGTTGAACAAGTAGGAAGTTGGGATCCAAATACTAGTTATATGAGGACCAACGAGACTCTTTATTTGCAAGCAGTTGATGTGTATTGACAGATTAAGATAATAACTAGTAAGGTTATGATTGAGAAGTTTGAGGAGTAGTGGGAGATCTTATTGTTAATAAATTATTATAGATGCACATTGGGAAATTGGACCACAAATTCACAATGTTGATGAAGAAGTTGACCAACATCAAGTTTTTATATTCTAAGGATGATGCTAGTCCACCAGAAACTATTTAGGTAGACCCCCACACTACATATATGTTATTCAATTACTATTCACTATTTGGTTTCAGTCATGTATACAATTATTTTATCTAGTTAGATATAGTAGGATCTCAGGCCTTACGCAATAAGAATAGTCTCTATGATTGCAATTTTTGGTATTTGATAGGTTTTAATACTTGGTTTCAGGTTTTTGAATGGCTACTATAGGGATTAATGCACGGGTGTTTGGTGATGTAGAAACCCTCAAGGACCTTCCCAGGATCCTTGGCAGAGGGTCAGATTAGCTGCAACTGTCACAAAGATGCATGCATATCTATGCTTAACAAATGAATATCAAAGTGAGAATCAATTATTACCTTGAGTCTTAGTGTGGTGTTGCTAGAGAGCACAATGTAGCTAGGTGGAAGACCCCTGAGCCAGCTCCAGATCAAAACCTGCACATAGCAAAGACAAGCATAATATCACAACATAAAACCTTGATAAATAATGCATGAACATATAAAGATATCTAGTTGCATATATCTAAGCCACTCATGCTAATGATATTGAATAAACATACAAACAAGTCATACTATCAACATCTTGGAGTGGACAACACAATTGTAGTTCTATATTGATGTAGAAAGAGTGATTACAACCATCAGTTGCATCAGCCTTCCCTTACCCCTCCAACTCCTCTCTCTCTCTCCCTTCTTAACCTCTTCTGATGCCTTAGTTTGAGACTCTTCTCAACAGTCAAATAGGCAATCCTTTCAAATGGTTCGACCTCTTTCACAATGGCCCTAGCCTTGCATATATAGCATGTGAGGTTAGGGTTGCCAAGTCCTTCATGAGTTCCATTAGGAAAAAGTAGTGATGTTTCCATGCCTTTGTGCTCTTTCCCATTTGCATACTCCATTAGGAATTAGTAATTCCACCAAATAGGTCGAGTTCTGATGTTTCCTTGCTTTTATGAGTTGACATAGGTGAGAATCTAGGTATATTTTCTCAGTCAACTCGTTCCCTTGACCGATAGAAACTCATTAGGGTTCACTAATGCTCTTCCTGAGGTAACAAACAGAGTTACTTTTGGCACTAATGCACCCTTAGCCTTACTAGGAAACTTTATAAAGTAGGTTGCTAGTGTTTAGGCAGCGTTAGCTTGACAATTGGGCCTGTGAACTTGGTCAGTCCTTTAGTCATCATGTCTTTCTCCTATGAGCTAATGAGGAGGTCATTATCCTATATAACAAATACCCCCTAAAGTGTGAGATCAGAGGCTGTGAAGACGACTGAAATACTTTATATTTAACTATCCTTTTCTTTGGAGAAAAAAGAGAGGGGCTTGAAGCTTCGGGTGGTACGAGAAACCTGATACAACACATATATATAAAACAACTAAAATCATGTCCTGAGTCGGGCAATCCCATGCTCAGTAGCTATGTCAGAGTGATTTTCTTAGAAAAGAGATATGACAATGCTGGTCATCGATAAGCACAAATTGGAACCTATGTCATAATAGGATCATTCTGATGAGTTGTCTCCAAAAAACAATAAACAAAACTTGGGAGATGAAACAAGGCTAAGTGATGCAAGCCTCTACCCAAGGTCTTGATTTTTGCTTCACTACAACAACATAGATCGATACGTGTGAATATATGCGTTGATGTCGAACATGCATGAAATCGTCTGATTACCAATCAATAATGGAGACCGTTAATAGATGGGAGGATGGCCACCGATAATGGTGACGGTCTCCAAGATGCACAATACAATATAGCGAGTGTGAATAATGTTTTTGTTGTCGAACACTCGTAGAATCATTTAACTAGGAGCCAATAATGAAAACCCCTGATCAAACACAAGGTGACCTACCACTGATGTCTGCAAGTACCAAGGCACTAAAGTGTTTCTAGGTCTTCTTCCTAGAGAGAGTGTTGAAGTCGATAGGAAGAGACTTGTCGAAAGATAGGCAATAAGGTGTCCTACATCAGTTGACACAAAATAGGACAAGAATGATTGTTTTTTGAGGAATCTTTTGAGCATTGGGTCAAAGCGACAAAGGGAATGATAGTAGGATATGATTGATGGTTTTATGGAGGAAACAAAAGATAAAGGTTTTCCCTTGAACAATAGAAGGCACGACAATGGTTTTAACCATGCAGCGCTAGACTCATGAACACTAAAGAGTGTTAGGATACAGAGATGCAAGAACATCAGGGTATATAGGCTAAATTCATAGGATGGTAAGATTCATATTAAGAGGTCGTCACAAGGAAGGTTTATCTGAGGGAGTGCCATGTTTAAGGGAGTGAATGTTGCCAAAAAACTCTTTTCATAATACAGAACATAACGCAATTGTATTGTCCAATTTCCCCATCTGATTATTTTAGTGAGTCTAGACGGGTAAACTCATTGATCTTTTCATGTTTTAAGAGTTTGAAAACGATCGTAAAAAGAGAGACTCTATGCCCTATCTGATTAGTTTAATGAGTCCATACAGGAAAACTCGTCGACATTTTCATGTTTTAAGAGTCTAAAAAGGATCGTATAAAGAGCGAATTTATTCCTCATCTGTGTAATTTAATGAGTCCAAACGAGACAACTCAGTGGTCTTTTCATACTTCGAGAGTCTGAAAAGATCGTAAAGAACGACTCCAAGGTGGTCCCTTTGTCATAGTTTTTAATCGGGCATGACAAAGGTTTAATAGTATACCCGGAATGGTTCCTTTTCCGTAAGTTAATCTACTGAATTTGGATAAAGAGAAACCTATGCTCAATAGATGTTTGCCTCATTTTTTTATGAGTACGAGGAGACGGAGTAAACTCAATATTCGTCGTGAAATTTTAATGAGTCACACAACGACAAACTCAATACCTTCATCGAATTTTAACGAGTCAAATGAAGAAAACTCGAGGTATATTTTTCAGTTTAGTGAGTGAGGAAAAAGAGGTAAAAGAACTGCTCATTCCTTCTTCGTAGATTTAACGAGCCCGAAGAAGGGAAAAACTTGGGAATTTTTCGATTTAAGAGCAAGAAATAGTCCCAAAAAAGAAAATGCTCATATCGTCGTTGTAAGTGTTTAACGAGCCCAATGATTAAAAATTGGGGTTTTCTCGATTTAACGAGCGAGAAAAGTTCCTAAAAGGAATGCTCAGAGCTTCTTCATAAGTTTTTAACGAGCCTGAAGAAGGAACTCGGGATTTTTTCGATTTTATGAGCAAGGAAAAATTCCCAAAAAAGAATGCTCAATCAATATTTTTCAGTTTAGTGAGCTAGAAAAAGAGGGAAAAAGAATTTCTTGGATCGTCGTCGTAAGTGTTTAATGAGCCTGACGATGAAAAACTTGGGTTTTTTCGATTTAACAAGCGAGAAAAGTTCCTAAAAAGAATGCTCGGAGCTTCTTCATAAGTTTTTAATGAGCCTCAAGAAGGAAATTGAGGTTTTTTCGATTTTATGAGCGAGAAAAAAGTCCCAAAAAATAATGCTCAGTCGATCTTTTTCAATTTAGTGACCTAGAAAAAGAGGGAAAAACAGTTGCTCGAACCATTGTCGTAAGTGTTTAACGAGCCCGATGATGAAAAACTTGGGGATTTTTGAGTTTAAAAGCAAGAAAAAATCCCATAAAAGAATATGCCCATACCTTCTTTGTAGTAGTTTAACGATCCCAAAGAAGGAGACTTGATGTTTTTCGGATTAACAAGCAAGAAAAATACCATAAAAAGAATGCTCATTCTTCTTCGTGGTAGTTTAATGAGCCCGAAGAAGGAGACTCGAGGATTTTTGGATTAACGAGCAAGAAAAATACCATAAAAAGAATGCTCGATACTTCTTGATCTCATGCTTGACAATAGAAGGGTCTATGCCATGCATTTCCTCATAATACCAAGAGAAAACATCGTGGAAATCCTTAAGAGGGTAGTTGAAGCTCGCAATTTCCTCAGGATTGCATTTGGCTCCAATCTTTATATTTTCCCCGATGCCTGTCTTGACTGAAATATTGATGAGCAATGTTTTTGAAAGATCGCCCATGCTCCCGTCTGAATCTAAAGTTTGGATAGTCGTATAAGGTAAGGGAATGATTTCAGGTGCATCAAATGACAGGATTTGAATAGGCATTGTGTTCGAATCAGATATCAAAACACGATGGTGAGAGTCCTCCCAAGGTTGTTCTTCTAAACACTTGATCTCTCGAATAGCTTCGTTTGAAGGTAGGAATTGATTGATGAGATCATTAGAAGGATAATTTATGCGGGAGGAGGTGGTAACGTTGGTCGTGACCAAAGTGACCAGAGATTTGGATGTAGATTGAATGGCCTGGTAGGCCAATTCAACTGGTGACAATGGCATTTGTTCTACGTAAGTGTCAATGTATGAAGGGGTCGGTAGGATCCAAGGATCGGTCAATTCATGAGGAATGGATGAAACCATATTGACTTTCTTTGGAACCGTGAGTGGTGGAAGAGGGAAATAACCCATCAGGTAAGAGCCCTTCAATAGACCGGTACCGATATTGATGTAAGAATCAGGTACACCACCCACTAAGGGTACATAGCCACTGGGTAATGGGGAATAATCAAGGGTGCTAAAGGAAAACCGGTCCACTATGACTATCTTTCCATCCAATGGAAATATGATGATGCGAAAGATAGTAGACACAGTGGTAGTCATGGCGTAAGTCCAACTGGGACCCAATAATAGATTATAGTCGAGCTTTCTATCTACGACTTCGATGTCCACAATTACCGTTTTCCCATTCAAGGTGATGGGGTAGATAGTTAGGTAACCTTTTGGGATGAAAGTGTGGTCGTCGAAAGCTTTAAGGGAATTCGACGATGGGGATAGGGTTGGAGAACCCAAAGCAAGCCAACATGAAGCCGACATGACGCAGGTTGAAGCACCTTCGTCAATGATAGTTCTATGTATTCCTCTCCCTTTCGAAAATATTTTCACCTGAAATGCAAGCTGGTGTGAAAGGGGAGGTTTACATTTTTCCATGTCGAAAATTGCAAGCATGGAATCCTGAGGGTCAATACCACCAATTTCCGAAAGTAGAGCTTTCCTTTGTGCTGGACAGGTTTGTAATACTTCGAGTGCCAACATAATCGACGACACTTGCACCAAATCTTCTACAATACTGTAGTTTTGGGCAACACATGTAGATGTATTGTGCGTTGTGTGATGAAGTGCCCCTTTTGGGGGGCGAATCACAAGATTAGCAACCGGCCTTTTGATATGAAGATCGTTAGGTGGCAATGGGTTTTGACTCGAGGAGGCTTCATTAACATTAGCGACTGGAGCTCCATAAGATTTGGCTCTGGTTTGTAGATCTACCATTTCAAAGGTGTAAACACTAGATGGTCCTTCACCAGCTGAAGGATGATGTGAACCGTCGTTGCCCCCTTGCAAGGGTTGGGGTTGGTTTGCAACAAGGTGTTTCTGCTGCTGAGTGGGGAAAGGATTATTTAGGACCACAGTGGTCCTGCCGATGTCCCTTTTAGCGATGAAATCTGTGCATTCCTGAAGACACAGACACTGATATGTCATGTGGTCTTCCACATAGATTTTGCAAGGGAACCAGGCAGGTTTGTCCTTTCCATCGTCAAAAGGCGCAATAGGCTTTTGCTTTGCGTTGTAATGCTTTGTTGACTGCTCTTTAGAAGGAGCAATATTTTTCTTATTCTTCTTGTTCTTACCACCAAGTTTTTGTGTAGACTGCACATAGTTTATCGCGGTGGTAGGAAGAGAAGCTGATTTGGTAGAGGGGTCAACTAACAACTGGGAAATGTGACCACTGAGTTGTTTTACAGTAACCTTGAAGGTTGTGCCGATAATCCCATTAGCGTGCGCTCCAGGTTGCTGAGTAGCAGGAGCATTGGAGTTGCAAGGAGCATTGGGAATGACGTCTTATAAAGTGCCAGACTGCAAACATATCAAATCTAGGTGTTGGGCACGATGAATGGATTGGTCTTCCGTGACTGCACCACCTAAGGCGACATCTTTAGCGATTTGGGGGAGTAGAGACTTGTAGAACCAATTCGCTAATAGATAGTCTTGAAGGGGAGCTTTGACTGACCTTTGCCTACGTCTCCATTCATGTATATGGTCAGAGATGTGGGTGGCAGTGTCCTGACATAATGAAGTGAGGACTTTCATCCCAGTTTCATAGTGGATGGGTAGCTGGAAGTGCTTTAAGAATTCCATTGCCAAAGCAACAAAGGTATTGACTGACGTGCGTGGTAACTCAATATACCACTTGGCTACATTGCCAGTAAGGGTGTGGGGAAAGAGTCATAGCCTGATACTATCATCCACCATGGAATTAGAAACACACCATAGATGATAGGTGGTAATGTGTGGACCCAGATCCTCCCCTTGTTTCCCTTAGAACTTTGGGATGTCTGTCAGTATTTTATATGGGATTGGTGGCCAAAGTAAGTTGTGATAGTTGGGGTCATTTATGAGTTTTTAAAAGTCTGGGATATCAAGTGTTGCTAAAAAAGTTAAGGTGTTTTATGCCCCCGAATCAGACCAAGGCGATGACATATGACTTGAGGATCCTTGCGGTCCTCCCATCATGTTGTTTCCAATATTATACATAGGTTCTGTGATATAGTAAGTGCCTTGGGGTATAGTATTGTACTGTGGGTTTCCATAGGGGTTGTTAGGCTGGGGGATGGAAGTGCCACCTTGACTTATTTGAGTTTGTGAGTAGGGTGTCCCTATGGATTGATTAGGACCTTATTGAGGGTTCCCGCTCGCCACATAAATAACCATAGATCCTTGACTGACATAAGAAGGGTCCATGTCAATCAATGAATGACCATGTAGACTTGAAAACGGAGGGGGAACTATTATGCTCTCAGCCGATATATGCATATTGGGAAATGTGCCCCCAGATACCTGAATCTGGGGTTAGAATTATACAATGGATTCCAACCATAGATTTGGTTGAAGGGACCCATGTTAACCATGATATATTGAGTGTTATACAGAGCACTATATATAGCACTTGTTGAAGGTCTAGGGGCTGACACAAAATGGGTAGAACCCGAAATGTATTGGGTTCCACTCATGTTGGGTGTCACAATAGGGTTTGAACCTGGGACAGATGGGATAGCGGGGTTCGCCATCAGAGGTGCGGTACTGACTGTCGACTGGGGAGGTGGTGGTGGACCAAAAGTTTCCACAAAAGACCACGACCCATTATTCATCGATGGGATGGGTGGAAATGTTCCAACGGAAGACAAAGGAGGTACAAATGCAATGGGAACCAAGAGTGGTCCCAACAGATTTATGATTAGAGGATTATATGGAGGAATAAATCCTTCAATAAGGAAATCCTCCAGTAATCTTGAATCGTGGGATGTCCAAACTGATTCTGTGATAGATCTCAGAGACTGATTGCTTGAAGACGGGGAATCGGTTCACTGGGGCTTGGCGAATCCTCCACAATGAGTGGGGGAAGTCATAAAAACCGTCTATATTGACGACGAGGGCCGGATGTAGCCACAATGGCCGATAAATTCTATCAGTAAAATTTACACTGATGTTTATTAAAGTCTCGATGATAACACTCTGGCACTTAAAAAGTAAAAAATACACTAAGGAAATCAATCAACAAGCAGAGGGAAATGACCCTGTTTGATAAGCACCGATCGTTGGAGATGAAACCCAGTATCACAATGAATAACAAAGAGAGTTGGAAAAATGTACAGTTATGATTACTCTTGAGCTTTGCCCAAACCTCAGATTAAGGGGCCAAGTACTCTCGTGAAGATGAGCACCCTCCCAAAAACCGAAGACAAAGTAGGTTCATTTGTGTTAGGTACCAGGGCAGCCCGCCCCAGTCACCTTGTGTTTGTCCCTAAAAGTATGGCCACTAAGGATACCTCAAATCACAGACACTACTAGGGGGGACATAGTCGCAGACAATATGTTGTGTGGGTAGGATACCTGAGTCCCTGACTCAGCTCCGATATCCCCAAAGGGATCCTCGATACACAGAATACCCAAAGGAGATGTAAGCAAAGGTGGGCTACCTTCACTTACAGTCTGATGTTGTCTCGTATTTAGATTCACTTTCACTGGAGTGGTCCCGGATAGTATGAATGCAAAAATATTTCTCTCTTTAATGACACTAGTTTTGGTGTATGATCTTGGGTAGTTAACTCACACTTCCTATCCCAAGATCCTAACCTAAACTAATGTGTGTTTACTCTAAAAAGAGTTGCTGATTGATTTTAGTAGGTAGATTTTAAATGTACTTCGTTAGAGTCTTCAGTAGGGGCGTTGACATATGAAGTTATATGGCACCCTCACTCAAATCATGCAAAAAAAATGCTTGTAAATTTTCACTTTAGATGAATAAGCTGCTTCTTCAAAGGGAGAGTCATTCATACATAAATATATATACCATGCATCCTATTCATTAAAAAACTAGCATAACCGACAGATACCACAAAAGTATGGCCACTAAGGATACCTCAAATCAAAGACACTACCGGGGGGGACATAGTCGCAAATAGTACACTGTGTGGGCAGAATACCTGAGTCCTTGACTCAGCTCCGATATCCCTGAAGGGATCCCCGAAACACAGAATACCCAAAGTAGATGTAAGAAAAGGTGGGCTACCTTCACTTACAGTCTGATGTTGTCTCGTATTTAGCTTCACTTTTAATGGAGTGGTCCCGGATAGTATGAGTGCAGAAAGATTTCTCTCTTTAATGACACTAGTTTTGGTGTATGATCTTGGGGAGTCAAATCACACTGCCTATCCCAAGATCCTAGCCTAAACTAATGTGTGTTTACTCTAAAAAGAGTTATTGATTGATTTTATTAGGTAGATTTTAAATGTACTTCGTTAGAGTCTTCAGTAGGGGTGTTGACGTATGAAGTTATATGGCACTCTGACTCAAATCATTCAAAAACATTGCCTGTAAATTTTCACTTTCGATGAATAAGCTGCTTCTACAAAGGGAGAGTCATTCATACATCAATATATATACCATGAATCCTATTCAGTAAAACACTAGCATAACCGATAGAACTTCAATGCTCGCTAACAACTATTGAAACCAAATAATGCAAATCTAACCAGCTAATAAGAAAAAAATAAAAAATTTGTATCTTTTCTTTATTGAAAATAAAAACTTTAAGAAGTAAAGCTATTTTCTTAAAAAAAAATTTGTTAGGACATAGATCAGTCAAACAAATGCAGCTGTAGATCCCTGATCAATCTACAAGCAGATTTCCCAACCCATGAGGTCACAGAGCAAGTTGTTTATCAAGAAATCGCTGACTAACACTCTATACTAGAGGCTACAAAGAGTTAGTTTCAGCACTAATTCTCTGTTTGTGAGGACACAGTGCTTTATAAAGCACTGTTTATACTAGTAGCCAGCTTTAGTGAGGAAAAATACTGAAAAAATGGGTTGTGGGATTAGATCTAGGGTTGAGCACTGAGAGAAGGGTGTTGTATGGTCCTGAGTAGTCGGAAAGGGAATGAAGAAGTACAGGAAGGCCTAGAAGAAAGAGAGATCTAGGAACTTTCTAGGAAAAATCGGGAACTAAGTGTAGTCCCCGGCAGAGTGGCCAATTCTGCTATAGGGATTAATGCACGGGTGTTTGGTGATGTAGAAACCCTCAAGGCTCTTCCCGGGATCCTTGGTAGATAGTTAGATTAGTTGCAGCTGTCACAAATATGCATGCATATCTATGCTTAACAAATGAATATCAAAGTGAGAAGGAATTATTACCTCGAGTCTTAGTGTGGTGTTGCTGGAGAGCACAATGTAGCTAGGCGGAAGACCCCTAAGCCAGCTCCAGATCAAAACCTGCACATAGCAAAGGCAAGCATAATATCACAACATAAAACCTTGATAAACAATGCATGAACATATAAATATATATAGTTTTATATATCTAAGCCACTCATGCTAATGATATTGAATAAATGTACAAACAAGGCATACTATCAACATCTTGGAGTGGACAACACAATTGCAATTCTATATTAATGTAGAAAGAGTGATCACAACCATCAGTTGCATCAGTCTTCCCTTACCCCTCCAGCTCCTTTCTCTCTCTCCCTTCTTAACCTCTTCTAATGCCTTAGTCTAAGACTTTGCTCGACAATCAAATAGACAATCCTTTCAAATGGTTTGACCTCTTTCACAATGGCCCTAGTCTTGCATATATAGCATGTGAGGTTAGGGTTGCCAAGTCCTTCATGAGTTCCATTAGGCAAAAGAAGTGATGTTTCCATGCCTTTGTGCTCTTTCCCGTTTGCATACTCCATTAGGAATTAGTAATTCCCCCAAACAGGTCAAGTTCTGATGTTTCCCTGCTTTTATGAGTTGACATAGGAGAGAATCTAGGGATATTTTCTCAGTCAACTCGTTCCCTTGACCCATAGAAACTCATTAGGGTTCACTAACGCTCTTCCCGAGGTAATAGACATAGTTACTTTGGGCACTAACGCACCCTTAGCCTTGCTAGGAAGCTTTATAAAGTAGGTTTCTAGTGTTTAGGCAGTGTTAGCTTGACAATTGGGCCTGTGAACTTGGTCAATCCTTTAGTCATCATGTCTTTCTCCTCTGAGCTGATGAGGAGGTCATTTTCCTGTATAACAATGGCCCAAAAAAACTATGTTGTACTATTGTTCTATTTCCCATGTCACTGAACAATAAACACAACAAGACATCTCTATTTTGTATCTCTATAATCGTTCATTAATACAAGCTACCCAACTTTAAAAAATTAAAACAAAAAAACTGTTTAAATTTTTTGTTTTTTCATATTTTAAAAATGGAGGAATATAAATTTAATAAATTCAATATTATTTTGTAAAATTAAATTTTGACTTTTAAATTTCATATTTTGTGATATTTAACAATCATTTTAAAAAATTTATTTATTTAAAAATTATCATAAATAAATTTTAAAGTTTAAAATTTACGCATTAAAATAAATTTTTAAATACACATAAATCTAACATTTATCTAGTTTACCATTTTATTAATTTCAATTTATATTTTAATTGTGTTAGCATTTAAATATTTATATTTTTTTTTGTTTGTTAGTTTGATCCATGGGATTTTAATTTATATATTAATGTTAGCATTTAAATATTTATATTTTTTTTGTTTGTTAGTTTGATTCCTGGATTCAAACCTATGGTCTTAAATATTTATGTTTTATTTTATTAAATTTTATTGAAATTTTATGATTTTTTCCTGTAATTTAATTTTTTAACATGATAAATATTTGAAAAGACAATATTTAAGTTTTGTTTTAATGGAAGATTTACTTACTTAGAGAGGTAGAGTTATGGGACTGGAAAACCATTCAAATTCTTTTTGGGCTTCTAGTGATTCCAGTGATTCTATATGGTTGTGAATTATGGGCCAACAGTACATCTGGCATGTAGTGGAAACAAATTGAGAAAATTCAGAAGTGTTTGATTACAAAAAAATTCAAGATTAAAAGTGCAGTTCCTTATGCTATCTTGTTAAGTGAAACAGAGATTTCTCCTATTGAAGCAATTGCTATGGTGCGAGTCATAAGGTATTTAAAAAAATTTGAGCAAATGGAAGAGGGTAGAAGGCTTAAGGTTGTCTTTAATGACATATTGTACAACAGAAAAAGAATTGGATGCAACAAAATAACAAATGGTTTAGTAAATAGGGTATTTTCTTGAACACATGTCCCATAAATAGCAAAGAGATAGAATGTTTTGTTATGGATAAGTTCCACAAGCATACTTGGCATAAAGAGCTAGGAAGAAAGAAGAAGTACTATATTGAAGTGTTTAATCCCGCTCATAGTCATCAACCAAAAGCATACATAGAGGCCAATATTTGTTGGAGATCCAAAATTCTTATTGCTCAGTTAAGGACTAATTATCATCAACTCCATTGTGAAACAAGGCACTAAAAAAGGCCAAAAGAAGTGTGGGAGGAAAGAGTATGCATTTTTTGTTCTTCTAGAAAAGTGGAAACATAAAAGCATTTCATTTTAGAATGTGAGGCCTTCAAAGACAACATGGAAAGTTATGTAGATATGCTAGCAGCTATCTCTTGAAATAATCTATTTAGTGAGGGGTTTGTCGAGAAGCGGGGAGCATTTATTGTGAGGCTTCATAGAAAGAGGGTTGAATACATCAAGCAAAGGAAGAAGCAATTGTCCCATAGGCTATGTTTAGCCTCGTGGATGTATACATAATTTTCTTTTCTTTCTTTTATTAAGTGTAGATATTTTTTTTTTAATGATTTTTCATCTTTAAAGAATTAAATATTATGTCATTCTAATTGGAATTAAAAATATTTTTATAATTTTTCATTTTTGAAGGGTTAAATGATTGTGCCTCCATAAGGGAAATGTGTAATTCCTTCCGTGTTCAACTTGGAATTGACACATGTCCCTCTTTATATATATATTCTAACTTATAAACGAAATAGCCTTTTTCACTACATTTTTTTTGGTTAATTTTAATCAACTTTTGGTAGATATTGTTAAAAACTTGAGTTTAAGTTATTTAATATGCAGAATTCAAGCGCCCCAGCGATTTTTTAGGGTGTTGAATCAATTTATGCATTCAAAAAACTATTTTAAATAACAAAAACTCACAATCTTGCTTGAAATTGTATCACTGGATTCAGGTGAAAAAAATAATTTTGTTGATAAGTTAGACTATATATATATAAACTAAAAAATATATACATATTTTATTAATTTTAATTAGAGTCATTATAAAACATCAATACCTTTATTAAGAATTTGTTCAATGATATTTCAATTCATGCAATTAGAAAATCCATAGAAAACAATAAGTAAATTGTGGAACCCATATTCTAATTGTGTGGTATGTCAAGGTAGTCAATCTAAGGTTATGAATCCACATTGGATATGTGATGTGCAATATGAGACCACACAAAGTTGTGTTGCAATAGTCGATTTAGGGGTTTCAATCCACACTCAAATTGTATTTGAACTATAAACCATGTGGAGGAATCCGACCATAATAATCCCTCAACTAAGTAATGTGATAGTTGTTGAGTGGAGTCATGAAATATATTGTCACACTGTTTGATATAGGCAGAAACTTTGTTTTTAAGTATAGGTGAGTTATTGTTCTCATGTTTCCTATTAAATATTGCAAGATCATGCAAATCACTTACAATCTATAGGTATATTTGTGTGTCCTCCTCCAAAGAGATTTGATCATGACTATAAGAGTCCCACAAATTTTCTTACAACCCGTTATAACACTATCACACAATAATCCCTCAGAGGAGTCCAACAATATAATATCATGTTGTTTGATATAGATGGAAAATTTGTTATTAGGTATATCCGAGTTACTGTGCTTAGGCTTCTTGTTAGGTATAGTTGAGTTATGCAAATCTTAATGGCCAGTCATGGTGTTTGTTATAGGTAGAAACTTTGTTGTTAAGTATAGGTGAGTTATTATTCTCATGTTTCCTATTATAAATTGCAAGATCATATAAATTCACTTACAATCCATAGATATATTTGTGTGTCCTCCTCCAAATGGATTTGGTCACTATAAGAGTCCCACAAATTTTCTTACAACCCATTATAGCACTATCACACAATAATCCCTTCAAGAAGCCCAACAATATATTGTCCGGTTGTTTGATATAGATGGAAAAAATTTTATTAGGTATAGTCGAGTTACTGTGCTTAGGCTTCTTGTTAGGTATAGTTGAGTTTTGAAAATCTCAATGGCTAGTCATGGTGGTCCATACATCATTCCAAAAGGAACTCGTTCTTAAAATGTTGCAAGAGGAACCACATGTTGATTTTATTTCCATCATAACTTGAGAGATTTAATAATTTCTTTGACTTTTTATGATATCCAAACATTGTTTATGATGGGAAAAGTACAAAATTAGTATTTAAATGTGATGATTGGAATGATGTAGATCATCCTTGGGTCTTTCCCAATGTAGAAATGGAATTTGTTTCTAACTCTGTTGAAAATTAGCGAGAAAAGTGATTCCTTGATTTGTGCCTTAATTCAAGGAGTCAAAGTCAAGTTCCTTTTTGTGCATGGTCGAGTTCCTAAAATTTAGGAGTTTCCCTAAAAATTAGGAGTACATGAGGCATTTAACTAATGTGTTGAAATTGAAAGTCAAGTTCTTGATTTTCAAGTGTGAGTTAAGTTGACAACTAAAAGCTTAAGTGGAGTTAGCCTCCTAAATTTTAGGATGATCTCGTTAACTAGTTACGTTGACTTTTGTTAACTAGAAAAGCTCCATCTCAATTCCTTAATTAGAAATTCACTAATTTTAACCAATTGAATTGCCTCTAAAATAAGGAACGAAGAAACAAGTTTAATCATTGTTTTGGTGAGCACAAGTTGCTAAGACCAAGCAATAGGAAGCACAAGTTTGTCTTTGGAGCTTGTATGAGGAAGAGCGTGCAAGAGAAGCTTGTGCACAGGTTGGTAGAGGGAAACAGAGATCAATAATATTGCAAGGGTTTTAAGCCTAGAACAAGCAGGAAATACAAGTGTGTCTTTCAGATTGAAACAATTGTTTTGTAAGAGATCTAACGGATCTAAGGGAATTTTTAATGGTTTGGAGAGGTTTGAAAGAAGAAGAGACATTCATATTTTTAAGAATATGGGCAATCCTATCCATGGTCCCCTGGATATACGGGAGATGAACCTTAGCATTAGGATCAGCATAGGCGAGCTTTACTCTAGGCACTTTGCTGGCTCTGTGAAAGAAATTGAGGCTCTCAGGCCTACTATACCCATTAAATACCCTATTGACCCTAAAGGCACGAAAGGGGTCTACCTTATTCCCTGCTCCTATGGTATCCCCTACATTGGAGAGACAGGTAGGTCTATTAAGTAGAGAATCGATGAACATGTGACCAACATTAGACATAGTTGCTCTCGTACATCAGCCCTTGTCGAGCATTCTGTGAAATTATTGGGTGTGGGATCCCCCAAGGAAAGTTTTGGGGCTTAGAGCCCAGATTTTGGTCATAAATTGTATCTTTGATGTAAAGACTCCCCATTTTGTGGGCGCAGAGTGCGTAGCTTGTGAATGAGACATAGGGTTTTCCGCCCTTAATTTTGTAATGTAATGTCGGCTAGAGAGATCTACCCATGGTCCACAGACCATGGGATTGTATAAATAGAGAGAGGCTCTAAGTTGTAAAATAATCAATGGAGTGATCTAAGGATGAAGAGTTGATGCATATCTAAAATGTAAAGTCGAGTGTTTGGGTCGTAGAGTAGGAGAAGGCTCTACAACCGAGTGCGCAGAGGCCTAGTATTCTGCTGCTGAGTGCACGGATCCATGCAGCTGAGTGCGTAGGGTGAGTCGAGTTTGTAACTGTTAAAGAATTAATAAAGAGAAGATTTACATCCATTCTGTGTATTTATTTCCTGTTTTCTGCATTGCACGAACATATATAACTGTGTAGATTATGTGAATGTGAGTTAAAGTATATGTTTACGCGAAGTTGACCAACATCTATAAGGGGATAAGTAAGATATGTGGTGTAACTTGGGGAAATAACATAGATCGCTGCCATAGTAGCGTGAAATCACCTCAGCCCCTGGTTAAGGCTGTGTGAAGGACAATTATAGCAGATCGCAAAGGTATCGCAGGTCAGAACAGTGTGTGAAGTGACCTGCACGAAGGTAGGCACAGTTGTACTAAATCGACACCTTAGACATCTCAAGGGTGCGAAACTTGGTTCCAGCATCCCCCCATAATACTTCGGGTGAGACTTAAGTTTGCACTCCATGGGCTGATGCTGAAAGGGCCAGTAGTGTAGGGATTTGTCTGGCTAAATAACTCTAAACCTGGGTTAGGCCCCATCAAGCCAACAAATGGTTCTGTTATCGGGACCAGAATCTACATAGAGATGTATGATGTCATATCATTGGAATCCAACTAAGAAGGAAATTGAAGGCTAGGTGGATAGAAGAATTCACAAGTTCACGGCGCAGGAGAACAAGAACCCACAACTGACAAAAGAAGAGTGGTTAGATTGCTACTTGTAAACAGAGATCCACGAAATCTTCTTCGCGTGTTTCCCTATTGAGCTGTACGAGTGGATCATGAAGCTAGCAGATAGCCAATGAAGGTGGAAGCTCAACGGTCCTATTGTGTGGACCCCAGAGTTAGTGCGAGGATTGGAAGCATCAGAGGATAAGATCGCGTGTGCCGTTGATCATTGGCTTGATGGAATTATAGGAGGATTCATTACTGAGTTCGCGGTAGACACCTCAGTCAGCTATAGCGAGGCAGAGTGGCGCTTTCTCAAAGGACCACGAGGTAAGTACGTAAATTCTCTGAATACTTGGATTAAAATGCTATTGTGTGCAAAGAGGGTTATGAAATTACCTTGATGTTTGAAGCTACGCGAAGTGGAAAAACTTACAAGAACAAAGGAAATAAGGGACCAAAAAACAACCCCTTGATTTCACCTCCGCAAGGGGACAAGGAAGAGCTCGTGAAGGTCTCTCCGTGAAGTGTGATCCATTTGATAAGACAATGAATTCCATGAATACCATCCCCACCCACACCGCCACCAGCTTCATTGCCTTCACCTCCATATTCACTTGTACCACCTCCGCCACCATCGTGAGTCAATATGGCAAGCACGATAAAGTTGTCTGTGTTCAAGGGATTGGGAAATGAGGATCCAGACCAATTTTGGTTCATTGTAAGAGTCGCATGGGTAGTGCAAGCAGTTACAGATGACAATATAAAGAAAGTGACACTCGTTAGCACCCTGCAGGACTGCGCGCTGACCTGGTATATTAAGCACTCCAATGATAATCCAAATGCGGGAATCACGGATATTCAAGCAACACTAAAGTGTACGACTTGCAAAGCTAATATGAATCTGATGGATGGAAAACATTGCGAATGGTTTGTAGCATCGCTACCGCCACATTTAAGGAGCACGTTATCGCAGTAGAAGTTAACGACTCAGGCAGAGACCTTAGAGATCCCGATGAGGCTGCATGAGACCTCGATGCAGGATCCTAACTTAGGATTTCAGTAGATCCACACGCAGCTAAAGAATTTATGCCTGGAGATGCATAGTTTGAAACAGGACAAGGCAGTTCAACCAGAAGTGCGCAAAGAGGTGTGGTGCATAAAATGCAGGGTTTAGGGTCATGACAAGGACCTCTGCCCGGTGTTCGCAAATTACCTCGCGGGAGGAGGATCGATTCTGTTAAGGCCAGAAGCACAAGTAGGACCTAGCGCAGTGCCTGCTTTGTGGTGTGTAATTTGTCAAATAGTAGGAAAACACGCTACAGAAAACTGCCATTTATTACAAAAGTATACACAAATTTCGTAGCAATTGCTCTGTAACTTTTGTAGGTTAGTGGGACATGATGAGCACACTTGTAGAAGCTATGAGTTGATGATGGATAGAACTCCCACCTACAGAGTTCAAGCTGAAACACGACGCCTAGAACATAATGCAAGAGTGGCGCGAATAGGATTTTCGGGGTGCAGATGAGGCCGAGGCGGAGGAGGACATGGAAGAGGTCATGGTCAGTTGATATGATACAATTGTGGAGGGCCAGGACATTATGCTAGTGATTGTACGAATCCAACGCAACCGTCATGTTTATATTGCACCTTGTTTGATCATGAGACAGAAGATTGTCCTACACTAATAGCTAGGATACGCGACAAAGGAGTGCTACCACCTCCCCCGACTCAGAACCTACAGATGATGAGGTCTGAGCCACGTGAGGAAGATCCAAATGTGAACATTGTGCTTCAAAGTGGAATCGCAATGGGAGATGACAAAGTCAAACAACTAGAAGATAGTACTTGGGTTCGCAATGCTCTAATGAAACAAGCAAAGTTTGATTTGGAGCATACTCGGGAAACCTTCATGGAAGCTAAGAAGAGCTTTGCTGATGCCTCCACTTCAGGAAGCAAAGATAGATTGGAGCTGGAGATGGACCCATCTATGCTCACAACATTCCTGGAAACATGCATGAAGTTACTGCATGACAGTAAAGTTGTAAAAGGACTATAGGAACTCATTAACAGATGTGTTGGGACCGCGCCAGGAGAATCACGCGTAGTTCGGAAGATTGGAAAGCATAAGATGAGAATGGGAAGAGAAATGAGGTTAACCGCGCAGATTGGAGAATATGAAATGGACCAAGTAATTCTGGATTTAAGATCAAATGCGAATGTTTTGCCGAAGCAAACATGGGAGCGAATGTGGAGACCTACACTACAAGGGTCTCCTATTTAGCTGCGAATGGCGAACCAACAGAAGATAATACCCGTGGGGCGATTGCAGGGAATTAGTGTGGATATTGAGGGAGTGAGAACACTAGCAGACTTTGAAGTGATAGATATTGTTGATGATAGAAATCCCTATCCCACACTCTTAGGAATTGATTGGGCCACTGACATGAACGGGGTGATTAATCTGAAGAAGCACAAAATGATTTTTGAAAAGAAGTCTCTACACGTAGTTATACCCTTGGACCCTGTTGAAGGATCACTCTATATAGAGCCGGTGCGCGACTATGAAAGTGATGATGATTTGGACTGCATCTATAAGATAACAACACGAAACTGGGACTGGGTGAATCCCACCACGGATGGAAAACTTGCATGGGAGCGTGAAAGTTCCTGTACTTCAGATTTAGATGAGGAAATAGAGCGATGGCAGAATTGGTTACATGAGATAACTACATTGAATTGCAATATGATGACAAGGTCACTATGTTGTGTATCAACAAAAGAGAGAGATCTGCCTACTTATGATGGGTTAAGTGAGGTAGATACATTCTTGGATAAATTTGAAAGGGAGGTGCCGGAAAAGCAACACTTCTAGGCCTTGGATTGGGTATTGCACGCTACACCCGTGGTAGGGTACGCGTAAAGGGAGCTTTGACGACTAGCATGAGTGTAGGTGAATGATGCGCCTACGATTTGGGAAGCCTAGGGTGTGGCTAACATATAAGTACGATGGGTAGGATGATCCATGCATGCATCTAGCCAAGTGGACGTAGGCCTATGGGGAAAGCCACAACCTAAGTGGGTGCACTTGTTATGTCATACCCTAGATGTTATACCAATGAACTGGTATATAGAAATAGAGCTCCATCATGGGACTAGTGAATGGGATGTTCTGCATGAAGGGTTTGTGATGACCTTTAGTTTTAGGGATGGGTGGGACAGTATTGATGAAGCGCTACAAGAGGTAAAAGCATCCATCTTTAGGACACCACAGGAGCTGGTAGAGTTGATTCAGCTTGAATGGGCTTCTCAACTAAGTTGCACGTTGGAGCGTTATAATGTAACTGCTGAGGAAGAGGATGAAGATCCACAGAAAATTAATATTCCAGAGACAGAAGGCCAACGTGAGGTTCAAGGACCACAACTTGAGAACCTTGACATAACCGCACCAGTGAAGACAAAGTAGGTGAATATTGGTACAAAGGCGGAACCTAAATTCATAAATATTGGAGACTATTGGGATGACCCGATGGTGGATAAGGTCGTTGAATTACTCTGTGAATATTAGGACTTATTTGTGACCAAGTTTATAGATTTCAAGGGAATAATTGGAGATTTAGGGGTAATGAAGATCACGTTAAAACCCAACGCGAGGCCAGTTAATCAGAGGCCATATCGTTTAAATCCGAAATACAAGGAAAAGGTCCACGTAGAATTAGACAAGATGCTCACAGTAGGCATCATTGAGCCTGTGGAGGAATCCGATTGGGTAGGTCTAATGGTGGTACAAGAGAAGAATCAGAAAGACGAAATAAGAATATGCATGGATCTCAGGAAGTTGAATGACGCGTGTGTACATGATCCATTCCCAACTCAGTTCACAGATGAGGTGTTGGACAATGTAGGTGATCAAGAAGCATATTCTTTCACTGATGGGTTCTCAGGGTACCACCAGATCAGAATCGCACTAGAGGATAGGAGCAAGACAACCTTTTCGACTGAGTGGGGTTGCTTTCAATACACTGTCATGCTGTTTGGACTGAAGAATGCGCTGGCCATATTTTCGCGCGTGGTTGTTGCAGTGTTCAGGGAATATATTCATAAGTTCTTGGAGGTCTATTTTAATGACTGGACTATATTTGGACTGGTTAGGTGCCATATAGTGAACCTGCTCTTGATACTGGATACATGCCGAAGATACCAAATCGTGCTCAACCTCAAGAAGCATATATTCCTCGTTCCTTTTGGGAACTTGTTGGGGCATGTGGTTTGTAAACAAGGGCTAATGGTAGACCCTATGAAAATCGTGGTGATTCTAAATTTGGAGGCACCGTGCAATGTGAAACAACTGCGCACTAGCTTGGGACATACAAGATACTAAAGAAAGTTTATCAAAAGTTACGCCCAGATCACTGTGCCGATGGAAAAACTATTGAAGAAGGATGTCACGTTCTACTGGGACGATGACTGTAAGAAAAGACTAGATATATTGAATAAGAAGATAGTTACTACGCCAATTCTTTTCTTCCTGAACCAGAAGAAAGAATTTCATGTTCATGTTGACGCATCGTGTATAGTGTTGGGGGAAATACTCATGCAGGATGGCGGAGAAGGCTTGGATCACCCTATCACGTTCGCGAGTCATAGAATATCTAAAGCAGAAAATAACTATTCCACCACTAAACATGAGTGATTGGCTATGGTGTATGTGCTCCAGAAATATCGGCACTACTTGCTAGGGGACACTTCAAGATGTATACAGATCATTCCACACTAAAATACTTGGTGAATAAGCCTGTGTTGGGGGGCCACATATGCAGGTGGCTTTTATTGTTCGAAGAATATGATTTTGAAGTTTTTTTGAAGCCTGGGCGATTGAACGCAGGACCTAATCACCTATCGCACATTGAGACAGGGGAGGAACCTACTAGTTTGGAGGAAGGACTACCTAATGCACAGTGTTTCGCTATGCGCATAGCGGATGAACATTTTGAAGATATAATTCACTTTTCAACAACTAGAACTGTGCTAGAAGGATACTCTATCCAACAGAAGAAGGAACTAGTAGTGCACGTGGCATATTTTTCTGTTATTGTGAGGCATCTATACAAAATGGGGAATGATGAGATACTACGAAGGTATGTACCTGAGTTTGAGCAAAGCAGCATCCTTGAGGATGCTCATGGGGGTGCTGCAGGAGGACATTATGCAAGGAGAGCAACCGCGCAGAAGATTCTCTGTGCAGGGTTGTGGTGGCCGACCCTTCATCAGTATTCAAAAGCATATTACAAGGCATGTGATGTGTGTCAAAGAACGGGTAAGCCATCGTGAAGGGATGAGATGCCTTTGAATCTGCAAATGATGTTGCAAACCTTTGAAAAGTGGGTGATTGACTTTGTATGACCTATCAAACCTCAAGGAAAGACAGGCGCGAGAAATATTATTACCGTGACATAATACCTAACTTGTTGGGCAGAAGCACAGTCGGTAAAGGATTACATGGCCACGACAGCCGTGAAGTTTTTGTTTGAAAACGTACTGACATTATTCAGTTGTCCAAACATATTGATGAGCGATCACGGTACACATTTCATAAATGAAACGATTAGTGCGCTGACAGAAGAATTTCAGGTGTATCATCAAAAAATCACACAGTATCACCCACAAGCCAATGGGACAGTAGAAATGTTAGTAAATTACTAAAGACCACGCTGACGAAGGTATGTAATGCGCAGCAAAGTGATTGGGACTTGCATGTACCTGTAGTATTATGGGCTTATAGGACGACATGCAAGAAGTTGATGAGACAAACACCTTTCAGGCTGGTCAATGGAGTAGAAGCCGTAATGCCGATGGAATACATCGTGCCTAGTATATGCATAGCATCGCTCATAGGTATGACAAACCGTGGAGCCCTAGAAGGGAGGCTTGCGTAGTTGGAGGAGCTCAAAGAAGAATGGTTTTTGGCTGGATTCCACCAACAAGTACAAAAGTAGCATGAAAAGGCTTGGCACGATCGACATATTAAGTTGTGCACCTTCAAGGCGAATGATTTGGTGTTGTTATATGATAGTGAGTTTGATAAATTCCTGGGGAAGCTCCAAATGCATTGGATGGGACCGTATGTTATTAAGGAGATCACAGATGGTGGCACAATGTAGTTGGTGAAATTAAATGGTGAACTCTTCCCAGGAAAAGTAAATGGCAGTCATTTCAAGCCATACACAGGTGGCCCAACCATCTGACTAGCTACAAGAAGCACAGTCTTAGTGCTCCAGGTAGCTGAAAGGAGGCACGGGACTATAAAATACTCTTCCTGGTGGCTGCGCAATGTCAGGACTGTGTGTAGTAGTGAGGTGTCATAGGGTCCGCAATAGCGCGAGGGTAGCTATGCTGCCGCGCAGGTTGGCTAGAAAGTGATCGTTATAGTCATTGTTCATGATGTGATGCTTTGTTTGAGACCAAATGGAGTGGACAACAGGCATTTAAAGTGAACTTGCTAGATTTGGGAAAATCTATCGCCAAGGGAGCATTAATGGACCGAAAATGGGGGAAACGGTCGAATTCAAATTCAAAAGGTGCTATAAATTACAAAGGGTTTCCCAGCAAACAAAACTTGGCAATTTGAGAATTGAGCTATTGCGCGCCTAGAGATTCATGAACCCCAATTTGTTCGATCATTTGAAGTCAAAGGCATTGTTTGAGCACTTACCTAAGCCATTGAGAGAATTGTGGAATAGCAGTATGGCCGTGCCAGAGGAAGCCATGGATATTGGAGAGATGACCATTGAGGAGGTCGTGCAGGCCATAACAGTAGGAGAAGACCCAGAAAGTGCCGGGATGGTCGCAGAAATCCCTAAATTGTCATGCATACCAAGACCCAAGAAAGATAAGCAGCCTATGGTACCGGTGCACGTCTCCCCCAGGAATCTGTTAAGGACGAGGCTCACCATGGAAGAAAAGGGGAAGGAGATCAATTTGGAAGTCGATGAGGAGGAAGAAGACTTTGAAGAAATCCTGGTAGAGGAGGAGGATGAAGAAATGGAGGAAGAAACCCAGGGTGTAGACCCTCTTACTAGGCTGCCTGTGTATGTTCCTCCATAGAAGGGGAAAGCAAGGGTGCCCAAGGACCTAGATGAGATCAAGAGCTCTCTATAGACTTTGCTACTACCTGATGACATCATTTTTTATGGAGCGCACTTGGTATGAGTTCTGGTTCTAAAATTTGAAGATTGGGATCTTGCAGATCATGAGAAATTCCCACATTTAGCAACCGCATAGCTAATGTGCCAGAAAAAAAACACACTGGCGGGAGTCATAGTGTTGGAGCCGCACAAGTGGTTCCGAGGAGTAGAGAAAGTAGGATTATTAAACCTGCTCTGGGTGTCGCATTACCATCACGCCCCAGTGACTATTTTTGTCATTACGCAACTACTTTGCCTGGTGAATGATGGGTGTTTGTGGATGGAGGAGCCCATCCCCATCACAGATCATCTGATTCACAGAATTACCTGGCTCCCTCGCAAAGGGGAGGATCCAGCAAACATATCCAAGGGTAAAAGTGATGATTTGGTCATCATGGGGGCTATGAAGAAGAAGTTTAAGCTGGAGAAGAAAAAGATAGGGTACACATCTCTAGTATTAATAATGCTGTGGTCAAAGTCGCGATGCAGATATTGGCTGGGAAAGTTATGCGGAAGTGCTGCGTGGATGAGGTGCCCACACTGGTGGTTACACTTTCTGCGCAGTGCACAGAGGGGGTCCAGTTTAACTGGGTGAATTACTTATACAGAGAGTTACTGGAAAACTGCCACGAGGTGCAGGAGCAGGGGAAGACTTTACTCTATGCACAGCTTCTACTGTCCATAGTGTTGGTGGCTTGGGAATTGCCTGAGGACAGCCAGTTCCCAACGATTGCATAGGATCTTTCAGAGGCAGCGAAGTACACTTCGCTATGGGCAACTAAAGATGCGCAGAGGATCAGAGACAGCAAAATATTCTAGGTGTTCATGGAGGTGAACATCAGAATGGGGATTAACCACAAGCCATGGTTATCACCCATTGTCTATAACAGTCTGCAGAGCTTCATGGAGTGTAAGGCGGACTTTCATCACGTGTACATCAGGGCGAGGAAGGACCCCACAAAGGCATGGAAGGAGCAACCTTATCTTGCGACGGATGATGTCATATTCATCATCCTTGAGTCATGACCACCAGAGTGGCGCACTCCCTCCAGCTTTGCGATGGAAGTAGAGAAGGTTGCTGCACAAAGGAAGAAGGAGGAGGAAAAACTGCAAATGACCACAGTTGGCAGAGAAGAGAAGGAACGAAGTAGCAGCAGCCAAGGCGTAGGAGGCATGGGACACTACGAAGGCAGCAGAAGAACAACAAAAGGTAGTTGAGAAGGAGCGTGAGGGAGAAAAGTCACCTTCGCTTGAACAAGAGACATAAATATAGGAAGGTGGCATGGATCCACAGGCGGCATCCACACAAATAAAGTGATAGCACCCGAGAGAGCAGGTGGGGCTGCGAAGAAGTCAATGGCCTTAAAGACTTCTTTCGACCCGATCACCCTCACTGAGGGGGATCTCCATGACATTGGGGAGACGGTGCGCGACGTCACCGCGAAGGCCCTTCAGCAGTTTGTGGAGGAAACCCAAATGGTTTTGTGGGCTCTTTGGGAGTAGATACAGGAGTTGCAAGTGCGCACTCCATAGGCTGGTACTCTATCAACCAGCCTCGCAGTAGGTACGACCGCGGCTATGGAAATGTTGTGCTCCCACATGACCAACACTATAGTACTTCCAGAAGGAGCACTAGTTACAGAAAATGAGGCTGATAGGCCTATGGTCAGTGTGCTGAAGGGATTTGGAATAAATATGGTTGCGCTCCCTCAGGAGATGCTCTATGTTCTGCAGGATGGAATGACTACAAAACTACTAGCCAAGGAGGGTCGCACACTCTAGGTCATGAGCGAGCAATGAATCAGTATGTAACAGTTGAGCTTGCAGCATGATGAGGCAGTGGCACAGAGCTGACAGATTGTGTAGGTGGTCAAGGATGCCTTCCAGATAGTCCTGGAGTTGGCCATCCTAGTAGAAGACCTAATGGAAGCGTGCATTTAGAAAATCGCAGCAAGGGTGCGTGAGGCGAAGGAAGAGATGGCCAAGGTTCAGCTGGAGCTAAACCTTCATATAACCAAGCTCCAAATGAAGGCACAACCTTCAACTTTGCCAGAGGTGAAGTAGCAACGAGCCAGTGCCATTACAATAGGAATATTAGAGATCAACAGTGCAGTGAAGGACTGCACTAAGCTATTTGAAGAGTCATTCGAGGTCCTCACCACTCTATAGGAGGACCCAGACATACAATGCTTAGAAACAGAGGCACGTGAGCTACAACAAAAGTATAATGAAGTAAAAGGGACCATGCAGATGGTGGCCCTTACACAAAGGCTCGCGCGGATGTAGTAGGCAAAAGCGTTCAAGGAACAGGTAGATGTTGCGTGACATAAGGAAGCCATTTTGAAGGCATGCGTACATCCATGGATTGATGAGGTGTTCATCATTACTGCCTTGATTGAAGCAAAACTTGCGCAGATGCAGGGAACACAGGAATAGGTTCAGGGAAGCAGTTCAGCTACAGTGGTTTTTGAACAATGTGTCCAAGAAGTACAATAGGTAGCTGCTCAGTGCGTTGCCAACCTTGCAGCATTCCAGGCAGAGTTGGGAGGTCTGCACGCAAAGATCTCCACACCGATAAAGTGACTCGAGGGCGAGTCACGATGTTTGTGTTGGGGTCTTGTTGGGCGCGGGATCCCCCAAGGAAATTTTTAGGGCTTAGAGCCTAGATTTTGGTCATAAATTGTATCTTTGATGTAAAGACTCTGCATTTTGTGGGTGCGTAGCTTGTAAATGAGTCATAGGGTTGTCCACCCTTAATTTTGTAATATAATTTCGGCTAGAGAGATCTACCGAGCTAGATATATAAAACGTGAAAGAGGTTATTGTAGATAATAATGTTTTTGAGATAAACCTCTCTCAGTTTCCAAAAATTCAGCTCCAGTAGTTCACAATATTCTCTGCCAAAAGTTGTCTTAAATAGGTCTTTACATAGTCCGAAAAATAGGCTGTGAAGACATGCACTTATCTCCCTTTTGATAATACTTGTGTAAAAAGTGAGATAGGTTTTCGTAAATTGGCCTTTTAGGAACAAAAACCTCCTCCATTTCTTCAAATACTTCTTTTATTGGCCACAACAATTTATGAAAAACTATGACTTAAACAGGAAATTTCTGAAGAATGTACCATTTCTACTCTAATTTCATCTTTTAACCTTAAATTTCTTTCAACTGTTTTTCACTTTTACTTTGGATAAAATTCATTATTGCTAGTGAATGTGTTTTCATCTCTGTTTATCCCTTACTGCATCCATGTTTACTTTTATTGTTTACTTTTACCATTTACTTTTATTGTTTACCTTTACCGCTCTGTTTTTTAATCTGTCTTCACTTTGACATGAATCTGTATGCTCTGTAACTATCTTCCCTACTGTTTATCTTCATGCTAGCTGATTTACTTGACTTGGTCTTCAATCTGATACTCTTTAACCCTAATACACTTTGACTGTTCTTTACTGTGTCCTTTTACCTTCACTGTATATTTTAGGTTTTTTACTGTCTATTTCAATAGTAAATCATTTAATTTCATGTTTCCTATGCTTGTCTTTTAACTGTATGTTTTATTTTCCATCTCTATTTGAATAGATTTGATAACAATCTTGGAGTAAACAGGTCTTATGACTAGTATTAAGACTATTTATCCAAGGCTGTGGTCTTCTGATCGCCTGTAAAATAAAACAAACTATTAGGAAAACGTTGGGTTGACAGGGAGGGTCATTAATGGATTTATCGAGCTTTATAGGTCTATGGAGTGAGTCCAAAGTGATTTCGAGAGGTAAACCATGCTTGAATTAGTTAGCAGAGGCTTCAGGTGGAGCAGAAGGATTTCATAAGTTTACACAGTAGAATGGGTGAAGGGCGAGAAAACCTGGGTTCTTGGGGTTTGATCTTTAATAGGCAAACTTTTAGAATATGGTGTGAACTGAATAGTAGACGGTTTGTCGTGTAGCGGGCAGGCGGTAAGTGGTTTGTTTTGCAAAAATTTTGGGCGCTTGGTGGTATTGGGGGGAGGCCACCCGATGCCATTCATCAGGCGTCATGTAGCATTGGGGCCCAACAAGAATCCACCCATATCAGGCGGGTAAAGGTTGGTCTTCGAAGGCCTTGCGAAATCAATGAGGATCGTTAGATTTGACGGGGGAAGATTAGGCGGTGGTTGGTTCATGAAGATGCATGAACGGTAGTGGGGGGGCCCGACGAGGGTTTAAAAGTGGTAGGTTTTAATTAATCACGGATTATGGTGGATTAAGGGCATCGGGGGTGATTTCATTGGCGGATGGTTTGACTTGTAATTAACCACGGATTGATTAATTATGTCAGGTTTTATTCATAAAGTTTATATTTCAAACTTTCGGGGTAGGGTATTAATATAAGGGTTTTATTGATATATATACGGGAAAGGTTTATATTTCTTTTTGGGATTTAATACATATACAAGTGTTAGAAAATAATTTGAAGATGGCAGAGAATGGGTTTTAGCGCTAAGTGTAATGTATCTAATTCATTTGCTTTTCATAAACACATTGTAACTTAGGTTAAAAAGGTAATTTTTGAGGGTTTTTTAGGAAAAAGGGTTTACATGGGAGTAATTGCTTTCCCTTAGGAAAATAGAGTTTAAACCTTAGGAAAATGGGTTTTATGAGGGGAATGAGGGGGAGTGAAGAGGGGTAAATGTTTATGAGGGGATTTTTTGTACTTAAGGTCTATAAGTCATTAGGCTGAGGGTCTGGTCCCTCCAGAAGTCAGAGAAATGCTCTGAGCCCCTTTGACTTAAGATTTTAGGTACTTAAGACTTTTCTTGGAAATTAGTTAAGTGAAAAGTGTAATGAGTGAGGGAGGTTAATCAATTTGACTTTGTGGATTTGATACATGCCCAATTATTATCCATACTTAGAACTTTGATGATGAAGGTGATCAACATGCTTTTATCTAACAATCATCACAATTCTGCAACCATTCTTCTACTTACCCACCTACTCATCCTACCATTTTTACTTCTCTTTATTAGGGTGCACTTAAGCTGGCAAACCCTTATCAAAACCTTTTTCTTTTCTTTTACAATGGTATTATAACTAAGTCTAACCTTATTACATCCAAGGGATCAAATTAAACAATTGAGCTCCTTTTATTCACTCTACCTAATCTAATTATCTGCCAAGGTTAAACAGTTTTGGTCAGATTTTCATTCTCTATCTCTAGCATAAAATTGAAAACATGAAATAGCCAAGTTTAAACATTTTTACCATCCATGGATTGTGGAAAAGGTAACAAGCTGCACACAATATTTTATTCAACATCAAAAATAAATAGTATGTTGGCATTATGATTCAGGTGTTGTACTTGATGGCAAACGCCTTCAGGTGGTAAATCAAGAAGGACGCAGGAAATTTTGTTTAGCAAGCGCGTCCCCGCAGGTATTCCATACAGAACCCGCGTCTAGGGACGCCGGCCAGCCGTTCAGAAGGTGCGTCCGCCCAGTGCACACATTTCAAGGTAGAGAAAAGCTCGTGGGGGCTTCTTGTGTGGTATCTAGCCGACGGTTGTGTGTTTCTATGGTGTCGGCTCGTGGTATTGTTCCACGCTTTGGGGAGAAGCTTGCCTATATAAAGCAAAGGAGTTCATTTGGATTAAACATCATCTTGGTTGATCATCTCTTGGTGAGATCTAGTCCATATCTTTAAGGGTAAATCTTCTAATGGACTACGATCTATATGGCGCATGATCAGATCTGTGGATCTGAGTGTTTGGGTTGGTTCTGAAGTCCTCTTATCTTCTATATCTAAAGGGACGCAGATTCAGTGAAGGGAAAGTGCGCCGGGACGCAGTACAGTAAAGGATCAGGTGCGTCTCTGAAGCGAAGGACGCGGCGCGACTGTGGTATTGGGTGCGTCTCTGAAGCGAAAGACGCGGCGCGATAGTGTTGATGTGTGCGTCGGTCGTAGACAAGCAAAAAGGAACAGTGCGTCTGCACGCAGAACAGCATAAGGTATACTGCGTCCAGTCGCAGGCCACAGAAAGAAAATATGCGTCCCTGTCTCAAGATGATCTGTTAACTGTATATTTCTGTTCATAAGGTGTTCTGGGTTGTTTCTGTAATTACTGATCTGATATCTATAGTAGACTGTATCTGTTGTATACTTGTTGATCATTTTGAAAAGAAGTAGGGGGTTGTAGCTCCCTTCCAGGAGAAGTCTGGAAAACAAGAAAGAGTTGTAGCTCTTTGCAGGTTGCAGCCTGCGTGCTGGTAAAGGACTGCACCAGTACAAAATCATTGTAAAAAGAATTTCTTGAAAGAAGATAGAGACATTATTGCAGCAGGTGGTTTTTCTCCCGCATTGGGTTTCCACCTTACATCTTGTGTTCTTTGGTGTGACTGTCTATTTTCTTTATTCATGCTCATTGTTTTATGGTACTGATATGCAAGAATATTTCAAAAGATCAAATAAGGAAGATTTGGTAAATTGCTAGATAATACTGATTCCCCCCCCCCCTCAGTATTATTTCCAACAATTGGTATCAGAGCAGGTCCTTCAGAACAGCTTGATCGCTTGAAGGTAGATCGTTCATCATGAGCAACTACGAGAGAGAAGCATCAATCAGGCCACCCGTCTTCGATGGAACAAACTTCAATTATTGGAAGGTAAGAGTTACTGCATATCTTCAATCTCTTGGTACAGAAGTTTGGAACATTGTAGAATCAGGCTATGCCTTTCCTTCAGTTACTCCTACAGATCCAGCTGAGAAAAAGCAGTATGAAACAAATGCAAAAGCAGTCAGCACTCTATTAGGAAGTATATCTCAAACAGAGTTCATGAAGGTCATGCACTTCAAATCAGCAAAAGAGATATGGGACAAAATGATCACTAGCTATGAAGGAGATGAACAGGTAAAAGAAGCTAAACTTCAAACTCTCAGGATTCAATATGAGACTCTCAAGATGTATAATGATGAAAGTGTGGCTAATTATTTTCTTCGAGTAGATGAGATTGTTAATTGTATGAAAAATTTGGGTGAAGAAATAAAAGAGACTATAGTAGTTCAAAAGATTCTAAGATCTTTATCTCCCAAGTTTGAATCTAAAGTATCTGCAGTAGAAGAAAAGGAAAATCTCCGTGTTCTCACTATGTCTCAGCTGCATGGAATTCTAACTGCTTATGAAATGAGAAAGGGAGGTCCATCAGATAGAAGGGAAGCTGCTTTTAAAGCATCAGGCAAAGAAGATCACTATGAAGCATGTCATGTTCCAGAAGAAGAGGAAGAAGAATCAAACTTTGTCAGAAATCTTCAAAGGGGTTCTGGAAGGTTCAGAGGTAAGCTACCTTTCAAATGTTTTGCTTGTGGAAGAGTAGGTCATTATGCTGCAAAATGCTCTTATAAGGATAAAGGAAAGGAACCAGTTAGATGGAACAAGAAACAGGGTACAAATAAGAAAAGCTACTACACCCATGAAGATAGCGATGGCTTATCAAACAGTGATGAAGATGAACAAGGTAACAAATATAGATTGTTAATGGCATTTGAAGATGACAATTATGAGGATGCTATAGATGTGGATAACCTTTATGATGAAATTACTAGACTCAAGAGATGTATAGAAGAAAAGAACATGATTATTGATACTCTACAATTTCAGATTGATGAAAAGGAAAAACATCTTGAAAAATTAGAAGGTGAAATTGTTGGTCTTAGAAAAGAAATTGAGAAAACAAAAACTATTAATCTCAAGTTTGTCAAAGGATCTGAAACGTTGAATGAGATTATCAGTGTGCAGCGATCTCCTCTAAATAAGACAGGTCTGGGCTACAATGGAGAAACTTCTCAAGCTTCCACTTCAAAAAGTTATCTTGATGCCGCAAGAAGAAATGAGCAAGAACACAAGGAAGATCATCAGGTAAAGCAGGGACAAACTTCAAACTATCAGGGGCAATCCAGCTTAAGGGTGAACAAAAGCCACAACCAGCCACAGGTAAAACCTTCTCAATTTGGTTCAAGAATAGATGAAAATAGAAATTACAATCAGTCGGCTGGTAGATTCAATAATCGCAGAAACTTCTTCAATGGACAATGCTTTTCTTGCCATAACTTTGGTCACAAAGCAGCCCAATGTGTTGCGTATAAAACAATCATGACTAGGGAAGCTCAAAAACAAAGAAGCATGACAGGGAATACAAAAAGGACCTATAACAATTTTTCAGCTCTTGAAAATGAAGTTGAATGCTCTATTTGCAATAATTTTGGACATGAAGATGTTGAATGCAGAAGCAGGTTTCCGGAAAGAAAGGTACAAGAACAAAAAAGGGAACAAACCTCAGGCACCAAAACATGGAAAATAAAGGAACCTCAAACAGAAAGATGTGGGATAGCATTCTATGCAGAAGGACAAGAAAATCTATGGTACATTGATAGTGGATGTTCAAAGCACATGACAGGTGATAAAGAAAAACTTGAATCTTATTCTAATTTAGAAAAGGGAAAGAAAGTCTCTTTTGGAAATGATACTCCTGCAACTATAAAAGGAAAAGGTATTGCTCCTTTAAAAGAAGATGTTAAGGCTGGAAATGTTTTGTTTGTTGATGGACTAAAGCATAATCTTCTAAGTGTAAGCCAGATGTGTGATCAAAGAACCGAGGTTATATTCAGATCAAATGGATGTCTTGTTCGTGATCTTGATACAGGTAAAACAGTTCTCAAAGGAAAAAGAACTTCAAATAATCTATACATTTTTGATGAAGAACAACAACAATGCTATTTAAGCAAGGATGAAGAGCACTGGTTATGGCATCGAAGATTGGGACATCTAAGTTTCTCACAAATAAGGAAAGCTTGCAAATATCAGGCAGTTCGCGATCTTCCAGATATCAAAATTCCTGACAACACCATGTGCAGATCATGTCAGTTTGGAAAACAGACTAGAACTAACTTTCCAGAGAAAGAAGGATCAGCCAGTATGCCTCTGGAGCTAGTACATACAGATGTATGTGGACCATTCAGAAAAAGAACACCTAGAGGAGAGGAATACTTGATATTATTTATTGACGATTTCTCCAGGTTTGTTTGGTTGGGACTTATGAAGCACAAAGATGAAGCTTTCGAAAAATTCAAATCCTTCAAAGCCTTGGCTGAAAATGAATCAGGTCACAAGATTAAGTGCCTCAGATCCGACAGAGGTGGAGAATTTACTTCAAATGAATTTTTCGATTTCTGTGATGAACATGGAATAAGGAGAGAATTTTCTACAGCTAGAACTCCTCAGCAAAATGGAGTAGTGGAAAGAATGAACAGAACAGTCCAGCAAATGGCTCGTGCTATGCTTGATGAATCAGGAACTCCTGCAACCTTCTGGGGTGAAGCTGCACATGCGGCAGTTATTATTCTCAACAAGACAAATGTTCGAGTGAACAGCACTCAAACTCCTCATGAGCTCTGGAGTGGTAAAACTCCTTCAGTAAAGCACTTCAAAATCTTTGGGAGCAAATGCTATATCAAAAATACTGAGGAGCAGCTTGGCAAACTTGATCCTAGAGCAGATGAAGGAATTATTCTTGGCTACTCTCCACATAGCAAAGCATACAAATGCTACAATAAAAGACTTGGCAGAATTGTTGAAAGCATTGATGTAGTGGTTGATGAGAAAGGATACATTCCTAGGCAAATACATCGTGAAGACATTGAAGAAGATGAAAGCTACCCTCAAAGACAGAATGATGAAGAAGAAGAACCGCAAGAACAATTTCAAGACGGACCTCACGAAGAAGCAGAAGAAAGAACAAGAATAGAAGAAAAGACTCCATCCAGATATGTTCAAAAGAACCATCCAGAATCTCAGATCATGGGACAAAAGGAAGCAGGTATACAAACTAGAAGAACAGTTGCAGAAGCTTCAAGTTATTTGGCATTACTCTCCTCTACTGAACCACAAAATGTGAAAGAAGCATGCAAAGATGAATGTTGGGTGAAAGCAATGGATGAAGAACTTGAGCAAATCGAAAAGAACAATACTTGGGAGCTGGTTCCTAGACCAAAGGATAAGAATGTTATCGGAACAAAATGGGTGTTCAAAAATAAATTGAATGAAAATGGAGAAGTAATTAGAAACAAAGCCAGACTTGTTTGTAAAGGGTATGCACAGCAAGAAGGAATAGACTTTGAAGAAACTTTTGCTCCTGTTGCAAGACTTGAGGCCATCCGAATGTTTCTTGCTCTCTCAAGTTGTCAGAACTTCAAAGTATTTCAAATGGATGTGAAATCAGCTTTTCTGAATGGAGACTTGGATGAAGAAGTGTACATTGAACAGCCAGATGGTTTCATTCTTGGAAACGATCCAAATCTTGTATGCCGATTAAAAAAGGCTCTCTATGGTCTCAAACAAGCTCCAAGGGCTTGGTACTACCGGTTGGACAAATATCTTCATCAACAAGGCTTCTCAAAAGGTTCAGCAGATAGCAATCTTTATATAAAAGTTGAAAATGACAAATTACTAATACTTGTTGTGTATGTAGATGACATTATTTTTGGCAGTAATGAAGAAGCTATGAGTCAAAGCTTTGCCTCAGTCATGCAGAAAGAATTTGAGATGTCCTTGCTAGGAGAACTGACATACTTTCTTGGTTTGCAAATCCAACAAAAGAAAGGAGGAATCCTTTTATCTCAAACCAAGTATCTCAAGCAGATTTTGAAGAAATATGGCATGGAAGATGCAAAACCAGTATGTACACCCATGGTCACAGGATGTAGTCTCAGTGCAAATGACGAATCTGCAGCAGTTCATCAACCAACCTACAGATCTATGATTGGAAGTCTACTATATTTGACAGGTACCCGACCAGACATCATGCATGCAGTTGGAATAGTTGGAAGGTTTCAGGCAAATCCAAAGGAGACTCATCTTCAAGCAGTAAAGAGAATCTTCAAATATCTTCAAGGGACTCAAAATTATGGCCTATGGTATCCTAGAGATCCAGATCTCACTCTTCATGCTTATACAGATGCAGATTGGGCCGGAAGCGTGGATGACAGGAAAAGCACAAGTGGTGGTGCATTCTTTATGGGTTCTAGACTGGTATCTTGGTTCAGCAAGAAACAGAGTTCAATTGCCTTGTCTACAGCTGAAGCGGAATATGTTGCGGCTGCATCTTGTTGCACCCAACTTCTTTGGATGATGCAGACTTTGCAGGATTATCAAATCACTTGTACACCTCCTATTCCTATCTTATGTGACAACACAAGTGCAATCAGCATCTCAAAGAATCCGGTTATGCATTCAAAAACCAAGCACATACCAATCAAGTACCATTTTCTCCGGGAACAAGTACTTGAACAGAAGGTCAAGTTGGAGTATGTTCCTTCTAAGGAACAAGTTGCTGATATTTTCACCAAACCGTTGCCCAGGGACACTTTTGAATACCTCAGGCAAAAGCTGGGGGTTGTTGATGCATCATCTCACTGTTGACCATCTTCCTATTGATGGTATAGGCTCAGGGGGAGCACATAATGCATTGTTGGCATTATGGAGAAGGAGATCTTGGAAATAGCTGCAATATGTCTCTGTCTTCTTCATGATGGATTTCTGGTTACAATTCTGGAGAAGCATGAGCATAGGGGGAGCATACCCTTTGCTCTTGATGTCAAAGGGGGAGAATGATGAAGCTGAAAGTTTATGTGGTTGCCATCAAGTCCAAAGGGGGAGTTTGTTGGCATTATGATTCAGGTGTTGTACTTGATGGCAAACGCCTTCAGGTGGTAAATCAAGAAGGACGCAGGAAATTTTGTTTAGCAAGCGCGTCCCCGCAGGTATTCCATACAGAACCCGCGTCTAGGGACGCCGGCCAGCCGTTCAGAAGGTGCGTCCGCCCAGTGCACACATTTCAAGGTAGAGAAAAGCTCGTGGGGGCTTCTTGTGTGGTATCTAGCCGACGGTTGTGTGTTTCTATGGTGTCGGCTCGTGGTATTGTTCCACGCTTTGGGGAGAAGCTTGCCTATATAAAGCAAAGGAGTTCATTTGGATTAAACATCATCTTGGTTGATCATCTCTTGGTGAGATCTAGTCCATATCTTTAAGGGTAAATCTTCTAATGGACTACGATCTATATGGCGCATGATCAGATCTGTGGATCTGAGTGTTTGGGTTGGTTCTGAAGTCCTCTTATCTTCTATATCTAAAGGGACGCAGATTCAGTGAAGGGAAAGTGCGCCGGGACGCAGTACAGTAAAGGATCAGGTGCGTCTCTGAAGCGAAGGACGCGGCGCGACTGTGGTATTGGGTGCGTCTCTGAAGCGAAAGACGCGGCGCGATAGTGTTGATGTGTGCGTCGGTCACAGACAAGCAAAAAGGAACAGTGCGTCTGCACGCAGAACAGCATAAGGTATACTGCGTCCAGTCGCAGGCCACAGAAAGAAAATATGCGTCCCTGTCTCAAGATGATCTGTTAACTGTATATTTCTGTTCATAAGGTGTTCTGGGTTGTTTCTGTAATTACTGATCTGATATCTATAGTAGACTGTATCTGTTGTATACTTGTTGATCATTTTGAAAAGAAGTAGGGGGTTGTAGCTCCCTTCCAGGAGAAGTCTGGAAAACAAGAAAGAGTTGTAGCTCTTTGCAGGTTGCAGCCTGCGTGCTGGTAAAGGACTGCACCAGTACAAAATCATTGTAAAAAGAATTTCTTGAAAGAAGATAGAGACATTATTGCAGCAGGTGGTTTTTCTCCCGCATTGGGTTTCCACCTTACATCTTGTGTTCTTTGGTGTGACTGTCTATTTTCTTTATTCATGCTCATTGTTTTATGGTACTGATATGCAAGAATATTTCAAAAGATCAAATAAGGAAGATTTGGTAAATTGCTAGATAATACTGATTCCCCCCCCCCCTCAGTATTATTTCCAACATAGTAGTGGCGTTGTGACTTGCACACTTTCATGGTATTTTTTCTTTCTTGGGGTTCATTTTTCATCTTTTTTGACCTTTTCTTATTCTTTTTGCCATTTGATTTATCTCTTAGGACATACCATCTTTACATTTTTTAATTTTTATAATAGGAAAACATTTGCAGAAAGCAAAGGTATGTACATATTACAGTTTTAATCTCAGTCATTCAAAAATTATGACTCCTATTGGTATAGGAACATAACAGTGGCTCCACTTGGGGATGGAATTTCCTTGTGAAATGTCAAGAACACCATCGACTAGTAGTCTGATCCATTGGGCCAATCCCACACATGTATATGCTTTGTTGTATAATCTTTGTGACTGAAAATCTTGAACTGAAATTGTAGCCTTTTCTGCAAACTAAAATTTGATCTATGCTCAAACTATTGAGCTTATTTTCACTAATCTACCTACTCTAGTCTGATTAAAAAGACTGCCATATCAAGTAATAACAAATTTCCAATGCAACCAATCAAGTAAATGGATACTTAATAGAAGTTTGCATTCCACTTTTCTAGGTAGAAAAGTAAATCCAGAAAATAGTATTTTAACTTTTCCACTAGATTTAATAGCTTTTTTTTGATGAACTTGGAAAACTCTTCTTCTACTGATGAATACAATACATTGATCAAAGGATATTGGTAATCCTTCCATATAACATCTTCTGGATGATTTGTAACAACAATAAAAACCTCATTCCAAACCACTGCTTGATTTAAGTGATTCTCTAATTGTTTCTCCTCCTTGTTATCCACTGTAACCAAGTGCTATGAATGCTCTTGATATTCATCAATGATATCATAAACAACAGGGAAGTCTTTATCATTATATTTGTCTTGTAGAAGCTTGCAATGGAGTTGCAAACTCTCATTAATTTCAAATGAAAGATCATGATTATCTTTGTCATGTAGAAGCTTGCAAGGGAGTTGCAAACTCTCATTAATTTCCGATGAAAGATCATGATTATCTTTGTCATCTAGAAGCTTGCAAGGGAGTTGCAAAATCTCATTAATTTCAGATGAAAGATCATGATTATATTTTTCATGTAGAAGCTTGCAAGGGAGTTGCAAACTCTCATTAATTTCAAGTGAAAGATCATGATTATCTTTTTCATGCAGAAGCTTCAAGGGAGTTGCAAACTCTCATTAATTTCAGATGAAAGATCATGATTTATTAAAGTATGTTGTCTTATTTTATTTATATCTAAGGAGAGAAAATTTGAGAGATGGTTTTCATCAAATAAATTTGACTGGTCTTTAATTTCTAAAGAAACCACTACTTGCTGAAGATGCTCTTGTGGATCAATACTTTTAAGCTCTACCACCTCTATCTCTAGATCATCGGTCTGCTATTGATTTTCACTACTGTCTTCTACTTGAGCTAGTTCAGGGAGCTGAATTTCTTCTTTACACTGATCAGTTTGTTGTGCTGCAAGAATTGTTTCTTGTGGGGAAACTTCATGGACCTCTAAACAACATACATCATCTTTTTCTTCCCAAGGAGAAGATAATTCAAGCAAGGCTTCTAATTTTTGAAAACACTTTTCTTCTAAAGCCTCTAATATTTCATAATTCATGAATTGATCATCATCATAGTAATCTTTCAGATATTGAATAAAACTTTCAAAATTGTCACAACAGTCTTGAATTAGCAACAAAGATGAATAACTTTCCTTGTATTTGTCATGAAGCATAGTATGAAAATGCTTTAAAGAACATATGCTAGAGGCTGGTAAATTTTCATACCAAGATCTAGCCTTTTCCTATAATGTTGCCATAAATATTTTCATAAGACAATCTTCATGGAAATTAACTTTAAACTTTCGGATGTGCATATGAAACCTGAATAAATGTAAAGCAACATCATTTCCTGTTTCATCCAGGGAAAATTTTAAGAACCCCCCCTAAATTTATAAATATAATAAATGGGCGAATCTCCATGGTATATAGGAAAAATGGAAGGCGATTTTATCAATAATATAATATGTATATATAATTTTTTGGCGAATCTCTCACTAGGCATGGCGAATATTTTACTCAATTATAAAATCTTGTAAGATCTTGGCGAGTCTTTCACTAAATAATAAAACTTTGTAAAGTCCTAGTGAATCTTAGCATAGGCTACATGCTGGTTTAATTCCCCCATTTAAGTAGGCTACATTCCAGGTGAATACCATGGGTCAATACCATGTGCCATTTTGGTGAATACCATGGGTCAATACCATGTGCCAATTTTATTTTTATTAATTCTAATATTAGGGTTAACAATGGTTTTTTGCATGGTATTAATAACAATATAGTCCATGGTATTTGTCCCATAATATTTTGGCCATAGGTTTCACCTAAATATAACCCATTTTTTGAGTGTTCGTAAATATAAAGTGACTTATGGAGTAAATATAAAAAAATGTTTTATTTGTTTACCATACCTCTCGTTTATTTATATTTTTATTAATTTACCATACCTCTTTTACAAATATGGTATTTGGCCCATAGGATTCACTTAAATAAAACCTCTTTCTTGAGCCTTCATAAATAGAACAAGGGTTATGGACTAAATATAAAAAGAGGTTTTATTTATTTACGATACGTCTAGTTTATTTATATTTTTATTTATTTACCATACCTTTTGAGTAAGTATAAAAAGACGTTTTATTTATTTACCATACCTCCACTTTACTTATATTTTTATTTGTTTACACCCTTACATGTATATAAGGTGACTTATGGAGTAAATATAAAAAATGTTTTATTTATTTACCATACCTCTCATTTATTTATATTTTTATTAATTTACCATACCTCTTTTATAAATATGGTATTTGGCCCATAGGATTCACTTAAATAAAACCTATTCTTGAAAATGGGCGAATGGATTCACTTAAATAAAACCTATTCTTGAAAATGGGCGAATGGAAGGTTGTAAGTCCTAATTTCAAGGGCTAAATTTACCTTTTTTACCCACTCCCTTAAAATAAGGTGGGCTATTTGAGGTGATTTGTAAAAATGTACTATGATACAAAATATTCGCCCACTAAAAATTTAAAACCCCTTAATTTCGCCAAAGGGCGAACATTCGCCCCTAAAATTATCCTTGGTTTCATCTTTAAATAATGGAAGATTTTTTGACCAATCAACATTGGGCATAGGATTTGGAAAACCTGGAACCTTTGACCTGTCCAAAGGAGCATACCTGCATTGTATTCCTGAATACATCTTGAAAACACTTTAATGCTAGAATGGAGTCACCATAGGTTCTCAACAACTCTGGATTATTTTGCCAATGGAGTTTTGATTATTTGAGGCTTCTTGATTGGAAAATGATCATCATAAGAGTCAGAAGAATGATGCTCAAATGTGTAAGGAGATTTTATATTTACAATTTCCAAAGGAAAATAATTAAAAACTAATCTAAGATCTTCTCTAAAATACTATATACATTGAAAAACTTTCTTGATGAGAAAGCACATAATGTCTTGGATAACAATCGAAGTTAAAAGCATGATCTTTTCACATAGTTCTTTCATGTTCATTCCTCTAGTGGAGTCTTCATTGTAGAATTGATTTTGGAGTCTTCACTGTATATTTTAGGTTCTTTACTGTCTATTTCAACAGTAAATCATTTAATTTCATGTTTCCTCTGCTTGTCTTTTAACTATATGTTTTATTTTCCATCTCTGTTTGAATAGATTTGATAACAATCTTGGAGTAAATAGGTCTTATGACTAATATTAAGACTATTTATCCAAGGCTGCGGTCTTCTGATTGCCTATAAAATAAAACAAACTATTAGGAAAATGTTGGGTTGACAAGGAGGGTCATTAATGGATTTATCGAGCTTTATAGGTCTATGGAGTGAGTCCAAAGTGATTTCAGGAGGTAAACCATGCTTGAATTGGTTAGCAGAGGCTTCAGGTGGAGCAGAAGGGTTTCATAAGTTTACACAGTAGAATGGGCGAAGGGCAAGAAAACCTGGGTTCTTGGGGTTTGAACTTTAATGGGAAAACTTTTAAAATATGGCACAAACTGAACAGTAGACGGTTTGTCGCGTAGCGGGCGGGCGGTAAGTGGTTTGTTTCACACAACTTTTGGGTGCTTGGTGGTATTGGGGGGAGGCCGCCCGATGCCATTCATCAGGCGCCACGTAGCATTGGGGCCCAACAGGAAACCACCCATATCGGGCAGGTAAAGGTTGGTCTTCAGAGGCCTTGCAAAATCAACGAGGATCGTTAGATTTGACGGGGGAAGATCGGGCAGTGGTTGGTTCATGAAGATGCACGAATGGTAGTGGGGGGGCCCGACGAGGGTTTAAAAGCGGCGGGTTTTAATTAATCACGGATTATGGTGGATTAAGGGCATTGGGGGTGATTTCATTGGTAGATGGTTTGACTTGTAATTAACCATAGATTGATTAATTATGTTGGGTTTTATTCATAAAGTTTATATTTCAAACTTTCGAGGCGGGGTATTAATATAAGGGTTTTATTGATATATATACGGGAAGGGTTTATATTTATTTTTGGGATTTAATACATATATAAGTGTTAGAAATTAATATGAAGATGGTGGAGAATGGGTTTTAGCGTTAAGTGTAATGTATCTAATTCATTTTCTTTTCATAAACACATTGTAACTTAGGCTAAAAAGGAAATTTTTTATGGTTTTTTAGGAAAAAGGGCTTACATGGGAGTATTTGCTTTCCCTTAGGAAATAGAGTTTAAACCTTAGGAAAAAGGGTTTTATGAGGGGAATGAAGGGGAGTGAAGAGGGGTAAATGTTTATGAGGGGATTTTTTGTACTTAAGGTCTATAAGTCATTAGGCCGAGGGTTTGGTCCTTCTAGAAGTCAGAGAAATGCTTTGAGCCCCTTTGACTTAAGATTTTAGGTACTTAAGACTTTCTTGGAAATTAGTTAAGTGAAAAGTGTAATGAGTGAGGGAGGTTAATCAATTTGACTTTGTGGATTTGATACATGCCCAATTATTATCCATACTTGGAACTTTGATGATGAAGGTGATCAACATGCTTTTATCTAACAATCATCACAATTCTGCAACCATTCTTCTACTTACCCACCTACTCATCCTACCATTTTTACTTCTCTTTATTAGGGTGCACTTAAGCTGGCAAAACCTTGTCAAAACCTTTTTTTTTTCTTTTACAATGGTATTCTAACTAATTCTAACCTTATTACATCCAAGGGCTCAGATTAAACAGTTGAGCTCCTTTTATTCACTCTACCTAATCTAATTATCTGCCAAGGTTAAATAGTTTGGTCAGATTTTCATTCTCTATCTCTAAGCATAAAATTGAAAACATGAAATAGCCAAGTTTAAACATTTTGACCATCCATGGATTGTGGCAAAGGTAACAAGCTACACACAATCTTTTATTCTACATCAAAAATAAATAGTAGTGGCATTTTGACTTGCACACTTTCATGGTATTTTTTCTTTCTTGGGGTTCATTTTTCATCTTTTTGACCTTCTCTTATTCTTTTTACCCTTTGATTTATCTTTTAGGACATACCCTCTTTACATTTTTTATTTTTATAATATGGAAAACATTTATAGAAAGCAAAGGTATGTACATATTACAGTTTTAATCTTAGTCATTCAAAAATTATGACTCCTATTGGTATAGGAACCTAATAGATCCTGTATTAATTTTCTTTAATTTCTTTGTTTGCAGTCGAAGTATATCTCTGATGTAAAATTATCTTTTACCTTCTTTTTATTGTGGTTAGTTTTCCTGCTTCCTATTATAGTTTTTTATTTTTATAATAATAGATTAAAATTATTATATTTTATTAATCAATATATTGGATTATAAGTGAATTTAAATATTAAGATAAGAATTTTTAATATTATTAATCTCTATAATAATATTATACCATCTTTACATTATTGATATGATTTAATATTACAGTCTCTCTATAATATTATAGTAGGAATTAATAAAATTAAATTATTAATGAATTATATACTATTCCAATCAATAGAAGATAGGGTGAGACCCTAAAAAATTACATTATTACTTCATAACAGCTAGTTTCTATTACTATGAGTCAAACCCTAACAAACTATATTAATAATCTAACTATTTCTAAACAATATTATTACAATATTTAATATTAGTTATTTCTAGATAATTGTTAATATAATATTTAATACTAATATTCCATTTATAATATCGAAATATAATATTTATTTATTACACAACAACTATTTTATAACTAAATTTAATATTATCAATTTATAATATCGAAATTAAATATTTATTTATTACATAACAAATTACCTAATGGCTATTTTCCAATGGCTAACTCTGGGCAGTGATGCATCCTTGCTATTTATTCCCTCAGATCTATTGATTTCTCACCTTGTCCTGAGGATGAACCACATTAGTTGGTTTGAAATGTCGACCAAATCCTAGCAATGTAATTTTATAATGTTTGTTATTTAATGTTATTATGGAACCACTTACATATGTATATTATTGTTTAATTTCATTGTAATTTGTTAAATTTGAGTATATAGTTTTTTAGGTGAAATATCAAACTTTACAAAATGAATATGAACATCATTATCTAACATTATTTTTTAGGTATAAAACAATACATTGTTATATTTAGATAAATAATAATACAATAGTGATATTACAAATTTCAAGACCAATTAAATGAAGTTTATATATCATTTTATAAATCATTGTACTAAATATCATTTGTCATAATTTATAAGTTACTCTAAATATCTTTGATAGATAATGGTACAATATTGACATCACATGTTTTCAAATTTAAGTGGATGGACTTTATATGTCATTCTATAAACCATTGTATTAATTATCTCTTATCTTAATTTATTGGTCAATATAGGCATATTTGATGTTGTTAATGTGAACAATCTCAAATTACATGAGCCATCAAAAATGAAGAAGTGAAGTTGAGCATATATCTAGATAACACAATTTTCAATTTTAACCTCCACCTCCAACAAATGCACTTATTTACACCTAGACTTAAACTATTAGAATGAAGCAAGTCATTACTTACATGGCTAGGGAGAAGTGATGGTCAACTTCCGAAACCATGCAAGTCTTGCAAGGTCTTACAAATCTTCCACTTACATTAGACATTGGGGATAATTGTCTCAGACCAAGGGATTAAATGATGAGGATATAATGATATCATATTTTATGTTAATTGACATAATGTTTGTCAAACAATGACATTTAATGTTAGTTATATAGTTATCATTTTTGGTTGGACATCAATGATTACATGTACTCTCTAAATGTTAATGACCATATTTTGTATTCATGTAGTAATTCAATAATTGATTCTTCAGGTATGTCAGAAGCCAATCCATGATCCACACCCCTAATTTTATACATGTTCTTTTTTAGAATCTATAGACAACTTGCCTATCTTCTCCCACTTTCTTAGCAAATCCAATGTGTATGCTCATTTAGAAGACCTCTCGGACTTGAGTACATATCATTTTATCTAGATTAGACAAAATGATTTGTATCTACATTGATTCATATTTTCCTCAACTTCTTGTTCCTATCAAAGTACAATTGAAACACCTTTCCCATAGAATATTGTGTGTAGTTAAGTTTTCCTATGAGAAAAGTGATTCCCTTTGCCACAAAATCTTATGTGAGCATATATGCATGAAATGATAAATTTTGGCCCATGAATGGTGAAGATAACAATCATGTAATATTTAATATTGCTTTCAATTGCACTATGGTAGTAAACTTGGATTAGTTATTTCCACAACTCTAATATTTTGCTAGAAGTAGCATTATAAAAGGAAAGATAGAATGACAATCCAAACCAAATAATTTTTCCTATTCTATTTACAAATTTTTGAATTATGTGACATTTATGAAAGCTACTATATAGGTTTCCCATGCTTAGATTATTTAGTTGATTTATACAAATTTTATAAAATGAGGAGGTGTTCCTTAACATTCTAGCATAAAATTGGACTATTTCAAAACATCATACCTCTATTTGAATAAAAAGTTACATAAATGGCAAGGATGTTCATGCCCTTGCCACCTATCACCACTCAAGTGAAAAACATTTGTTGTGATCATTGTGTCTAGAATATATATCAATAGGAACTCCATTAGCTAATTTAACAAAAACAAAATCCCTTATAAACTATATCTCTGTATTCTCTTATTGAAGTATAATCTTTAGTTGTGATCATTGCTTCTATATTAGATATCGGTAGGGATTCCATTAGCTCATCCAACAAAATTAAATTTCCCTTATGAACTATATATCTTTTTTCTCTTACTAAAGTATGATATTGTGAGCATGTCAATCCCTTCTTTGTGCTTCTTACATGCCTCTACTAGAAAGAGAATTTCAAAAGTTTAGTTATGACCATCTAGTTCATCATAAAGGAGCCTCCTATTTCACATTTTGTTTTGTTAAGATTGTTTTCTTAGTTTATTATAATAGGCTATAAATCTTGTCTAATTCCATTTCTTCTTCTAACTACAATTTGGAATTTTTTTTACCATTATAATCCTTTCATTTTTTATTTATTTGGTCATTCATTTTTTTTTCCCATTCATTTGTAATATGACATGTTCTATTGTTAGTATAATTGTAATACTTTCATATCTTCTTAAAATATCTATGCCATCTTTCTGTTTGGTGACAATTTGGTTATTATTGGTCATAACTTAAGTCATAATGCAAAATTTTCTTAGGTGTGCTACTGCATGGCATTGTATGCATTTTTATCCTCCTAGAAAAACTATTTATTTTAAGGATATGTATGGTGTTTGAAATTTAGCACTACTATTTCCACCTCTACGCAAAGTCTAAACACTTATCATGTTTCCTTTTTCATCATTTTAATACGTATTCACAACATATATATTAGGCATTGGAATCTATGTATGTGAGTTATTTTGTAGTAAGCTATGATTTTCTAATAGTGTACTAGGCTTAGGATTTTATGGTGTCTTATTTCAATACGTAAATTTATGTGACAAGGGTTTCATTTTTTATTAGTACATTATGTTTAAGTTAGGGTTTCTATCTATTTTTTATATAGGGGTTCCCCTATAACCTTTGTATTTCTTATTATTTCATTAATACAATCAACAAGGTTTTATTGGATCTCCATAGAAGTTATACTTTTAGGGGGAATAAGCCTTTGCATGTGTGAACACCCCTAATCCTTTTTGTTTTCAATTCCATTTCCTATTATTTGAGATAAAATACTATTATTGATTTTCTATGAACTTCTATTATTTGTGTGGTTCTAAAGCTTGTGTCGTTTTGGATATATACACATTGCAAGTTGGTATTAGATGATTTGTTATTATTGTGCAACAAAAGTTCCATTTTTTTTTTAAATAACTTCTAATGGGTGGATATTAATATTGGATTAACGTAGTTGGATGAAAAATTTTATAGGTTTGCAAAAGAAATAAAGTGGGAGATACTAACCCTAGAGTAATGGACAATATAATTGTAGTCAGAGACCTTAATCCATAACCTTGAAGTCTCTGAGAAGGAAGAAGGGGATGTCTTAGGGAATTGAAGATAACATCTCTCTAAAGTGTTTGGTTACACATGATTTTCAAAAACACTTTTAGCCTCCATTTGGAGATAAACACTTAAGGAATTGAAGAGAACATCTCTTTGAAGTGGTTGGTTACACATGATTTTCACAAACACTTTCAACCTCCATATGGAGATCACAAAATATGATTTTTGAATTAAAGTGGAAGTGTGCACTTTGTTGAGAAGGATCAAGTTAGCCTTTACAATGACGAGGATAAATTAAATGTGTCCCTACACCATTTGGATGGGGTAGCCCATACATGGTGTGAGAGATGGATCTCCAAAAAATATATAGAAGACATTGGTGAGTTTTTAGATATATTCCATTAAAGGAAATTTGTACTTGGGAAAATCCTATTCTAGAAAGACATGCCCACTAAATAAAGAATTAGAAAGTTCTAATTCTTGGAGTCAAAGCCCAAAATCAATAAATCTACTTTGGAAGCTCCACATATTAAATTTGACCTAAAAAATCCTCACTAAGGTAAGAAGATTCAAACTTAAGTCTTTATATAAATTTAACATTGTAGCAAGAAGAGAACATAATCATGTTGAAACTATAAAATAAAGGTACTTGACTCTATTAAAAAGAGTTATACATATGGCATGGGATTTAAGGTAAATGGAGCATTGTACCTCAAAATACCTAATCAAATGTCTATCCAAAATCTCTATACCTCAACTTGAAACATTTCTCTTAAAATATTTTTAGCCTTGGTTTATGGAGTTCATGTGTAACCTTCATAGTTGAATATGTCATTGGACATTGGATAAACCAACACTCCCCATGTGTTTCATGACATGGAATAACCACCACTCGTGGATCCTTATCTCTGGTGATGTGATCATTGACTAACACTTGCGGATTTTGGTTTAATGACAATCCTGATTCCAAAATTGTGGTATCAGAGTGTAGGTCACGAGTTTGATACACACCCAGCTCACGTTGGGGGGGATATTGTTGGATATTGGATAAACCAATGCTCCCTATGTGTTTTGTGACATGGAATAACTTCCTCTCATGGATCCTTATCTCTGGCGATGTGATCGTTGACTAACACTTGCGGGTTTTTGTCTAACGACAATCGTGATTCCAAACATATCTATGTCACTATAAATCTTGAGTTTGAATTTGGAAAGGGTACTCTCTCTGAACAATTATGAATGAATTTTGGCCACAATACCAAACCCTTTAATAATTACAATAAGGGAGTCCTTGGTCTTCCTTTCCACCATCACTCAGTTGGGTAGTCTTGATACCTTCAAGTTTTATACCCATATTATGAAACAAGGGATAGTCATTTTCTTGATCCTAACAATGAGATAAGCATTCCAAATAGGAAACATTTTAAGATAATGATATTCAACATTGATACTTTTGAATGCATCCCTATTAACATTTGAGGTTGTTAACGTATTCAATGTGAAGAAGACTATGGCCTTAAGGATGACTTTTATGCCACAAGCATTGGAGGAATAAATGTTCTCGATATTCAATGGATTTATTCCTTTGGGACCTACTCCACTAACCATCAAGATTAATTTATTTCCTTTCACCAAGATGGTTGAGAATACATTACTAAAGGTTCATTGCCTAAAAATACTTAGATTTGATTTCGCATCACCATTCTCTAGGGTTCTAGAGGGTGGTTTCCTATATTCATTCATGTTTACTCTAGACACATGTCTAAACCTTTGAAAGAGGGCTATTTTGAACTTGAATTCATAGATTGATTGTACTATATGGAAGCATATCCTTCTTAGTGAACTCATATTCCAAGCCATTATGCTTTGATTTGGAAATATAATTTGGTATTTGAAGAAATTACCATAGAACTTCCACTTGATAGGAGTATGGGACATGTTTTTGAGATTGACCCCCTTAAAGGCCTCATATATGTTTGTCCCTATTGATATGGCCATTTTTGGAATTTTGATATTCAAGGGATTGTAGAAGTACTCTTAGGAATTGGGATAATTAGTCTTAGTAAAATCCCTTGTGCTACTTGTGTTTCCTTGGTGAGGAGAAAGGGTGGCTCTCATTGTCTTTATAAAGTATATATTATAGAGAATTTAATTGAATTAAAATACAAAAATCGACTCTCCATGCCTTACATCAATGATTTATTCAATGAATAAATTGATTTGAAATGTATCATTATATAGTTTTGTCATATGTTGTGGTACATTATTGGGTGTAAAATGAGAGCCATAGTCTTATTAATCTCCTTTCATGGATTGGCTTTAATTTAGTGATGTGCGATCTTGAAATTTCCATTCCATGTTTGGAATAAAATGAATTCTTTTCAAAACTTTGAAAATAGAGCTCATATTGTCTCAACACAATTCTACTCATTAAAAGTTTTCCAACAACTCAAAGAGCACCTTCGTTAGAGTTTATGTGAATGAGTTATGCATTTGGTAACTTAAATTGATATTTTGATCAAATAAAATACCAAGTGGATGCCACACCAACTTTCATTACTCATGCATGTAAAGCTAGTCATGTGTGGAAATTAAAGAATATTATAGAGGATCAAAATTCAACATTGTAACCCTAATAGTAGATGACTATCAAGATACACTAAAAAGACAAAAGGGAAGAAAGGTGTTCTATTCCTATTATATTGTTTTGTTTTCTCATATCTAAGTAGCATATTTCCTAGGGTGAATGTTGTATTTAGTGCATTAATGGTGAAACTTATTTTCACTACCATAACTTATCTCTTATGTTCTTAATTAATATCAATTTTTGAGTGATATGCTTGCAACATTACATCTTAATCATAAGTAACTATTGTAGAATGGTGTATAAATTCATTGTTTTCACAATAATATTTTGAGATAGATTGTGATTAACCTTATTACAAAATGAAAAATAATTCATAGATCATTTTGGTATCAAAGAATTTTTCTTTGGTGTTTTTGTGAAATATTGCAAGATCGAGAGATTGGAGTAAAGAAAATTGTCTCAAACCCTATCCATGGTGGATGAGTACAGTAGCATCCAAAAAGGATAATTTATAGGAGAAATTTGTAAGAATTAAAATGCAAGCCTTTGACATTTCTCAAATTATAGTAGTGTTAATTTTAGTTCTAGAGGGAAAATTTGGCTCTTTATGGGAACTTAATAACATTAATGAGTATGCTTACAACATTGGGAAAGCCAAAGATAAATAAGAGCTAGAAAAGAAGCAAGAGAAAAAGAGGCAAAGTTTCAACATCACATCTTCCTAATGTCCAATGAAAGTGGAAGTAAAAGTGTCATTAGGCCCTATCAAGATACAATTGACATTGTGATGTTGAACAAGGTTTGTAGTGGCTTGAAGTCTACTTTAATATGCATATCATAGGAGAAGAGAAAACAATATCCTCTGTAACACTCCCTCTCACCCCCTAGAACTATCTTGGGATGCAAGAGGTGTTATCTTTTTACTTTAACCCAACTTCCAAGGTTTGTTATGAAGATGGGGCTACAAAATTGTCTTTTTCCAACATTGTCAAAACCCAAAAAGAGTGCCACCATCGCATTCAATTCGTCAAGAGTTTTTCAATGATATAATTTTATCTCAATCTGACTCCTGTATTGAAAGTTATGCCCATTCGAAGTTTTACTAATCACAGAGAGCTGCATCAACATGAAGTTGCCATGTGACATTGCTATGTCAATGTAATGCAAGGTCCACATCATCTCAATATTGCCACATGGGATTTGTGTTCCACTGCCACTTCGACTTGATACATGCCCACATCATTACTATGACTCCATAAATGGCATCAACATGGTCATTGTGAGGTCCTCATGGCACTTTTCATGTCAACTCTAGCCCGTGGGCCCTACTAAGGCTACCACATTGTATTTTGCAACCATCTCATGTTATATCTGGTTCTGACCATCACCTTCCTTACACTTATGGATTTTCCTTCATCCATGTCTAAATCCCTATGTCTTAGATGCAACCATTCCTCAATGGAGTGATCCAACCCCAACCACATCAAACCTTCCACAAAAATTAATACCCCCACCACACCATGAATGTCAGCGTCCCATACATGGGCCACATTGAGTAAGGGAAATCTGGCTTAATGGGATTCAGCCTATGCACATAGGTGATGGCCCTTGCCACCATTGGATGTTGAATACCCAGATCCAATACTTGAAAGGGAATGCACCTGAATGAGTTATTCCATTGACGAGGTCATAAACCTACTCTAAATTTGAGGAAAACTTGTTTCTATGATTGTAATTCTTACTCATGTAATTTCTATTGTGATGAATTTCTAATGAGCTTGGAAGCCTTCCCCACAGAACTACATTAGTGTAGCCTTGTTATTGGATGAAGAACCACTTAGTTCTTTTTGATGAACCAAAACTACATTAGTGTTTTTTGTTTTTTGGTGAACCACTACGTGTAATAATGGGACCCCATAACTATTACAGGAAGGAAAATTGGGTCATAAACCTGCTAGAAATTTGATGAAAACTTATTGCTATGATTTCCATTAGAGAAATTTTGAGGTCTAAAATGGGTCTCAAACAAAAATGTACAACCAAAATAAACTTTATGAGAACCAATAGAATTCAAGATGATGATTTCAACCATGGGGGATGATTCACCATTTTTGGAGTAAAAAAATTAAAAATTAAATTCAACTCATATTTTCAACTTATATCCCTACAATTTCACTCAAATTTTGAGCGGGAGCACTTTTTGGATGAAAAATTTAATTCCTCATCAAAGGAGTACCCACGTTGCATACATTTGATGGACCCTGCTATAGGAAAAATGAGAAATACATAAAAAAATGTGATTGCAATCATGTTTTTTCATGTATTTCTCATTTTTGTGTAGCAGGGTCCATCGAAAGTATGCAACATGGATTCTAATTAGATGAGGAATTAAATTCCACATCCAACAAGTTCTCCCGCTTGAAATTTGAGTAAAATCATAGGGAGATAAGTTGAAAATAGGAGTTGAAAAAGTTGTTTTTTCTTTTTTCCCTCTAAAATTTGATGATGTAATATAATGTTATTTTATTATTTCCACTATTATTTTATAATATTCCTTATGAGTCCCATTTTATACCTCAAAATTTCTCTAATGTATGCCTACTCTTTTAATTGCTAACAATGATGAATTTCTAATTAGCTTGGAAGCCTACCTATGGACATTCGATTTGGCTCAAGGGTGTTCAACTATGAGAAATATGACAATGTAGTTGGCCTATGGTTGGGTGGAGAGTGGAAGTCCCTCCTTCAATTGCTAGCTATTCTAATACACTCAGATAATTCTAATAATTTATGCACATTTTAATTATGGATTATGACTATGCTTTTTATATTATTGGCTAATATATGGTTTTGTATGCTTCATGAAGGAATTCTTGAATCATTGTATATTCATGTTTGATGATTTATCTTAATTGTCCATGGTTGTAAGGAATTCTCGAATGAGGCAACTATTTCCATCTTCATGAATTTGCAGGATCAATACATGATTGTGATTGATTCTTTAAAGTTCAATTAGGTAACTTGTTATCTTATAAGTCCTTATTTATCTTATGGTTCATGAGTTAGGCGATTCACTACCATAACTATGATTATAGGTTATTTTACAAGTTATGAGTTTGATTTATATTCTACATATGAGTATCTAGTTAGAGCTGATGGTCACTTGGTCAATGTATGATGTAGTGATTGTATGAGTTTATGCACACTTATATATTGTTCTAGTTGATAACTGTAATCAATTGTAACACCCTGAGATTCGTTGTTTTGAGATTATCTATAACCATCTTGAATAATAACACAACTTTGTATGTCTCCTTGCTGATGAATGTATAAATCCCAGCTCATTGAAAAGGTTACCGACTTGTAATAGATATCAAAGTGGAATTTCCTTACATATTTCATCATGTATAGTGTTGAACTTGAGTGAATTTTCTTTGGAACCATGAGCTCCCATTTTTCTAGATATTAAGTAATTTTGGGCCTTGGTGGTACACTTTGGATAGGGATTAGTGTTGCTAAGGGCCTATGCTCAAGTATTTACCTTCATCTTTATAAATTTGGTGTTCAAGTAGTGCCCTCTACCTTATGAAATTCCCTCAATATACCCTGTGTTTTATGTTACTCTTCAGAATCTATAGCATAAATTCAATGATCCGGGCATCTGGGGGTCACAAGGGTCAACAACACTATGTGGAGGCTAGATCATCACAGGGGCGAATATTTGTATGTTAAATACTCGTTTTCATCTAGCTATCTAGAGTCTAGGATCGACAAGGGGTGACTACCTCATGTGTGGATCAGAGCTCATCTGGGAAAATTCCATTTCAAGTATTGGATCTAGGTATCTAACTTTTGGTGGTGGAAAGGGATATTTCTTATGTGCACATCATAGATCCCATTTGATCAAATTTCCCTTCCTCAACGTGGCCTACCTGTGGGATCTAGGCATCTGAGGTGTGGCAGGGCTATTAACATCTTAAACAGGCTAGATGTGGTTGGGGCTAGATCACCTCATCGAGAAATGGTTACATCCAAGATCTAGGAAGCCAAATGTGGATGAAGGAAAATCCATAAGTGTAAGGTCATATGTGGCCGGTTTTAGATATAATGTGAGATTGCTACAAAAAATGAAGGGGTAGGCCTAGTGGAGCTAACACACCAAAGCTGATGTGGTAGGTGCTATAGGGACTTGGCAATGGCCATGCAGATTCTATGGACGAAGTCCCAATGATGATGTGGATTTGTATCATGCTAAAGTGGAAGTGCTACTTGGATGCCACATGGCAGTATTGAGATGATGTGGACCCTACATTACATTGACATGGCAGTGCCACCTGGGATAGGTAGGAGCCACATGGATGGCACATGAAAAAATTTATGTTGGTATGGCTCTCTATAATTGGTCAAACTTCAAATGGGCATAACTTTCAATATTGAAGTCAGTTTGAGATAAAATTTATACTATTGGAAAGCTCTCAATGAACTGAACACGATGGTGGTATTCATTTTGGGTTTTGAAAACATTGGAAAAAAGAAGAAGATTTTGTAACCCTATCTTCATAATATACTTCAGAAGTTGGGTTAAAGTAAACATGTAACACATCTTGTAGTCTGAGATAATTTAAGGGGGTGAGAGGGAGTGTTACATAACACTCCCTCCCACCCCCTTGAACTAGCTTGGTCCATGGGAGGTGTTACATGTTTAATTTAACCTGACTTATATGGTCTATTATGAACATGGGGTTGCAAAATTTTCTTTTACTACCTTCTTCAAAACCAAAAATGAATGCCACAATCACATCCATATTGTTGAGAGCTTTCTAGTGATATAATTTTTTTCTCAATCTGGCTCCCGAATTGAAAGTTATGCCCATTTGAAGTTTGACCAATCATAAAGAGTCACATTAGCATGAAGTTTCCATGTGTCATCCATATGGCTCCTACCTAGCCCACGTAACACCTCCATGTCAATCTGACATGGGATATACATCATGTTAATGCTACCACGTGGAATTTCCACTTTAGCATGATACAGGTCCACATAATTACTGGGACTCCTTGTGTGGCATCCACATCAACTCTAGTGTGTGGGATCCACCATGCATACCCCTTTGTGTTTTGCAACAATTTCATGTTATATCTAGTTCTGACCACTTCTAGCCTTACCTTATGGATTTTCCTTCATCCACGTCTAGTTCCCTAGATCTCGAATGAAATGATTTCTAGATGGAGTGATTTGGCCCCAACCACTTCCTTTTTTTCATAGACATTAATACCCCCACCACACCCGGGATGCTCAAATCCCATATGTGGGTCACGTTGAGTAAGAGAAATTTGGATAGTTGGAATTTTGCCTATGCACATTGAAAATGGCCCTTGCCACCAATAGATGTTAGATACCTAGATCTAATATTTGAAAGGGAATCCGCTCAGATGCGGTCTGGTCCACTCATGAGTTAGTCGCCCCATGTCGATCTTAGACACCAAATCACTAGATGAGAAATAGTATTTAACAAAAGGATATTCGACCTTCTAGTGATCTATTCTCCACACAGGGGTGTTGACCCTTGTAACCCTCATATGCGTGAATCACCAGCTTTTTGTTGCAACTTCTGAACAGTAATGGAAAAGAAAAGGGATTTTGGGGAAATTTCATTAGGAATGGAGCACTGCCTGAACACCAAAATTTTGAAGATGAAGGTGGAGGCCTAAGAATAGCCCTCAACAACACTAAGCCCTATCCAAAGTGTACCAACAAGGCCTAAAATTACTTTATATATAAAACAAGAGGATTTCATGGTTCCAAGTCCAATTCACTCAACTTCAACATTGTATAAGAAGAAATATGCAAGGAAGTCCCACTCTAAGATATATTGCAAGTCAATAACTTTTTCAATGGGATGGAATTTATTTGTTCACTAGAAAGGAATCATACAAGGTTGTGTAATAGTTCAATAGGGTTATAAATCTTGTTAAAACAATGAATCTGAGGGTGTTATAGCTGATTACAATTCTTAGTTATAGCAATATATAAGTGTGCATAACTCATACAATCATCACATCATTCATTGACTAAGTGACCATCAACTCTAACCAGATATGCATATGACACATAGCATATAAATTGAACTCATAACATGTAAAATAACCTATAATCATGGTTATGGTAGTGAGTTTCCCAACTCATGAATATATAATATAACTGAGAACTTATAATATAACATGTTAATTGAATGAGATTTAGACAATCCATCACAATCATGTAATTGATCCTACAAATTCATGAACATGGAAACAATCACCTCATTCAATCATTCCTTACCACTATGGATAGTCAATAGAGCTTATCAACCATGAATATACAATGATTTAGAAATTCCTTCGTGAATCATATATAATCATATATCAGCCAATACTAGAACAAGCATAGTCATCATCCATAATTCAAATGTGCATAAATCATTATATTTATCTGAGTGCATTAAAATATCTAGCAGTTGAAGGAGGGACTTCCACTCTCCACCCAACCATAGGCCAGCTACACTATAATATTTCATGCAGCTAACCACCCTTAAGCTAGATCTAGAGTCTGAGGGGATGCTTGCATAGGGGAAATTCACACTAACGAATTGGTGAAACACTCAGGAGATGGAGTCAGCTATCCATTTAGTTCATCAATTTTTCTCTAGCAGTAAGCACCATAGTGGCTTTCTTACTCTCTAAGTTTCAAAACACAGGGTTTCACCCAAATTCAAGAGAGGTATGTCACTCAATTCCAAGGGGTCGAATCCACTATAAAGGTTGTTCATCAGGTAGTTAACAAAAACTTAGTGGTTCATCAACCAATGGAAAGCACTAAGTTGTTCATCAACCTAACTACAAGCATCCAATGGTTCAGTTAACCATTTTGTAAGAACATAGTGGTTCATCAGCTAAAAAACAAGCACTAAGTAGTTTTTAGAAAAATAGCAAACATCAAAGGTAATATGATGCTCAACTCCAGGGATTGATCTCATTATGAGGGTGGTTCATCAAATACTTAACAAGAACTTAACATAAACTAAGTGGTTCATCAACCTAACTACAAGCACCTAGTGGTTTTAAACAACCCTTCCATAAGCACATAATAGTTCATCAACTAAATGGAAAGCTCTAAGTGGTTCATTTGAAAAACAATAAACATTAGAGGTAGTATAATTCTGAATTCTAGGGATTGATTCCACTATGAGGGTGGTTCATCAACCACTTAGCAATCACTAAGCGGATCATCAACCTAACTACAAGCACCCAATAATTTTAATCAACCCTTCAGCAATAACTTAGTGGTTCATCAACTAAACGGCAAGAACTATGTGATTCATTAGCCAACCGACAAGCATTAAGTGGTTCATCAACCAAAGGAAAGAACTTAGTGTTTGAATTTAGTCTATGTTCTTCACATTGGAGAATAAGCTTAGACAAGAATTCATCGGTCTAAAAAACCGTTAAAGAACCCCAATTGAATCATCCAACCCTGAATTCAATTCTATTGTGCGCATATGTAGAATTTCTCCTTCATCCCTTGGTACCACTAAGAGAGCACTGCCTTAGCTCTTCGGTGTGTTTTCTTGAAGGGAAATCTCTTCGATCTATGAGAGGGGAAAAATGGGAATGAGCAACACCTAGTCCAATATTTTCTCTCGTAAATGAATTTCCATCAACTCTACCAACTCCAGTTTGGCCCAAATCACATCATAATAAAACTTGTCAAACAATGGCTTTCCGAGTTTGCAAGTAACTTCAACATTTAAGTTAGCTGGTATGGGTAATGGATTTTCAAAACATGAGAGCAAGAAAGTGGCTTCAGGCATTAAATTTGGTTGGGTATGGTTTTCAAAATACATAATTAGGCAAGCTTCCCTTAGACCAAGGATCCATAAGGTTGTCCATTTTCATTTTCTTTTAGTTTATTAATTTTAAATAATGAATTACAGGTGTTTTAATCAAAGTTCCAACATGTCATGGTAAATCCATGCTAGCATTACGATGACAATTATCATTACGAGAGTAGGGGTAGAACAATGGGATGTTACAATTTCCTTGATTGAATTTACTAGGGGATGCCCAAAATTGATGTGGAAGCTATATGGAGACACTTATACTTGAGGGTGATCCACTAGTAACTAAGTGGAACATGTTCAAAACTCTTATAATTCTTGATTTTATCCTATTTGGTATGAATATGACCAATGCATAAATTAGCACAAGTACTAGTATAAATAAGCTATAGATTGTGTCAGCGTACACCATTGAATTTAGAAATAAACTAATATTTAGTGTCTCCTAAAAACTTTGATGTAATTCTCAAGTATTTGGGTGGTTAACATAATTATTAAAGGAGGAAAATATTCGATTTAAACCTAAGACCATTGATGAAACCTCTGTACAAGCATAATATTTGGAAATGGACAAGAGGAAAGGGCCCCAAAGTGGTTCCAAGAAAATAAATCAACACAAAAATTTCAGCAAGGAAAAGAAAAAGAAAAAATGGAGAGGAAAGAAATAAGCTACTAATAATTGCATGCCAATGAAGAAATTAAACAACCAATGCAAGTGCTACAATAATGATGGCCATATTGAAAACACATATTGTAGGCTACAAATGGAGTTGAATACAAGTACCAAAAGAATGTTTTGAAGAAAATTCTATTAAACATGGAACTAAGGAACTTGGTAGAGTGAAACTAATATCTAAACAAGAAGATTCCATGAACTATGGTGTAGAAACAAGTGAGCCTGAGAAACCTCCACTAGAGTGAAGCGGTTTGAGATGGAAAAGATATTTCATATAAATATATAGGTGAAGAATGCCAAATTGGATGCTATATTTGGGTTTTGTCCCTAATCCAACCTCATATGAAAAGATATAGTGCGTAAGCTTGGATTAGAATTCTAGGATCATCATTGATCATAACCATTTGGATGAGTGAATAAGATATAGAAATAAATTTTATTAGTCAATGTAATATCATATTTTCATTAGTGTAGGGGAAAATTACATTAATGAACTGGAGGAATATGTGGTGCCACTTAATGACATGTGTAGTATAGAGTGGGGAAACATTACATGTATGTGAGGGATGTGAGATTCATGAGGAGCAAAAAGTAATATAGTTTGGTCAACGCTAGAAAGTCCTTCATCATCAATGTCCACAAAGGCAAATCCATGATCTCTCTAGTAAGATACAACCAAGCCAATACACTAATTAGCTCAAAGTAGAAAGATTGTGTTTCTCTTATTGAGATAGAGTCACCAAGGAGATGAATTAATACAAGTAAAGTCATATTTAAATGGGTTAACTCAACAACAAAAACACATGTTATGTAACCAAATCACAAAGAAGATAGATCAATGACTTCAAAATTAGCCTCTTCGAGGGGGCAACCTCCTTTACATCACATCAATGAATAATTCTTGAATGACACAAACTAAAATACATCCTTACTATATATAGGAGTCTAAGGAGTCACAATATAATCAGAGCCTACATAACAATAATAATATAAGAGCACAACAATAACAATAGTGGGATTCTATGGGGCATAACAATAAAAATATGGGGGCTACATGGGAAGAATAATAACAATAAAGGGGCTACACTAACAATAACTATAAGGGGCTACACTAGTATTACTGAGACCTAACATGCTCCTCTCCTTCAAAAAAGTGTTGTCCTCAATGCTTGAGTAGTTCTGGATGTTGTTGTGTAAAATTCTCATCCTCCCATGTGGAATCTTCAGTGGGTAAGTTCTTCCACATAATGAGATACTTTGAAATTTCTTGATTCAGTAGCTGTCAGGTTCTTATTTCCATGACTGCTTCAGGCTCCAATATGATTTTTCCTGCCTTGTCAAGTTCTAGAAATATTGTTTGAACTGGGATATTTTCACCTATAACCTTCTTTAAACATGAAACATGGAAAACTGGGTGCACTCAGGAAGATGCAAGAAGCTCCAATTCGTATGCCATAGTACCAATCTTTTGCAACACCTTGTAAGGACCATAGGACTTTGGTGATAATTTATTATCCTTCTTAGCTTGCTTGAGTGACACTTGTTTGTATGGCTATAGCCATAAAAATACCCAGTCACCTACATTAAAACTTCTTTCGCTGCAATGTTGATCTACCTATTGTTTCTTCAATTATGTGCCAAAGTGAGGTTATCCTTTAAGAGTTGGAGAACTTGTTGTTGATGCTAGATGTGATCTTCCATTGATTTAACCTTAGAATTTTCTCTTAAAGATGATGTGATGGATGGTGGATGATATCCATAAAGTTCCATAAATGGGGTCATTTTTGCCGTAGTATGGAAGGAAGTGTTATACCACCATTCACCCAGAGGTAACTGTTGGGAGTGACTTTTTACCTATTTTTTGCACCTTCTTTCCCCAGTTTTGATCCTCTTATCATCTAGGCCTATGAACTTTACATGATTAATCACCATTTTTCTCACTTTTATAACCTATTCCACTGTCATGTTATTTTGCCGTATTTTTCTTAATAATACGATACTTTATTCCTTTTTGTGGCAAACTAGGGTGAGCATTGGAGGAATATTTTGGAAGTTCTTCTCCTTTTCAGGTGTTGCTAGCAAGAACAAGGCTATGGAGTAAACAGGCAGCGCTGATCAATTACAGAGCAGGGTAGAGAAGTTCGTTGCTACACCATGTATGCTACTACAAGTTGTTGTTACACATTGAATGTTGTTACAGGATGTTGTTACACTACGTGTTGATACAAAGGACTGATGTTACACCAAGGGTGTTGTCACTAGTAATTGCCATTACATACTGAACCACTATTTACTCACAGGATGTTGTTGCACCGGAGATGGCAAGTGTGGGTACTATTCCACATGACAGTTGTCGACATTAGGAATTATTTATTTTGGAAGCAACAGACCCAAGTGGTTGTAATCCCAAACCAATGTATATTTGTATTTAAAAATAGGTTGTAACTACTTTTATTTTTTATTAGCATGAGAATCGTGAGATTCTCATGACTGATCTCCTTTCTAATTTCGGGCATGTAATAATTATAAAATAAACTTGATTTCCTATGTACATGGATGACATATAGAAGAGTATTGTTACTCTACTTCTGTAACTCTGAATTATTTTTAATATAAAATCACTACAGTGATGCTGTTATTGCTTTTCAACTGATTCGTTAATTAATCTCATGTTATTCTTGCACCCCTACTAAGGAGGAAGGGACCTCCTCTTTGGTAGGGACTATAATGGTAGAGGTAGTGTACATTCTTGTTCGTTTATTTTTCATATGGTTTCTTGATGTTGCTGTACAAATTGTGAATTACATTTGCTGTGTTCCAATTTATATTATGTTGTTACACTAAGTTAATCAAATAGAATGGTAGTAACCACCTGGAGTAGATATTAGTCACTGTGTGGCATGCCATTACTTTGGTAGTTGCGAAGCATAATTACAATTATGTGGAGTGTTTTTATTTCTACATGAATGATTTGATTTCAGCAATTTGATTCGATGACATATTTTACTGTTCTTTCTATTTTTCATTCTTGGTTGTAGTGTATCAGGACAAACAATGCTCAATCCATTGAAACAACAAGACCTACCCTGGATTGTCAATTAAATGTTGTAGTCTCATTCAATTAGGTTTGATTAAAACAACACTGCATTTTGGCACCATTTCCAAGGATGGCAGTTGAAAATACAGTCAGCCAAGTTGTTTGTTTGATGATAGAGTGTTCCTAGTCCACAATCGTTGGGCAGTAAGATGAGAGGTAAGGACTTGCACATCACTCTAACTGGGTGGGCTCACCATTGTGATCATTAGGGAACTTAGGGCATGACATTTTGGTGATTTGTTTAGCGTGTCTTCATCTCTTCAGTCATTGGACGGTAAGACAAGAGGTAAGAATCTGCACATTGCTCTAACATACCTAGGCGGGTTCACCACTGTCAAAGACTGAGACACTTAGGATATGAATTAACACACATAGGGTCCATGTGTGCAACTATAGGAACTATAGAAATACCAAAAATAACCCCACTCTAATTAGTCACAGGAAAAATGGGTCGTAAAAAGGAAAGGAAAAGTGTATATTTGGGAAGGAAAAAATTTATCTAGGAACTAATCTCTAAGGCAGAAAAAGAACAATCAAGCTTTCAAAGGGATGCAAGGAAAATAGGGCCACAAAAAACTGTCACTCCCATAACAAGGGCAAAAACATCTGATTCCTCTATCTTGGGGCCATATCATCCTAAAGCAAGCACCCACACTCCCAAGATCAAGAATCCAATCTAGGAGAAGTAAGGGGAAGCTAGTAGCCAGAACTTGAGGACCGAGGGACAAGGGGAAACTGAGGGGGAACATCAAACACCTGAGATAGGAAAGCACCTGTTGGTTTATCAATATCCTAATTCAAGTAGTGCGGTGAAACAACCAACCTTGGGGATACCCGAGCCATCAATCACACCTGCAAGACCATCACAAGGATAGTTTGAAGAACATCTATTACAGCAAGGGTTAGAGGGATTAGTCATGGGGACAACAATGACAACAACACTAAAATAGATGCTACCATTACCACCTTTGAGTTCCCAATTGGGGATATTCGAGGTGAGGCTCCTATAAAAACTATTCCTCTATCATCCTTACCATCCTTCTAGGGGATGATTGTGGAAGATCCAGGCACCTTTTTATTTGAATTTGATGTCTTATGTAGGAGTTATGACTATATCTTAGCTGCTCAGAAACTGAAATTATTTCCTACTACTTTAAAGGGGGCAACCTTGAGATGGTTCATGGGACTAGGTTCTGCTTCTGTTCAAACATGGAGCAATATGAAGGAAACATTCTTATCAAAGTACCAAGACTATTGCAAAACCAGGGACTTAAGGGAGGAGGTATTCAGAATGACGTAGAAGGAGGATGCAAGCCTGGAAGACTATGTACAATGGTTGCGCTATAATATGCAGAGGTTTAAACACAACGATTTACACCCTGAAATCTTGAAGACCATATTTATCAGAGGAATGAGGGACGACTACCTTGACATCCTGAACCTACTCGGGAAGGTGGATATATTGCAGGAACCATTTGCTAAAATTGTAAAGCTCTGTCTAAGATTCTCTGGAGGGTTGTCCAAAGGGAGAAGCACAATTCAAGATGTCTCTTCCTGGATACAAAAATCTGCAGGAGGAGGAATAACCAGAGCAGAGATCGAGAATTTGTTTGAAAATTTCAAGACGGGTACCCTCAATACTCTCTCTACCTAGATAATGACATCACAGATCAAGAAGACACAAGCAAAAGCCGACACATCTTTGGATGTGTTCTGTCTAAATTGCCAGAAGAAGCACCCTTTGAGGGAATGCGAATTGAACAACATCAACTTGTGTAATATTTGTGAGCTGGAACATTCAACAGGTCAATGTCTAGAGATTCCTAGACTGAAGGCAATACTTAGAGAGTCAAGTGAGGAGGTGCAGTCCTCTTATCTCATCGCACCAAGGAGGTCATGGAAACCACGACCTCCAAGTATGTGTAAAGATTTTTCCTCTTTCAATTTGTGGAACAATGCATATAATACTCAACAATATCCATGGCAATATCCTGCTCCTTCTTCAGAATAGTTTCCTTCACCTTGGAACCAGTGGTCTCCGTCTCCCTCTATCCAATATCTTTAATTTCAACCATACCCTTGGAACCAGAATTGGAGAGGGAACGCCCAAAATACAGCTTTACCTGGATTACCAATGCAACAACAGTTGCAGTTAACTCCTTTCCAAACTCCTGCTCCTACACCACCTGTGTGACCCCAACTACCTGTGCAACCTAACCCAAATACGAACAATAAAGCAGCTCAGGGAATAGAGGCTCTGACTACCTTCTAGACCTACCTTATTATTTTCATGGGGCTTAATGAAATTCAATTGCAATCGGGTAAGTTAATTAAATCAAGTAACTCCCCTATCATTACAAAGGGGGAATGTGAACCTTCTAGAAGAGATACCATAGGCTCTGAGGCGGCTGTTGAGCTTATAACATCCAATACAAAGGAAGTTGTTACATTTGTAATAGCCAACCCACAAAGGACTGTTACTACTGTAACAACCAATTCAAGAAAGGCTGATAAACCTGTAACAACCGACTCGACTGTTGTAACTCAGGACCCTCCGTATCCTTAAAGATTAGTTGAACCTGGAATGACTTCACAACCCGAATCTGATTTTCTTAGGGAGTTTCAAAATCTGCATGTACAAATTCCTCTGTTGCAAGCCCTTAAAGAAGTACCTATCTATGCTAAAATAGTGTGATATTTGTGCATCAAGAAACATGGGAGGAAGCCTAAAGACCCTGCTACCATATATGTGATGGGGAAATTATCCAAATTAATGTCTACTCAGCCTCTTCTAACTAAGTATAATGATCTAGGAAATCTTACGATCACTATCTCCATTAATGATCAGCCCATAGCTAACACATTGATTGATCTAGGGGCCCCATTAATGTAATGACAAAGGACCTCTTTACCACCCTAGGGTTACAGGGACTTAGACATACTCCTACTGTACTTGAATTGGTGGATAGGTCTCGTGTTAAACCCAAGGGGGTGTTAGAGGATATAATGATTACAATATATTCCTAGAGATATCTGGTTGACTTTCTTATCTTACAACCCAAATCCAATTTGGGGGGACATCATTTGATCTTAGGGAGACCTTGGATAGCCACTGCAGATGCATTTACAAGCTGCAGATCTGGGTCTATGGTGATCTCAGATGGCCAAGCGAAAAGGAACCTTAATTTTTACCCCCCCCAAAACCAAATTTGGATTTATATAACCCTTGGTGGGATGAGTTTGAGCCTGAGTCAGATCTTTCCATACCACTCCTCACTCTGGGGAAAGCCCAGTATTTCAAGGATGAGACAAAAGATGACATCATTAATGGTTTTATTAGTAAGTCACTTTCTGTCGCCTCTATTAAAAATTTGAATGAGGAAGAAGAGGTAGAAGATATAGATTTTGAACAAATGAGAACCACTCCAAATACTAACAGCAGTCCAATTGAAATAGAACCAGGAAAGTTTTTGAATATTAACCCCAATCTGACTTCTGAGCAAAACCGACTATTGTTACATCTATTACATAAATACAAAAATACATTTGCATGGGACTATACGGATATGAAAGGGATCCACCCTAACTTGTGAAATCACTGTATTTATTTAAAGGATGGTTGCAAACTAGTCAGATAACTGCAGTGCTGCATGAACCCTGCATTGAAGCAGTTGGTGAAGGAAGAATTACAAAAAATCCTGAGTGCTAATTTTATTTATCTGATATTTGAAAATCAGTGGGTGTCTCTGCTTTTCATAGTTCCTAAGAAGAATGGAAAGTGGAGAGTCTGTGTGGATTACAAAGAACTCAATAAGGCCACTCAAAAGGACCATTTTCCTTTACCATTTACAGATCAGGTCCTTGATACCCTTTCCAGAAAGAAATTCTTTTCATTTCTAGATGGGTTTAGTGGATAGAATCAAATACAAATTTCCCTGGAGGATCAAGATAAAACAACCTTTACTTGCCCTTGGGGAACTTTCACATACAGAGTACTCCCTTTTGGACTCTGCAATGCGGAAGCAACCTTTTAGAGGGCAATACTGGGAATTTTTTTCTAAATTGTTGAATGACTGCCTTGAAATCGTCATGGACTATTTTACACCTTATAGGGATGCTTTTGAAATAGAATTATGTAATCTAGAAAAAGTGTTGGAATGATGTGTATAGACTAATGTTGCTTTAAGCACTGAAAAATGTCACATGATGATGACTGAAGGGATCATGCTTGGACACTACATTTCTGCTGATGGGATCAAGGTAAACCCTACAAAAATAGAGGTAATTCTGAAAACTCCAACCCTCAAGACGCAAAAAGAGGTACATAATTTCTTGGGGCATGTAGGGTATTACAAAAGATTTATTGAAAATTTTCCAAAAATTGCATCACCATTATTTTCTTTGCTAATGAAAGATGTTGACTTTTTTTGGATAGGAAAGTGTGAGCAGGCCTTTTTAAAGATGAAATTTTGTGTATCAATAGCTCCCATCTTACGAGGACCTAATTGGGAATTTCTGTTTCACATAGATATAGATGCATCTCATATTGTTGTAGGTGTTGTTTTGGACCAACTGGAGGATAAGAAACCTTATGCTATTACTACATAAGCAAAAATATAACTCCAGCTGAGCTCAACTACATAGTGACCGAGAAGGAGTTTTTAGCAACTGTGCATTCCATCAATAAATTCCGACATTACATCACCAGGTATTAAGTATTTGTACACACTGACCACTCTGCCATTCGTTTTTTAATGAATAAGCCAATTACCAATGGTAGAATTACATGCTGGTTATTGTTGTTACAAGAATTTGATATCACAATTGTCGATAAACCTAGAAAAGATAATGTAGTAGCTGATTTCCTTTCTAGGTTAACTATTGATGACAATTGCATTCCTACTGAGGATTATTTCCCTGATGAATATCTCTTTGCTATTTCTACTTACTCACCTTGGTATATAGATATAGCCAATTATCTTGTTGCAGGGAATTTTCCACAATATTTGTCCTCCAAGGAGAAAAGAAAGATTATACAACAAAGTGCTATCTATACCTGGATAGATGGGAATCTCTATCGCACTAGACCAAATTTCCAAATTAGATGTTGTGTTAGAGAAGATGAGATCTTTGACACCCTTAAAGCTTGTCATGAGGAACCTTGTGGAGGGCACTTTGCAGACAAGTGGACATGATACAAAGTCCTTTTGACAAGGGTATTATTGGCCAACAATATTTTAGGATGCCAAGAAGTTTGTGAAGGGATGTGATAGTTGCCAAAGGATGGGCCAACCACTGCAATCAGATGAGATGTCGTTACAACCCCAAATCATCTTAGAACCTTTTGAGAAATGGGCCCTAGATTTTGTGGGACCAATTAATCCTTCATCTAGACAAAAATATTACATCTTGGTCTGCACTAACTATGTCACAAAATGGGTTGAGGCAAATGCACTAACCAGAGCCATGGAGCAGGCTGTTTCAGACTTTCTGTTTGAAGACATATTTTTCTGATTTGGCATACCCAGGGAGATAGTCACAAATGGAGGGCCCCAGTTTACATCTCATATGATCCAGAAGTTGGTTGAAAAATATAAAATCCATTATAGAATCACAACACCTTATCATCCACAAGAAAATGACCAAGTGAAAGTAACTAACAAAGTCATTGAGGGTATCCTTACTAAGACCGTGGCCAGTCACCGAAGGAATTGGGCCGATAAACTTCTCGAAGTGTTGTGGGCATACAGGACTACATGGAGGAATACCACGAGATTCTCACCATATGAACTTGTATATGGAAAAAATCCCTTATTCCCTATTGATTTCGAAATAAAGACACTTAGAAAAACACTGCAGGTAAATTTGGATTTGGATACAACACAAAAGTAGAGATTGAACCAACTCAATGAATTGGAGGAGAAATGGTTAGCTGCTATCCAAGAAACAGAGATTATCCAACAACAGATATCTAAGTGGCATGACAGGTTCATCAAGACGAAGAAGTTCTAGAAAGGAGATTGGGCTCTCTTATATGACTCAAGATTCAAATACTTCAAGGGTAAGCTCTGCACTAAATGGCTAGGTCCCTTAGAGGTAGATGAAGTCTATGACAATGGGACTATAAATTTGGTGACCATTGACAGTGCGAGGACACCATTTCTTGCAAATGGGTACCGTCTTCGGTTATATCACAAACCTGGTTCAAGGGATTCATTCGTCAACATTGTCACAAATTCGGATCTTCATATTATAGGAACAAGGGAAAGCCCCCCTGTGCTGCAAAAATTCTAATTTTTCTAATAAGTGTAACATCTGAAAATCAACCATGGTTGGCGGTTGTTACACCTTCAAACCTAAATAATAATAATAATAATAATAAAACAATCTGGCTGCAAAAACCTTTTCCGAGCATACACAAACAATTTCTGTACCAGTTGAAAACCACTTGTGGCGGCTGTTACACATTCTGTAATAACATTTGTTATTTCAAAGCATACTTTACGATAGCGTTGTTACACGACCTTTTTCTTATGTTTTTTTGTAAGAATTAATAATACATAATAGTCGTCTTGGCTGTTACACCATAACAACTGATGACTTCTAGAAATAATTCAAATAAGATATTTATTGCAATAGACAACAGGAATCATTGTGGTTCTCGTCATTGGAGTTAATTTTGCATGTCTCGCCACCGAAGCTAAGTTCACGCGTCTCACCACCAATGACTTCTCCCCATGTCACCAAGGTACGTCATACAAAGGTAATATCGTTATCCACTTTATTCGGTAATTAAGGCAACTTAACATGACATCCCTTTTGACAGCCGAGGTCAACTTTCACATTTAAGCGAGGGGGGGTGGGGCGGGGTGAATCATATTGCGACATGAATTTTGCATGACCTGTGATTATTTTAAAAACCCACAATTAAGGCATGATGATCCGGTAATTATTGTTACTTAATGCCCGATCATACCAAAAAAGGGAAGTGTGCCTTATACAAGACCTCCCATAACCCAGTATTAATAAGGCAATATTAGTGTGCAATACAAACCATGATTGCAAAATCTTAATTTGAAATTGTCACCTGTGCCACCCTACCATTTACCCTACTGGAGCATTGCACCCCCATTTAGAGTGCTCAAAGAAGTGGAAAAGAACGGTTGCAGGCTAAAATAGCTAAGTATTGCGCCGACTGCTTCAGAAATTTTTAAGGAAAGTAAAAGGAAGGAAAACAACACTGAATTTGTGTAGAAATGGGTGGAGCAGTAATTCAGCATGAGCCAGGGTTAACAGAGGCCTTGGAGAATTTCCCCGTAGCATGCCATATTTTTAAGGATGCAGGCTAGTTTGAGTTCTTCTAGAGGTTGGAGGGATTTGATAGGGGAGTTGCCATGGAATTTGCAAAGAATTTAGAGAGAAATCAGACGGAGATTAGGGGATTGAAGCTGGAGGTTATAGAAGAGGTGATTAGCCAAGTGACGGGATTACTAGTGGAAGGAAAGAGGAGGTTTAACAGGAAGGTTAATGACCCCTCCCTAAAGGGGGATTTCCTCCAAAAGGAAGAATTGATGGTGAAGAAAGGGAGGGGGATTGACAGGTTGTCACTTCCCCAACCATGGGCTGATGTTTCCCTCTACCTCATCAATTACATCACCTGTGAGGGGAGGGCAACAATTGTGTTCAATTACCACTTTCCATTGATAAACCACCTTCGGCATCGACAGCTGATAAATCTCCCCTACTTCTTGCTGGGAAACATTAAGCATATGGTTGTGGCCCTGAAAACAACTGCGCATCCAGAAACATGTGTCACTAACCATGGCCTCATCAAGCTCATTATGCTAGATGCCTTAAGCTGCGAGGGTAGGAATTGGGAGGAATTCATGAGAATTGGGAGAGAGAATGCGAAGCACGGAGGCACAAAGAAGCCATGAAGAAGAAGGATGAACAGTTGTATCAGTTACAGCGGCAGGTCTCGGACTTGACAAATGACAAGACCAAGCTCTATGATCTTGCCCTAAACCTACTATCTTGCAGGCAGTCATCCCCATCGTATCCAGTGTTCCTTTGGGAATGTTATTATTTATTTCAATTGAAAGAAGTTTTTGAGAATAGGTCTTATTTGGGTTCTTCAACCTAAACTTTTCTTGAGATTTTTCGCTCCTGCGATTTTGATGAGCAGAGCTTGCTTTGTGAGCTATTTTTGCATAATATCATGTGTGAGTATGTCAGCACAAAAATGGTAGCAAGTGTCTTCTCCTATATGGGATATTTGCAGTTGCGAGCCTTTCTTTCGTTTATGAGGAATCAGATTGAGTGGCATCTGGCCATGAAATCAGCAGAAATTAATGAAGACAGTACAACATTATGGGTCAGAGTAGAACCAGGGATAGTTTATGAACTCAAGCATGAGTTTAAGTTGTTGTTGAGCACTCCAAAGATCAGGAAACATTCAACCATCTATAGGAAAAATATCGTGAGTATTTGCCTCAATTTGCATGCACAAATGAAAAGTTGTGTGCTAGTAGGGTGCCTTAAACGCACTGAAGCCTGTAGCACTAAGTACAAGAAGGGGATCCTTTTTGAATACAAAAATTTTGTGGTTGTTGTTACATGGGTGCCTGAGTATGCTCAGATCATGCAGACATTGGGGCCATTCTATATTGGACTCAAATTTAAATTTCCTTTGATTCGGTTGCCAGTAGAATGGATGAAGACATTCAAGGGTACAGAGCTCTGCATGAAGACATTGCTAGTGTTTACAATTTTAGAGACTTGCATTGGGGGTATAACAGGAGAAGCTGAGATTCTACATGAGGACATGCAATTGCTTCAGTTGGGGGGAGATGTTGGGTGTGAATTTTTACCTATTTTTTGCACCTTCTTTCCCCAGTTTTTATCCTCTTATCCTCCAAGCCTATGAACTTTAGATGATTAATCACCCTTTTTCTCACTTTTATAACCTATTTCACTGTCATGTTATTTTCCTGTATTTTGCTGAATAATATGATACTTTATTCTTTTTTGTGGCTAACTTGGGTGAGCATTGGAGGAGTATTTTGGAAGCTCTTCTCCTTTTAATGTGTTTCTCTCGGGAACAACATTATGGAGTAAACAAGCAGCACTAATCAATTACAGAGCAGGGTAGGTCAGTTCGTTGTTACACCCTGTGTGTTGTTACAGGTTGTTGTTACACATTGAATGTTGTTATAGGACGCTCTTACACTACGCGCTGATACAAAGGACCGTTGTTACACCAAGGGTGTTGTCGCTAGTTATTTCAGTTACATCCCAAACCACTATTCACTCATAGGATGTTGTTGCACCGGACCTGGCAAGTGTGGGTATTATTCCACATGACAGTTGTCGGCATTAGGAATTGTTTATTTTGGAAACAACAGACCCAAGTGGTTGTAATCCTAACTAATGTATATTTGTATTTAGAAATAGGTTGTAACTACTTTTATTTTTTATCAACATGAGAATTGTTAGATTCTCATGACTGATCTCTTTTCTAATTTCGGGCATGTAATAATTATAAAAGAAACTCGATTTCCTATGTACTAGGACGACATATAGAAGATTACTATTACTCTGCTTATATAACTCTGAATTATTTTTAATATTAAATCACTACAGTGATGCTTTTACTACTCTTCAACTGATTCGTTAATTAATTTCGTGTTATTCTTGCTCCCCTACTAAGGAGGAAGGGCCCTCCTCTTTGGCAGGGACTATAGTGGTAGAGGTAGTGTACATTATTATTCGTTTATTTGTCATATAGTTTCTTGATGTTGCTGTACAAATTTTGAATTACATTCGTTGTGTTCCAATTTATATTATGTTGTTACATTGAGTTAATCAAACAGAATGGTAGTAACCAGTTGGAGTAGATATTAGCCACTGTGTGGCGCACCCTTACTTTGGTAGTTGCAAAGTGTGATTTCAATTATGTGGAGTGTTTTTATTTCTAGATGAATGATTTGATTTCATTTATTTGATTTAGCGACATATTTTACTCTTCTTTCTATTTTTCATTCTTGGTTGTAGTGTATCGGCACAAATAGTGCAGACTCCATTGAAACAGCAAGACCTACCCTGGGTTGACAATTAAATGTTGCAGTCTCGATCAATTAAGATTGATTAAAACAACACAACAGTAACCACTTGACCCATTATGTTTGTTTATCATATACCAAGCAACGAAAATATCCTTCCAAACATTTGTTCACTATCTCAGTTTTCCCATTAGATTGACGATGATAAGATGAGCTATGGGCTAATTGAATACCCATACAAGAAAGTAATTATGTCCAAAAATTTCGAGTGAAAATGGGATCTTTGTCGCTTACAATAATCTTTGGGTTTCCATGGAGATTTTGAATTGTTTCCATAAATGCAGTAGCAACTGTATTGGCTTTAAAGGGATGATATAATGCACAAAAGAGTGCATACTTGGTAAGTCTATAAACTACCACCATGATGACACTCTTTCCTTTGGACTTGGGTAAAAATGTGATAAATGTTGGAATATATTATATTCCTTGGAAGATAATAATGACTTTGTATTATGTCAGAGGTTGTCCACAATCTTATGTAAAAGAGTAATACATTATATCCCATATTTATTATGGCATAATATACTCTTGTATCCATTTATTATATAAAGAGGTGTTATTTTGGAGAATTATATTATCCCACATTTAATATGTGAGAGTAATTCCTCCACATCTCTAGGTATATAATAGGGTCAAGGGAGCCTCTTAAGGTATATACCATTTTTTGATACCATCACATCTTATCCTGTGCTCACAACATACTGCCATTTGTATCAGGTTATTTGTAGTTGCTCTCTTTGTAAGATTGTAGGATATTTCTGGAGATAATAGAAGACAACCTTCCCGTGGATGTAGCCCAATTGGGTGAGCCATGTATATATGTTGTATTCTTTTTCCTTGTTCTCTTTCTATTCTTATTTATATGTTGATATATTGTTGGTTTCTTAGATAGATAGCTAGTTTAGTAGATCTAATATTCTAACATGGTATCAGAGCCATGGCTACTATGATCTAGCATCTTCTTTGAATTTAACCATCAACGTGTATCTTCATTTTTTGTTACCTGGGCACTCATTATTTTTTGTAGATTTTCTTTCTATCTGGTCGCCATTAGGCTTCTCTTCAGATCTAGGCATGATTCTACATATTTGAGTTTTTTTTTCTCATAACCCTGACTTTGTTATGTAGTTTTTTGCAGATTTTTTTTTTCAAGGGGCTCTTGATTATTTTTTTTTTAATATTTATATGGTTTTTGGATAGTCCTCAAGGAGATCTATCTTCTTGTTGTAAGATTTTTTATTTTTGTCTAGTTTTTTTTTTTTTTTTTTTTTTTTTTTTTTTTTTTTTTTTCCAGGGAAAAAGATTGGCAAACTGAATGTTCAAATTAGAATTTTGGCCGCATACTTGGATGTAGAATGGTTGCGCAATTTCCAAAAATTGGTTATAATGAACATTTGGAGCATTATCGAGTGTTTTTTATTTTGAAACCTAACATTTTTTATCAGATCTATTACCTTCTGTGAATAATTTCCTATAACAGAGTAGATATTTGGGTTCCTCTCACCAAGCTACCCAATTTCAAAAAAAATCAACTCAAACAGAGTACCAAAACTAAAATTATCATTGATTTACGATGGACAGTCTTTTTAGTTTTTCTGGTGACGGCAAAATGAACTATAGAAAATTATAGTTTTCTATCGACTTTTTCTCCTGTCATTTCTTGCATTTGGGTTTATATTTCTTATCAAAATTTCTATCATTATGACTTCAGAAGTAGCTTATCTTCCTAAACTTGTCAGTTCTAACTATCTTGCATGGAAAAGGAAAATGATTGATGTTCTTAGGAGTAAGAATCTATGGAGGTTGGCTAATGGCGAACACAAGAAGCCTATAGATGCTCAAGCCTTGATTAAATGGGAAGAAAAGTGTGATCAAGCAAGAGGGCTCATTGGTCAAATAGTTTAAGATATTATTCAGGTGAGTTTTGAGGTAGAAGACAACCCCATTGAGGTATGGATAATTCTTGCTTCTTTATTTGATAAATTTGATGATGTTTCTGCTTATTATCTTGAAAAGAAGATTCATGAGCTAGGTCCTACTAATTTTGATAGAGTATAATTATATCTTGTTGAATTGAAAACTTTAAATGAAAAGTTAAATAATTGTGGTAAAGATTACAAGAAGACAAACATTGCTCTTATCATTCTTGTAGAACATAAAATTCCATCTTGTTTTGAAATGTTCATCCAAACTAGGAATAGGGCTCTTGAATTGTTTGAAAGTACCACGAAACCTAGTTTTGATGATTTCTGTAAAGGGTTGATAAATGAGCAAGAAATTTTGATTGCTTCGGGACAAGTCTCACATATTAAAGCTCTTATGGTACATAATAAGAATCCTAAGAAAATTTTTAATAATGCTAAAGGTTCTTATTCACACACTTCTAATCATATTAATAATAATGGTCATGCTTCTCATGCACATCATGAAAATACTAAAAGGAAGAAAGTGTATGATCCTTGTAAGAATTTTGGTAAACATAACCATACGGAAAAGGGTTTCTTTAAAGAGAAACATTTAATGGTTAAAGCTAACAAGAAAAATTCTAATGAATCTCAAGTAGCTTTATGTGCATCTATTGTTTCGTCTAGCAATTATTCTTCTAATGTGGAATGGATAATGGATTTTGGTGCTTCTAAACATATGACTGGTAATTCTTCTTTATTTACATCTTATGACACTAATAAGCACTCATCTCATAAAGTTTCTATTGGTGATGGTAAACAACTTTCCGTAATTGGTTATGGTAATATTAATGTTGCTAATGGTCAATTGGAAGATGTTTTTCATGTTCAAAACATGCCCATCAACTTACTTTCTATTTATTGTGCATGTCAAAAAGGTTTTAAATTTGAATCTTGGCCTAATAAATATGTTCTTAAAGATATCAACCGAAATTACAAAGTAGTCTCTTCTGGTCCTATTGATCATACAACTGGTTTATATAAATTTGTTAGTTTTAATTCAACTAAGAGACAACCCTTTTATTCCTATGTTTCTCATGTTGATGAACTAAGTCAATTATGGCATGAAATATTGGGTCACTTGAATTATGGTAAAATGAAAATGCTAACTAAAATGGTTCATGGTTTTCCTAATATTTCTTCTACTACTGGTGTTTGTGAAGGATGTGTTCTTGGTAAACATCATAGAGAAATGTTTGATAAAGGTAAAGCTTGGCGTGCTAAAGAACCTTTGTAATTAATTCATAGTGATATTTGTGGTCCTCTTGAAGTTCCTTCAATATCTCATGCAGTTTATTTTCTTACCTTTATTGATGACTTTAGTAGAAAATCTTGGGTTTATTTTTTGAAAAATAAAAGTGAAACATTTGTAAAATTTCAAGAATTTAAATCCATGGTTGAAAATGCATCTGGTAAGAGTATTAAAACCTTGCAATCTAATAATGGGGGGGAATTTGTTAAGTAAGATTTTGATGCATATTTATCTAAACATGGTATTCAACATCAAAATACTATTCCTTACACACCTCAACAAAATGGTGTTGCTGAAAGGAAAAACAAAACTTTAGTTGAAATGGCTAGATGTATGCTTTATTCTAAAGGATTGCATAAGAAATTTTGGGTTGAAGCCATCTGTTGTGCTAATTTTATTTTAAATAGAGTTCCTACTAAAGTTGTTAAGCATGTTACCCCTGAGGAAAAATGGAATGGACATAAACCGGATATTAGTAATTTTAAGGTGTTTGGTTGTGAATGTTGGGCTCATATTCCTGATGAAAAACAAAAAAAAGTTAGAACTCAAATCTCAGAAGTGTATCTTCATTGGTTATGATGAGAATTCCAAGGCTTACAGGTTGTTTGATCCTTGTAATCAAAGTGTTATAATCAGAAGGGATGTTCAATTTCATGAAGTCTCTTCCCCACTTGAGTCTCTAGAATCTCATATTACCCTGAATTTACCAATACCACCTGTTACTCCTATTCCTGTTACTCCTTCCAGTTTTATGCCTCTTATTGATCTTGATTCTTCCTCTCCCTCAAGTATTCCACCTGAAACTCATGAAGCTCCTGAAGTGACTCCTATTCCTTCTACTCTTCCTATTTGGGCTCGGAAAACTCTTGAATCTGCAGGCAGTGAGGTCAGAAATCCTTCCAACACTCATCAAACTAGATTTAACTTTGCTCTTATGACCAAATTTTTGGCCACAGATGATAATACTACTTATGCTCAAGGTAAGGGTAAGCCTCATTGGGAACAAGCTATGTCTGTTGCATATGAATCTCTTTTGAGAAACAAGACTTGGTCACTTTTTACTCTTCCTTTAGGAAATAATTTAGTTGGCCGTAAATGGGTTTATAAAACTAATTTCACTACAAAAGGACAGATCGAAAAGCATAAAGCTAAATTAGTTGCAAAAGGTTTTAATCAACCTGAAGGTATTGATTATAATGAAACTTTTGCTCCTGTTGCTAAAATGAACACAATAAGAACCATTTTATCACTTGCTGCATCTTATAAGTGGAAAATTCATCAAATGGATGTCAAAAGTGCCTTTCTAAATGGTGATATTATTGAAGAAATTTATATGCAACAACCTCTTCATTTTATTTCTACTGAATCCTCAAGTTTAGTATGCAAATTACACAAATCTTTATATGGTCTCAAACAAGCATCTTGGGCATGGTATGATAAAATAGATGCATATTTCCTGAATAATGGTTTTAAGAGTTGTATATCTGATCCAAATATGTATGTTAAGAACATTGGTGATAATTTCCTCATTATTGTTTTATATATTGATGATCTAATTATCACTGGCAGCTAGCTTGTATTAATTCAAGATATGAAAATTTCTCTTCAGAAGCAGTTCGAGATGATATATCTCAATACATTGCATTATTTCTTGGGTCTCTAGATCTGGCATGTGGCCGATGGTATTTTTCTCTCTCAGCCTAAGTATGCGACATATTTATTGGCTCATTTCCATATGAGTGATTTTAAACATGCCCCTACGCCATTTCAATCCAGTGTAAAGTTAACTATTGAGTGTACCACTCCACTAGTTGATGCTACTCTTTATCATCAACTCATTAGAAATTTGATATATTTAACTCACAACAGACCAGATCTCTCTTTTGTGGTCAGTATGGTTTCTCAATTCATGCAACAACCTCGTGAAAGTCATTCGCATGCAACCAAGATAATTTTGTGATATTTACAGGGGACATTGCATTATGGTGTATTTTATTCAAGCAGTGCTACAATTTTACTCTCTGGTTATAGAGGTTTTGATTGGACAGGTTACTGTTACGATCGACGGTCAACTGCTGGTTACATATTTCAACTTGGTTCAGGTCTGATCTCTTGGTCCAACAAGAAGATAAAGACTGTTTCTTTATCTTCATGTGAAGCAGAGTATACAACAACTAAAGAAGCCATTTGGTTACATCATGTTCTTACCAAGCTTGGTTTGGTTCCGAAATCGTCCACTGTGTTGAAATGTGACAATCAGGGTGCAATTCAGCTTGCTTATAATCTAGTATATCACTCCAAGACGAAGCATCTCGAACTTGATGCTCATTATATTCGAGGTCTTTTCATTGATGGTATTCTTTCTCTGGAGTATTTTCCAACCGAGCAACAAGCATCTGATATCTTCACCAAATCCTTGATAGAATTGAAGTATGTGCATCTTCGTTCTTTGCTTGGGATGAGGGAAGTTGTCATCAAGGGGGATCACTAATGACTCCTTCCTTCCTTAGTGTTAGGATGGGCCCTTCTCCCAACCATTATTAAAGGGGAGTGTTGGAATATATTATATTCCTTGGAAGGTAATAATGTCTTTGTATTATGTTAGAAGTTGTCCACAATATTATGTAAAAGAGTAATACATTATATTCCATATTTATTATGGCATAATATACTCTTGTATCCATTTATTATATAAAGAGGTGTTATTTTGGAGAATTATATTATCCCAGATTTAATATGTGAGAGTAATTCCTCCACATATCTGGGTATATAATAGGGTCAAGGGAGCCTCTTAAGGTATATACCATTTTGTGATACCATCACATCTTATCATGTGTTTACAACATACTACCATTTGTATCTAGTTATTTGTAGCTGCTCTGTTTGTAAGATTGTAGGAGATAATAGGAGACAACCTTCCCAAGGACGTAGCCTAATTAGGTGAACAATGTATATCCGTTGTATTATTTTTCCTTGTTATCTTTATGTTCTTATTTATATGTTGATATATAGTTGGTTTATTAGATAGATAGCTAGTTTATTAGATCTAATATTCTAATAATAAAATCCATTGAGACATCCTCCCAACATTGAATTGGAATGGCTAAAGGTTGTAATAGACCTGAGGTCTTAATTGTCTCAACTTTATTTTGTTGGAAAACCAAACATTCCGCCAAAAACTTTTGAATATCATATTTATGGCCATCCTAAAAAAATCCCTTCTTGACCTTGTGGTAAGTTTTTAAAAATCTTGAGAGCCCTCCTAAGGGAGAGGCCCTGCAATTCCAAAAGAATCTTTTGTTTGATTTGGGAATTCTTACAGAGATATAAGCGATCTTTGTACCATAACAAATCATTTTTCCAAATAAATGTATCATATGTATTGGGATCTCACTGCATATTTTGAATGAGTGTCCACACCTCTTCAACATTCCTCCATTCATTCATTGCTTCAATTATCCAATCAGGTTCGATAATAGAAATGGTACAGAGAAATGCTTCCACATCCTCATCCTTTCTTGAGAGTGCATCTACAACAACATTTTTCTTCCCTTTTTTGTAGAAGATTTCAAAGTCATAACCCAACATCTTGGTGACCCATTTTTGTTGCTCTTTTGAAGATAATATTTGTTCCAAAAATTATTTAAGGCTATTGTGATCAGTTTTTACCTTGAAGTGTCTTCCCATTAGGTAAGTTCATCATTACTTTAGTGCATGTAGTATTGCCAACATTTTCTTCTCATAAATAGGCTTGTGTAGATACTTTCGCTTGATTGGATGACTTTAAAAAATGATGGGTCTTCCTTCTTGCATTAAAACAACATCAATTCCATTTCCTAAGGCATCACATTCCACAATAAAGCCTTTTGTGAAATATGGTGTAGCTAAGACTGGTGCTTGGCACATTGCCTCTTTAAGATGTTCAAAGGACTTAGTTGATTATGGAGTCCAAGAAAATGCATATTTCTTCGGTAATTTTGTTAGAGGCACTACTATTCTCCCATAACTCTTAACAAACTTGTGATAATACCCTGTAAACCCAAGAAATCCTTGAAGATGATTTAGGGTTGTGGGTATTTTCCATTCCTTAATGGATTTAGTTTTGATAGGGCCTACCTTAATACCCTCATAAGATACAATGTGACGCAAATATTCCACCTTATGTACTCCAAAGAAGAATTTGGAGGGTTTTGCATATAATTTTTTCTCCTCCAATATTTGAGTACCCTATCATCATGTTGAACATGATCCTTCCAAACCTTGACGTAGATTAGTATATCATCAAAAAATATTAACACAAATTTTCTAAGGAAGGGTTTGAAAATGGAATTCATCAAACCTCGAAATTTGGAAGGTGCATTAGTAAGAACAAAAGGCATGACCAAAAATTTATAATTACCTTCTTGAGTTCTTAATGTTGTTTTCAAAATGTCTTCAGTATTCATTTTAATTTGATGATATCCTAAATGAAGATACAGGTTGGTGAAGTAAATTTCTCCATGTAATTCATCCAACAATTCATCAATGACAAGAATGGGAAATTTATATTTAATAGTGAGCTTGTTTATCTCCCTATAATCTAGACATGATAGCACTTTGTAGTTTTCCTAGGCCGAGGAGGAAAATGTAGAGGTAACCACAAACCTCTTTTGGACCAAAATCTAGCCCTTTTGGCCTAGAGAGGGCTCTCTCTATCTGAAAATCAATCACAGTCTTAGGTTTTAGGCTAATTATGAAGATCAAAAGATAGGTTTTAAAATTTTGGTTGCAAGATGAAGGAGAGGTCCATTAGACATGGAGACATAAGAATTTTCAGCAATCAATCACAAATATATAAAGCAATTTAAAATAGAGCAAAGTAGGCATCTTACAAATTCGTTGTGATATGGATGAGATTAATGTGAATGAGGATCTATTAACTATAAAGCATACAAAGATGAATTTTATATTTAATTTCAGAAGGAAAACATTTAAATTGCTTAACAAGCCAGAGCAGAGTATTGTGAGTAAATTCTACTCATAATCTTCTTGTAAACAATTTAGAAGGTGCATCCATGTATAAACTAGAAGGAAAGACAAATTTACAAAGATAGAGACATCACCATTTATTTGACACAAGAATCCTAAAACAAACTACCTTTGTATTGTTGAATTGGTTACTTCAATGAAAATCCACAGCTTTACAATCAAAAGAAAGATCCTATTTTCTCCAGAATCAACCCTTTCTACTTCTTTTTATAAAATATTTATAGACTCCGTCTCAAAAATATTTGGACTTGAAACAAAATTTATTAAAAAATTATTATCTACTAAAATGAAGTAGTTATTTCAAAAATAGAACTGAATAGTAGCAATTCTGGACTAATTTAGATGTTTTGCACACACTTTGAGGGATTTTGTTGATGATTGTAGCTATAATTTTTCTCTTCTATCTCCTAATATTTAGGGTTATGTTCCCCTTTTTTCTGTCACTGGTCACTAGAATTATGTTTGATTTACTCGATGAGCTCTAGTAGTTTATCCCATCTATTTTCACTAAGAATAGGGAATTTTACCATGTTTCTAAAAATTTCATCCACCTCTGTATATGTTTCAAAAGTTGGTTTATTAAGTAACAGGTGATGAATTTCAAGCTCAATAAATAAGTCATATTGTAAACCTTCAATGAAAGCCTGTCTAATTATTATTCCTCTTACTTTTGAAAATTTAGATCTATCCATAGCTATGATGCACAACTGTTTCTTGTAAGCTTCTAATGGAATCAATTTTCCATTAGAATCTCTCAAAGGTAGAAGCCCTTTCTCTTGCAATAGATTGAATTTTATGTTGAATCTTCTAATTGTAGCTCTAACTCCTTACACTTGTTTTCTAGTTATATCACAAGATTTTTCTTTGTTATAACTCTTTTTACCTCCATGACTATGTCTGTTTTATCCTGAATTTGTAGTTCTTCGAGCTCATCCTTGGTTTTTGAGTTCAACACCTTGATGATTTTGTGTGCTTCTGCTGACCTGTGCTCGATCTCAACTTTTTTTTGCTGAATTATTGCCTTGACATTCTATACCAACTCTTCTTGCTCAAATATAATTTGAAAGGATGACCATAGCTCTGTGATATTGTCATTAATATTATACCATATGTTTTTCTTAGATTCTGCCAATATTTGTACTATTAATGATTGGCCTTAATACTTTTCAAGTTCTTGAGTAAGCTTAAAGTTTTTTTTGTACTTCTGCTAAATATGCATTGTCAACTTTAATTTTATTTTCTTCCATTCTTTTCAATGTTGCTAACAATCTTTCATTTTCTTTGTTGGTCAATGATAAATCTCCTAGAGCTTTCACTATTTTTTCAGAAGATTCTGCAATGGTTGACTCTATTATTTATGTTGAGGTGGTTGTCATTGTTTGTTGTGTTGATGTACCTTTGGCTACTAATTATTCCTTTTATTTCAAAAGTATCTTGATATATGTCTCCATCTTCTGAAATTTGAACGTTTTTCTCAACTATCAACTAGAAGAAATTTTCTTTCTCTACTTCCAGTTGAGTAACTTCTTTGACCTATGCGTGCTCTGTAGTTGGAAGCTTGAGCTTATTTCTCAGGGCTTGAATATCAAAATTTTTGTTTTTTATCATTTCCTTAGCTACTTTAATGCCATTAGGTTCATATCCTAGTTTAATCACCAAATCTTCAAGAGCTTTAGTTATGGTGTCTTTGGCCAAGGATGACATTCTTTCCATCTTCAATTGTGAATGAATATTGTTCAGAGAGGCTTGTAGTTTAGAGGCTACCATGGCTAAACTTGTTAATGTTGAATATATCATCTCACTAGCCTGTTTATGCAAGTCAATCTAATCAATTGCATGAATCTTCTTGGTGTCAAAAGCAAAGACAGATGTTTTGTAATCTTCTGCACTTTTAGGGATTGGAACTGTAGGTTCCAAGAAAGCTAATTGGAACTGTCCCCTCTCTATGTCAAGTGTAGAAAAAAATATGTGCTGGGTAGTAGAATACTGCTTCCATAATTCTGAATAAGTTATGAACTTCAATGCTTAATTCTTCCTCTTAATCTCTCTGTACTTGGCAAAAAGTATTTTTTTTTTCAATTTGAGAAGCAGAAGACACAGGAGACTCTCTTGTTTATTCAATATGTTCAAAAGAAGTAGTGCAAAAACCTGTTAGATCAACTGTAGTTTTCTCGGGTAGGCATTTTTCTTCTGAGGATTCCTCCAGAGTGTTTGTTTTCTTACTTCTCTTAAAAACTATAAAGTTTGCAGCTTGAGATCCTGAGTTTGTAGGTAAGTTTGACTAGCAATTTGTTCTTTAGGTTCATGTAGTGTATTCTCTTTCCACTTCTCTTGATTTTCATATTACTATATTTCTGGTCTAGGTGTATGTACATACGGTGTTGTCCTCTACTCCACTCTTAATTTTGAAATTATCCCTAAAGGATCGTAAGAGCATGTGAAACTCAATTTGAATTTAATTTGATTTAGTAAATCATCTACCTCCTTTTTTGTTGTTGTGGTATTAATGATGAAAGGGCCAATTTGTGTCTTCAGCTTAAATTGTGCCTTCTGCGTCCTTGATACAAAATGTAAGTCATCCATATTCATCATTTTCCTTATGTATTCTAATGCAAAGATTCTTATTGGCACAAAAACTGACAACCTGTAAGGAGGGAGTTCACATCCATATATTCTAATTTATGTATAGTTTTGGTAATGATACCATTCTCCAACCTTGGCTTGCTTGGAAAGATGTAAAAATCTCTTGATTTCAGTTGAAATTATTGGTATAACATCATTTCTAAGAAGGCATACAGACACATGCAATAATTGATCTACAAAATTAATGAAGGAGTATTCTTCTGAATTCTTCCTCACGAAGGAAGTCTAGTTAATGACTGACCATGGTCTTCCCTATGCATCCAAATTTTGTAATTGAAGTTTTAATTTCTCTGTTTGATGAAATAACAACAAATATACAAGAAGTGACTAGTGTTTGACTGCACCTTCAGTAGAAAACTTCAAAAATTGATCATGAATAACATCTGACAGAAACTGAACGTAATTGAAAATGATTGAGGACTTCTAATGTGTAGAGAACACTAATAAAAATCCTAATATAACTTCATCTACCCATTGATTTGTAGGATAATCTAATGAACAAGAGACCATAGAAATAACTTGCCTTGACATTTCAGGAAATATAGAAGAAGAATATGGGGGATTAGTTCTAGGTAACTCAGAATTCTCAGGCAAAAAGGACTAAAAATTATGGGCTCGTTGAGGAAAAATGAGTTTATGATATATCTCCATGAGTGAATCAGTGGAAAATGGGTACAAGGGAGTTTGAGGATCAAACTGGAGTGCTTGATAGATAGCTTTAGGTGAAATTTAAAATAAATTTTCATTGTTTTGGGTAGTTACAACCCTCTGGATAGGGAGATATATGAGATGACACCATGTAAAAAATTTAGGAGAAACATGAGTTTGGGGAAAAATGAATTCAGTTAAAAAGATTCCCAAGTGTTCAATTCATCATTGACATCTAAGAACTTTTGGTTTTCCCATTTGTGGATTTCATACAGATCGAAATCACACTGGGTCTCTGATATCTTATATTGTGTGTCGACTAGGGGAAGTTCATCAAGGTTTACAAGAGGGGGAAATGTACGGATTTCTACAACCAACTTCGATTTTCCTTAGTGGGACAACATTTCTGACTGAAAATTAGAAGTTAGGGAATCTAATTACCGGATTGCAATGATCGTTGGTGTAGGAGGAAGATGGCATGCTTGTGAAATTTGAGACCAAACCTATACTGGTAAAAAATGAAATAGTGAAAGGAATGTATGCAGGATGATGTGTAGCTTTTTAAATGGGAGGGTGAATGGTTAAATGGGAAAATAACCGTTTTTGTTGCGCCTCATTAGGGAAATTAGATGTTTGCAGGAAGCATTAATCATTAAATGACCATATGACTATTGGTAGGGAAATTTAATGGTTTAAATGGTTATATGGTGGGGGCAGAAGGGAGAATGACAAGTGGCAGAATGTGAATGGAGTGGGAGCAAGAGTGGGAGTGGGAAAACTATTTTTGGAGGGGGGAAAGCAGTAAGTTGTTTCGTAGAAGGGAGCCTTGAACTCATCATGGGGTTGTGATGTATGGTTCAGTGGTTTCCAAAAAATTCTCTTTTCAGACCCCCCCTCCTCTGTCGTTGATCTGTGTGGGGACAATCTTGTCCATTCATTCATGAGACCACTTTATCAAAAAGGAAAAAAAAATCAAATCATCGCTTTATTTACAGATTAAATGATAATCCTCTAATAATAAAAAGGATTAAAATAAATAAAATAGCTTAGTGCAGCATTTAAACTAGCACGCTTTATTTTGAACATTTATTTTTAATTATTTCATATATTTTTCTTTTGTTCCTTTTTTTATATTCTTTTTCTATTTTTCTTTCAAAAAGATGAAAACAACTAAAGTAAAAAATAAGTTACAACACCCCTAAAGATAAATAGCTAGATAAACATACCTTGATTACCTATATTATAGGACCCTAATAGTGGCTCCAATGGGGATGGTATCCTCCCTATGAGGTGCCAAGAACACTGTAGACTAGTATCCTTATCCATTGGGTGCTTTATTTTACCTTTAACTAACTGAGACTAACTTTGAATGACCATGACCTTAACTAACTAGAACTTTATTAGAAGCGACAACAACTCATAAGAAACTCGGGGCCTTCATTTCGGTCTTCAATCTCTGATGGAAGTCACCTACACTTGCAATCCTGAAAACAAAAAAACAATATTTAAAATGACTGTGTCTCATATCAGTTGGACTTAATTGAAGTAGTGTTTGCTTAGCCTGCCATTAATAGGCCCTCCAACAAGAAATTTCCCTATTATATCCTTCAACAAAATGATATTGTTTCCATGAAAGGTTGCAATTTTATAAGGCCCTTTCCATAAACTATTAAATTTCCCATGTTTCCCCTTTTCTTCATTCTTTGCATCCCATTTCAACACAAGATCATCAATATGAAAATATTCCTGTTTTAGCCTCCTATCATGAATATTCTTGATCTTGTCTTGGATCAGTTGAGTATTATTATAAACCTCCACTCTAGTCTATTGCAATTGTACCATTTGATTGATTCTCTTTTGCATATCATTTTTTTCTACCTTTGCTTCTTGTAACAATTTCAACACTGGAAGCCCTACGGAAGTTGGAAAAACAACATCAATTCCATAAACCAATTGAAAAGGAGACATTCCAATTGACTTCTTCATACTTACTCAATCAACCCATATTGCATTTATCAACTTCTTATGATAAGAATTTTTATTCTCCCGCAACAACTTTTTAATGATATTTATTAAACTCTTATTAGAAGACTCTGCCAAACCATTGCCTTGTGGATAATAGGTAGTAGAATTTCCAAGCACTATATGATATTTATTGCAGAAATCAATGAGATTTTTGGATTTAAATGCAACCACATTATCAGTAATTATGCTATGAGGACAATCAAACATAGACTTAATGTTACCTTCTAAAAATTGGATAACAACTGAAATTGTGGCTTGCCTAGTTGGAACTGCTTCTATCCATTTGGTAAAATAGTTCGTTGTCATTAGAATCCATTTGTGTCGAGCTTATGAACTTGGATGAATCTTCCAAATAAAATCCAAACCCCACTTTTGAAATGGAACCTCCACCGAAATTGGTTTCATGGGTAAAGGAAACAACTTTTTCTTACCTTCGGAAATTTGGCATTCATGACAAGTAGACACTCTTTTATGAACATCACTGAATAGTGAAGGCCAATAGAATCCATCTCTCGACATCTTATTTGTTGTAGTTTTCCAGAAGAGATGGCCAACACAATCACCCTTATGAAATTATTCCATTACTTGATTTGCTTCACCTTCTAATAAGCAATTCAACAATATGCCTCTTGCATCCTTCCAATACAAAGGTTGATTTATAATACATAATCTAACAACTTTCAATTCTAGAAACCTTGCCTTAGCCTTCTTCATGTCGGGTGGAGCTTGCAAATTCTACATAACATAAATAGTATATGTATACTAGGGGGAAGACATGAACCTTTCTGATACATGGTTGACAACTTCTTCTTTTCTATCTTGAGCTGCAACGAAATTTATGTTTAATACATGTGAATTTGACTCAACCATCATCTTAGCTAGTCCATGATATTTTATGAGTTTTGTAGGCTTAATTTCAAAATCATATTTTGCCATAACAGCTTCCCACTTACCTCTCCTTCCTTCTAGATCAGCTTGAGTGAGGATATCCTTTACTACAACATTTGGAACAAAATAAATTATCTGGGAATATAATATATACACTTTGAAATCCTTTAAATCCTTTACCAAGGTCCATCTTGTGAATTTGAACATTTTTCTCATCTATCAACTTAAAAAAATTCTCTCTCTCTACTTCAAGCTGAGTAATTTCTTTGGCTTGTGGGTGCTCTATAGTTGGAAGCTTGAGCTTCTTTCTCAGGGCTTGAATATCATCTTTTTTGTTTTTATCATTTCCTCAACTACTTTAATGTCACTAGGATCATATCCTAGTTTAATCACCAAATCTTCAAGAGCTTTAGTTTTGGTGTCTTTGGCCAAGGATGACATTCTTTCTATCTTCAGCTGTGAATTAATATTTTTCAAAGAGTCTTGCAGTTTAGAGGATACCATGGCTAAACTTGTTAATGTTGAATATATCATCTCACTAGCCTATTTATGCAAGTCAATTTGATCAATTACATGAATCTTCTTGGTGTCAAAAGCAAAGATAGATGTTTTGTAATATTCTACACTTTTAGGGACTGGAACTGTAGGTTCCAAGAAAGCTAATTGGAAGTATCCCTTCTCTGTGTCAAGTGCAGACAACAGTCTGTGTTGGGTAGTAGAATATTGCTTCCAAAATTCTAAATAAGTTGTGACCTTCAATGCTTCATTCTTCCTCTTAATCTCTATGTACTTGGAAAAAATATTTTGTTATGTTACATTATGAGAATCAGAAGACACAAGAGACTCTGTTGTTTCTTCAATATGTGCAAACAAAGTAGCAGGAAAACCTGTTAGAAAAATTGTAGTTTTCCGATGTGGGTGTTTTTCTTCTGAGGATTCCTCCTGAGTGTTTGTTTTCTTTCTTCTCTTGAAAACTAGAAAGTTTGCAGCTTGAGATCATGAGTCTGTAGGAGACATACTTTCCCTTGACCTCTTAGTTTTTTTTTTTGAGATAGGAGTTTGTAGGGATGTCTGACTAACAATTTTTTCTTTAGCTTCATGTAGTGTATTCTCTATCCACTCATCTTGATATGAATATTTCTCTATTTATGGTCTAGGTGTATGTACATAAGGTGTGGTCCTCTGCTCCACTCTTAATTTTGAAATTATCCCTAAAGGATCATAAGACCAAGTGAAACTCAATTTGGATTTCATTTTCTTGAGTAAATCATCTGCCTCCTTTATTTTTTCTCTGGTATTGATGATGAAAGGGCCAATCTGTGCCTTCTGCTTTCTTGATACAAAATGTAAGTCATCCATATTCGTCATTTTCATGATGTATTTTAATGCAAAGATTCTTATTGGCACAAAAACCAGCAACCTGTAAGGAGGGACTTCACATCCATATATCCTAATTTCTATATAGTTTTGGTAAATATACCCGTCTCCAAACTTGGCTTGCTTTGTAAGATGTAAAACTCTTGATTTTTGTTGAAATTCTTGGTATAACATCACTACTAAGAAGGCATAAGGACACATGCAATAAATTATCTACAAAGTTACTAAAGGAGTATTATTTTGAATTTTTCCTCACGAAGAAAGTCCAGTGAATGAATGATCGTGGTATTCCCTCTGCATCCAATTTTTGTAATTGAAATTTGAATCTCTTGTATTGATGAAATAAAAACAAATATACAAGAACCGACTGGTGTTTTAATGCACCTTAAGTTGAAAACTTCAAAAATTGATCATGAATAACATTTGACAGAAACTAATTGTAATTGAAAATGATTGAGGGCTTCTGACTAGTAGAGAACACTGATAAAAATCCTAATATTACTTCATCTACCCATTGATCTATAGGATAACCTAATAAAAAAGCGACCATAGAAATAACTTGCCTTGACATTTTAGGAAAGATAGAAGCAGAATATGGGGGATTAGTTCTAGGTAACTCAGAATTCTCAAGAAAAAAGGACTCAAAAATATAGGCTCGTTGAGGGAAAGTGAGTTTCTGATATATCTCCATGAGTGAATTAATGGAAAAATGATACAAGGGAGTTTGAGGATCAATCTGGAGTGCTTGACAGATAGCTTCAAGTGTAATTTCAAATAGAGTTTCATTGTTTTGGGAAATTACAACCCTCTGGCTAGGGAGATATCTGAGATGACACCATGTAACAAATTCTGGAAAAACATGAGTTTGGGGGAAAATGAATTGAGGTAAAAATGATTCCCAAATGCTCAATTCATCGCTGACATCTAAGAACTTTTGGTTTTCCTAGTTGTGGAGTTCATACAGATCAAATTCACACTGGGTCTCTAATAACTTATTCATAGTGTCAACCAGGGGAAGTTCATCAAGGTTTACAACAAGGGGCAATGTAGGGATTTCTACAACCAACTTCGATTTTCCTTTGTGGGATGACATTTCTAACTGCAAATTAGAAGCTAGGGAATTGAATTACCATATTGCAACGATCATTGGTGTAGGAGGATGATGGCTTGCTTCGAAATTTAGGACAGAACCTATACTGGTAAGAAATGAAATAGTGAAAGGAATGTATGTAGGGTGATGTGTAGCTTTTTAAATGGGAGGGTGAATGGTTAAACGGGAAAATAATCATTTTTGGTGCGTCTCATTAGGGAAATTAGACATTGGCAGGAAGCATTAATAATTAAAAGGTCATATGAATGTTGGCTGAGAAATTTAATGGTTTAAATGGTTATATGGTGGGGGCGAAAGGGAAAATGACAAGTGGAAGAATGTGAATGGAGTGGGAGTGGGAGCGGAAGCAGGAAAATTATTTTCGGGGGGGGGGGTAGGCCGTAAGTTGTTTCGAAGAAGTGGACCCCAAACTCATCATGGGGCTGCCACGTATGGTTTGGTGGTTTTCAAAATAGCCACTTTTTGAACACCCCCCCCCCCTCGTTAACTTTTGAAAGCGTAAGGGGTGGGGGCGGGGCTTGAACTTATCCTTCGCCATTGATCTGGGCAGGGACAATCTTGTCCATTCATTCATGAGATCACTTTATTGAAAAGAAAAAAACATCAAATCGTCACTTTATTTAGAAATTAAATAATAATCCTCTAATAATAAAAAGGATTAAAATAAATAAAATGGTTTAGTGTGGCATTTAAACTAGCGTGCTTTATTTGGGACATTTATTTAAAAAAAAATTCATATATTTTTCTTTTGTCCTTTTTTTATTCTTTTTCTCTATTTTTGTTTTTCTTTCAAAAATATAAAAACAACTAAAGTAAAAAATAAGTTACAACATCCCTCAGGATAAATATCTATACAAACATACCTTGATTACCTATATTATAGAACTGTAACAATGGCTCCAATGGGGATGGCATCATCCCCATGAGGTGCCAAGAACACCGTAGAATAGTAACCTTATCCATTGGGCACTTTATTTGACCTTTGACCAACTGAGACTAAATTTGACTCACCATGACCTTGACTGACTAAAATGTTATTAAAAACAATAGCAACTCATAAGAATCTCAGGGCCTTCACTTCGGACTTCAATCTCTAATGGTAGCCACCCACACTTGCAATCCTGAAAATATAAAATGATATTTACAATGACTTTGTCTAATATCAATTGGACTTAATTGAAGTAATGTTTGATTAGCCTTCCATTAGTAGGCCCTCCAACAAGCAATTCCCCTGTCATTTCCTTCAACAAAAAGGCATTGTTTCCATGAAAGGTTGCAATTTTATAAGGCCCTTTCCATAAACTGTTAAATTTCCTATGTTTCCCCATTTCTTCATTCTTTGCATCCCATTTCAGCACAAGATCATCAATATGAAAATATTCCTCTTTTACCACCCTGTCATGAATCTTCTTGATCTTCTCTTTGATCAATTGAGTATTATTATAAACCTCTTCCCTATTCTGCTGCAATTGTACCATTTGATTGATTCTCCTCTACATATCATTTTTTTCTACCCCTACTTCTTGTACAATCTCAACACTAGAAGCCCTATGGAAGTAGGAAAAACACCATCGATTCCATAAACCAACTTAAAAGGAGACATTCCAATTGACTTCTTGGTGCTTACCCGATCAACCTATAGTGCATTTATCAACTTACTTTGCCAAGACTTTATATTCTTCTGCAACAACTTTTTAATGATATTGACTAAAATCTTGTTAGAAGACTCTACCAAGCCATTGCCTTGTGGATAATAGGCAGTAGAATGTCCAAGCACTATATGATATTTATTGCAGAAATCAATGAGATTTTTGGATTTAAATGCAACAGCATTATCAATGTCTTATGAGGACAACCAAACCTAGATAGAATGTTGCCTTCTAAAAATTGGATAATGACTGAATTTGTGGCTTGCCTAGTTGGAACTGCTTCTATCCATTTGGTAAAATAGTTCATTGTTGTTAGAATCAATTTGTGCCAAGCTGATGAAATTAGATGAATCTCCCCAATAAAATCTGATCCCCACTACTGAAATGGCACCTCCAGCAAAATGGGTTTCAGGGGTAAAGGCATCAACTTTTTCTTACTTTAAAAAATTTGGCATTCATGACAAGTAGACAATCTTTTATGAACATCATTGAACAATGAAGGCTAATAGAATCCAGCTCTCAAGAAATTATTTGTTGTAGTCTTCCAAAAGAGATGGCCTCCACAATCACCCTTATGAAATTCTTCCATTACTTGATTTGCTTCACCTTTTAATAAACAATTCAGCAGTGTGACTCTTGCATCCTTCCAATACAAAGATTTATTTATATTACAGAATCTAACAAATTTAAATTTTAGGAACCTTGCCTTAGTCTTCATCATGTTGAGTGGGGCTTGCAAATGCTACAGAACATAAATAATATATGTATACCAAGGGGGAAGACCTGAACCTTTGTGATACATGTTTGAAAACTTATTCTTCGTTGTCTTGAGCTACAATGAAATTTATGTCTAATACATGTAAAGTTAACTCAACCGTCATCTTAGCTAGTCCCTAAACTTTTATGAGTTTTTTAGGCTTAATTTCAAGATCATATTCCAAAACAACAACTACCCACTTACCTCTCTTTCCTTTTGGATCAAATTTAGTGAGGATATCCTTTACTATAGCATTTGGAACAAAAGAAATTATGTGGGAATGTAATATATACACCCTGAAATCATTTAAAGCCTTCACCAAAGCAAAATCCATCTTTTCAATTATATTATACTTCAAAGCAGCATCCCTTAATCCTCTACTGAAAAAAGTTATAGGTTTCTCATGACCCTCCTTGTTTTTCTGCATCAACACTGTTGCAATAGTATGCTCTGAGGCAAAGGAAAAGATAATGAAATCTTTTGTGTAATCAGGACTAGCCAAAATAGGAGCATGAGTTAAGGCTGAATTTACCTCACTAAATGAAATTTTTTCTTCAACATTCCACTTAATTTCACTGTCCTTTCTCAACATGTTTGTCATGGCTCTTATGATTTCAACAAGGTTTGGAATAAATTGCCTCAAAAAATGTATCTTGCCAATGAAAGGCTGCACTTCCTTTTTGTTTCTTGGGGGATCAATTTTCATGATTTCCTCAATTATGTTTGTGTCAATTCTTATGCCATCCTTTGAAATTATATGACCTAACATCTTACCTTCTTCCATTTCAAAAAAGGACTTTTTTGGATTCAAAGAGATGCCAAATTTACTACATTTCTCAAAGAAAATTTTCAAATGATACAAATGATCTTATTTAGAAAACACAGTAATGTCATCGAGATATATCACAATAAACCTGTATTTTTCATCTGCAAAAGAAATATCCATTTCTCTCTAAACGTTTTCCCCTGCATTCATAAGTCGAAAAGGAATTTTCACATGAATGAATGTTCCCATGTTGTTGCGAAGGTTGTTTTGTCTTGATCATCCGGATGCACTAAAATGTTGTTGTAACTAAAGAAACCATCAAGCAATGAAATTCTGCTAGAACCAACTACCCGTTGCAATATGTGATCCATATTTGGAAAGGGTAATTGTCCTTCAGAGAAACCTTATTGAGGTTCTGAAAGTCCACACATAACCTTATCTCTCTAGTCTTCTTCCTCACTAGTACTAGATTTGAAAACCACCAATAAAATCTCAAAGGGACAATAATATTTGCATCAAAAAGATTTCTTGCCTCTTTCTCAATTAAGGGAAGCAAAACAAGGTTCAGCCTCATTAGCTTCTACTTGAAATGTTTTTGATCTCCTTTGACAGGAATGTTGTGCTAAATAATACCTTTGTCATAGGACTTCAAGTCATTGTATCCCCATGAAAAAACATTAGAATACTCGCTCAATAGATCAATGTATTTCTGCTTCTCTCCTAGAGGTAGAGACTTAGAAATATTTATAGTATTTGGCTTATCTTTAGTCCCAATATTACAGTATTCCACATTAGACCCGGTAGGTTGAATATTAGTCTTATGTGCCACATCATTAAAATCAAACAATTCCACCAATGGAACTAAACCTCTTGGAATCACATTGTCTTTCAGCTGCAAAACGTCATTCATGCTCATCATTTTTTTCTCTAATTTGATTGAAGTCAATTTTATCTCTATCACAGTCAACCTTACTACCCCCATCAATATGCAAATTAACAAATTCTTCCTTCAATTGCAGAAAATTATCTAGCTATTTGTCACTGTCAAAAACTTGCCAATATCTCACATTGTCTGGGACAACAAGCCTATGTTTTACCTCAATTTCATATTTATTATTTGATTGGAAAGGTATTTTACATGTACTGGCTAAGGTAGGAAAACATCAACAAACACGTTTTGATCTCTAGGAATCACAGAAAGATGATATTCTGGAAGACATTGTAGGAAATCTAGGACAACATTTCTATATGCCCTCAATCTATGGTGTTTGGCTGAATATTAACCTTTAATTCGCTTAATCATTAATTTTGAATCTCCATGTACTTATATCCTTTTGCATTCTTACCTTTTCAAAAGTTTCATCCCCAAAATCAAAGCCTCATATTCAACAACATTGTTGGTACATTCAAAGGAAAGTTTATAGGAATAAGTTTTTGACTTTCCTGATTTTGAGTGTAAAATCCATACACCAAACATAGCTCCTTCCTTGTTGACTGCCCCATCAAAATACATATTACATAAGCCTTCATCACCATCATCCTTTTCTGTTTTAGTATACAACATCACACCTTTTTCTTATTTTTTTTTCCATGTTGTTAACCTCATCCTCCAAACATATATCGTTATACAATATAAGTGAATCCATGTCTGAATGTACAAAATAAAAAAAGATAATTAATTGGTTATATCTTGACTGCTTACCATGTACTTCATGAGAGTTTCCCTATACAACTTCCTTGGCTGTCCAAATAGCAGGATAGTGGCATATGACATGTCCATTTGTAGCGAGCCCTCAATTTTGTACCCCAAGACCTAGATAACAACATACCATACTTTGATGGGATGTCAGCCACAACCACATCCATGGCCACACTCTTAGTTGAAATTTGTGTAAGGGTGACACATAAATCCTTTATTAAACCAAGACACTTCACTTTACTGGAGTCAAAAGAAAAAAAATATTTGTATGGTCTAGTTATATCCAACCCCAACTTGTCAATTATCACCTTAGGCTTTAAGTTGTGTGAAGCACCTGAATCTAACATGGCATTATGAAAAATAAAATCATGAATATTAAGTTTGATATAGAATGTTGGCACATTACCTTCCTAATAACTTTCTGCCTCAACCTCTGGACCAAAAAGTAACTCTCGGTGATCATCATTTAAATTCACTATGTATGATACTTCCTCAACCTTCAAAGTCTTCAAAATTTGACCTTCATATGCATCTTTTTTCATCAATTTAACTAATGGGAGAGAAATTTTATTTTTTGATATTTCATTCTCGAGACTAAAAGATGATGAACTCTTCACTACCTCCTTAACTATTTCATCTTGTTTCTTAGGAATTTGTTTGGAAGAATCGACCTTTGTTTGGCTAGTGGAAGTTGTATTAGCCTAGATCTTTTTAGGAGAATTTGTTGGGAATTTCTTGTTCCTAAAATTACACTGCTTGTGGACTTCCATAATAGAATTTTGATAACCTTTTTTTTAGTCTTCTGATTCTATAGGCATGACATATTGTTGTGATTGCAAGAACAAATCTTGTTCCTCCTTTGTCAAGAAAATGTTGCCTACTTCTCCCTCCCCAAAAAGATTAATTTGATCCTCTTCTTGCTCTTCTATTGCTTCTTGTTCTTCTTCTGCATAATTCTGTTGGAAAGGAGGTCTGATTTGTTGTTGGTCTACTAGATTTATTTGGTCTCTTTGTTTGATTTGGATCTGTTGTCTTCTAAAGTTTAGATTTCTGATTTGAGGACCTCCTTGAGGCTCTCTTGCAGCAGCCCTATCTGTCAAGGTCATTTTCTCCATCATCTTCTCCATGGTTTTAACCAAAGTATCCAACTTAACATTTGATGATGTTGAATTCTCCTCCTTGATAGTTACCCTCTTCTCAAAATTTAACTTAGCTTTCTTGGCTAGTAAGTTTGCTTCTACATTTACTACAATCTTATGCATGTCTTCCAAAGTAGTTGGACTTATTTCTCTTAATTGGTAGGCCATGTTAGCATCAAATCCATATGGATAATGAAGCAAGGCCAAACCCGATGGAGGATTTATTTCTGCTAGAATAGAGCTATAAGTATTGTTGAATCTATTTGAGTAGTTTTGAACTGATTCACTCGGAGCTCTTCTCAAACTTTCATATTCTGCAAGAATTTGAAGTGGATTCTTCTTTACCTCCCACTGAGAAAGGAAAACTTGATGAAATTATTGTAAATTAGAAATACTACCTGCTGCCAACCCTCTGTACCATTTCCTAACTTCCCCTGCTAGGATTTGGGAAAAAAGCCTCAGTTTCACATCATCATCATCTACCTCTTCAAGGTTTGTAAAATCATTCATTTTGTCTATGTGTTGTTGTGTTGTAATTGTCTCAGTACCATCAAATTGAGGTATGTGTTGTCCATAGTTTTGTGGCATGACATTCAAAGGCACTTGCAAAACTAGTGGGGCATATCGAGTTTCCATGATTATGGTCTGAGAGCTGGATGTACTCACTATAGTGCTTGATGATGAAGGTGGTAGAGGTGAGGAAACTACAATCTACTAAGTTGTTGTAAAGGGAGGGTTATATATAGGATAATATCAATGAGAAGGTATCAAAGGAACAAAAGATGTAGTAGTAGTCTGCTTAAATGTGGATGATTCTTATGCAACCTTGTTCAACTGATGAACTATATCCTCAAGTTTTTGGAACTGTTGTAAAATATCTCTATCAAACCTTGAAATACCAATTTTTTGTGTAGGGATAAATGTTATTAATTTAGATTCATTAAGGACCATTTTAGACACAAAGTTTTCATATTTAGATCTAAAATGGCTATGTTCAAAAGGTAGATCAAATGCAATGTCATTAACTATTATAATACTTTCAGGAATGGTTTGATATCTCTAGATAGGACTATTACTTTCTTGACCTTCTTCAAAGTTATTTTTCCTAATTAGCTTCTCAAGATCACTTACAACTTTAGGAGGATCAAGATCTAGATGTGATCTTGTGTGGATCCTTGTAGAAGCCATATTTCCAAGAAAACTTGTCACAACTAGATTTAAACACAACTTTTGGGTGAAAAATTTAGCCTAATATTTTCTACCTCACTATCACCCATAGGAAATAGGTTTAAGCCTTTGAACTTAATATTTACCAGGGAATATTTAGCTTTCATATTTTTAGTATGGTTGCCAAAAACGTTAGCACTTCGTAGTTTTCCTGAGCTGAAGATGAAAATGCAGAGGTAACCAAAAACATCTTTTGGGCTAGAATCTATCCCTTTTGGCCTAGAGAAGACTCTCTCTATCTTAAAATAAATCGTAGTCTTAGGATCTAGGCTAGTTATGAATATCAAAATATAGGTTTTAAAATTGTGGTTTCAGGATGAAGGAAAGTTCCATTGGGCATGGGGTCATAAGAATTTTCACTAATCAATCACAATTATACAGAGCGATTTAAAACAGGGTGAGGTAGGAAAACTCTTGGATCTTACAAAGTCATTGTGATAAGGATGAGATGAATGAGAATGATGATCTATTAAATATAAATCACACAAAGATGAATTTTATATTTAATTTCAGAAGTAAAACATTTAGATTGCTTAACAAGCTAGAGAAAAGTACTATAAGTAAATTCTACTCATAATCTTCTTGTAAAAAATTTAGAAGGTGCATCCATGTATAAACTAGAAGGAAAGAAAAATTTACAAATAGAGAGACATCATCATTTATCTTACACAAGAATCTTGAAACAAATTGCATTTGTATTGTTGAATTGATTACTTCAATGAAACTCCACAACTTTAGAATCAAAGGAAAAATCTTCTATTTTCTCCACAATCAACCCTTTCTACTTCTTTTTACAAAATATTTATAGATTTTTTCTCAAAAATATTTTGAATTGAAACAAAATTTATTAAAAAAATAATATCTACTAAAATGATGTAGATATTTAAAAAATAGAACTGAATAGTAGTAAGTTTGGACTGATTTAGATGTTCTACACACACTTCGAGGATTGTTGTTGATAATTGTTGCTATAATTTTCCTCTTCTGTTGACTGCTCCTAATATGTAGATTTTTGTTCCCCTTTTTTTCTATCACTAGTCACTAGAATTTTTCTTGATTTACTCAATGAGCTCTAGTAGTTTATCCCATCTGTTTTCACTCAAAATAGGGAAGTTTACCATGCTTCTAAATCTTTCATCCACCTCTATATATGTTTCAAAAGTTGGTTTATTAAGAAATAGGTGATGAATTTCATGTTGGATAAACAAGTCATATTGTAAACCTTCAATGAAAGCCTATCCACTTATTATCCCTCTTACTTTGGAAAATTTAGATCTATCTGTAGCTATGTTACACAACTGGTCCTGGTAAGTTTCTAATGGAATCAATTTTCCATTAGAAGCTCTCAAAGGTGGAAGCCCTTTCTCCTACAATAGATTGAATTTTCTGTTGAATCTTCTTACCTGTAGCTCTAACTCTTTACACTTGTTTTCTAGTTGTATCATAAGATTTTTCTTTGTTAGAACTATTTTTACCTCCATGATTGTGTCTATTTTATCCTAAATTTGTAGTTCTTTGAGCTCATCCTTAGTTTTTGAGTTCAACATCTTGATGATTTTTTGTGCTTCTTCTGGCTTGTGTTTGATCTCAACTTTTGTTTGTTCAATTATTGCTTGACATTCTATACAAAATACTCTTGCTCAAATATAATTTGAAAGGATGACCATAGCTTTATGATATTGGCATTAATATTATAAAATATGTTTTGATTAGCTTCTTCCAATATTTGTACTATTAATGATTGATCTTCATAATTTTCAATCTGTTGAGTAAGCTTGAAGTTTTTCTGCACTTCTGCTAAATATGCATTGTCAACTTTAATTTTATTTTCTTCCATTCTTTTCAATGTCATTGACAATATTTCATTTTCTTTGTTGGTCACTGATAAATCTCCTAGAGATTTCACTAATTTTTCAGAAGAGTCTACAGTGGTTGAATATGTTCTTTCTTTTGAGGTGGTTGTCATTGTTTGTTGTGATGATGTACATGTGGCTGCTAATTGTTCATTTTATTTCAAAAGTATCTTCATATTTGTCTCCATCTTCTGAATTTTACCATTTTTCTCAACTATCAACTTGAACAAATTTTCTTTCTCTACTTCAGCTACTTTCTCAAGGCTTGAATATCAACATCTTGGGGCAGCTACAACCATCCTCCAAAATTTTGGCCTGCACCCAATTTCAGAGCCTCCCTTGAGAGTTCCACTTGATGATTACACACACTCCAGTTCACTCCGTGAGCTCAGTGAGTCTTCACATTTGCCTTTCTTGTTCATTTCACCAAGTCTTGCACGTTGATGTCAAATTCATGTTTATGACCATGTTCTGGTTATGCTCAAATTATTTGCTTCATGTGTACTTGTTGTGTTCGCTATGAAAACATCTTTCACACTCACACACAGAGTCACATTCACTGTCACGCAAATGTCGTCACGGTCGACCAATGATCAATCACAAGTGTCGCGCTTGTCGCTTACACCGTCACTCAGTCATATTGAACATGTGTGTCTGGATGGTTTGAGTCGTCTCGTCGTCAAGTCATGCAAGTGTGTGTTTGCAGGATCACATATGCATATTTCACTCATTCACACACTTAGTCATTTTGTTGAAGTTCTAACGACCAGACTCCCCTCTGATAGTTGGACCATCACCCCGCCATCGAATAGATCGACTATAACCCAAAACAACATAGAAGAACCAAGTAAGTCTTTTCAAGTTGTGCTACTTGCAAGAAAATCAATCTGCCTTCATGTTCATCAATTAAAGAGTTTGACCTGGCAACCACCCCAGGACTCACTCCCCTCAAAAATTGCACAGAGGCTGCAAGAATTCCCCGCTATGTTGACTGAGAAAATTGCATAGATAGGTTGGATAGACACCCAATGCCCATCCCTATCTCTCTTAGGAAATTGCACAATTTTTCCAACCAACCCTTCCAACAATCGACGACTACTCATCCAAAAAAGTGCACAATATTCATGAGCAGGCCCTCTGCTGCCCAGCAGTTCGTTTAGCTCGGAAATTGCACAGAGATGATCAACAGGATGGCCTCCCATCATGAATGCAATTTCTCTCACCAACAGCTCCCAACAGTAGACAACCAATTCCCTCTAGGAATTGCGTAATTTCTATTGCCAATCTCTCAGCAGCTGACTGCTAGTTCCCCTCAGGAATTGCGTAGTTTCTACTGCAAGTGATCCAAAAACTAGCTACCAGTTCCCTACAGGAATTACACAGTTTTGGCTGCCAAGCTCCCAGCCAGTCCCTCCAAAAAATTATGCAGTTTTTGCTGCCAAGCCCCTCTGCCCGCTCGTTCCAGAAACTACGCAGATTTTGCCTGCCCAACCTTCCTACAACCTGTATTGTTCCCCTAAAAAACTGCAAGTTTTGTCCTCCAGCTGGGCTAGACCTTGCGGACAATCACTGTTGATCCAGATTGCCCATCTCCATCACCCAGTGACTCTTGAGTAGTTTTCATCAGCAGTGCCGGGAGCCTCCATCCCGCCTCGCCACCTAGTTGCCTCTCCTAGTCACCTACATCCGAGATGGTCATGTATCATGGTAGACTAGGAGGTTTTGGATTTGATGTCGTCTCTTCATGAGTGACTACAGGAATAGGTACGCAATCAAACATGGTGCAACACGAATGGGATGAACGAAGGGGAGCACATGCAAAAGGACAAGTTCACTGACAGACGAACAAACGATCATTGCAAAGGGATGTGCTTGCGAATGGATGATCATGAAAAGATGTGTTCGCGGACAGACGAATGAGAAAACATGCAAGATGTGTTCATGGATAGACGAACGAACAAACATGCACCTTTTGTGAACGGATGAACCTGTCAAGCCTTATAACATACAAGCAAAGAGTAACGTGCAAAAGCAACATCAAGCAGGCCAATGACCATCGAATACTCCACACACTTTGCCATGCAGAGGTGAAGATGTGACACACCATGAGGATGTCCATCACCAACAACAATACAACTTGACATGCACACCAGCAGCAGCATGAATGTACCATCACTGTCATGTCGAGTCATGTCATGAGTCATGTCATCCATATATCTACTATGGGCCATGTTGTCTATCAATGTAATGTAATGTGGAAGGCCAAGAGACCCACTTGTTGAGCAAAGAGTCATGTAAAGTAAAAAACTTGTGGAAGTCAAACAGTCATGAGGGTTGTCGAACAACCACAAGGGTTAGTTTCACCCTTGTTTATAAATACCCCCTCATTTGTACATGCAAGGTACTTTTCACCTCAACTCCTCCCACAGAGCCAAGAGGGCTTGTTATCTTTTCTTTGAGGAGTAAGCAGTCGCTCTAACGCCCCTCACATAGGGTTATTGATGTATGTTTTAATGATGTGTCTTATAACTTTCGCTTAATTCAGAAGCCTGCTAACAGGCCAACACATTTTCACACATGTATGGTCTCTGTTGTAATACTAATCTTTAACACATGTAATGCATGTTGCTCGAACCTGTGTTTAACACTTGAACTAATTCACTTGTTGTAATACACATGTGTTAATGGAAATGTGTTGTATATGGTGTTAACATTGTCTCGCCCATGTAGACTACTGTCATGGACATCAAACAGACCTTTCTATAAAAATCATTGCATTCGTGTGGACTAATCTGCAAAGTGTTATACGTGTTATCTTCCCTTGTGTGTTGTGATTGCCGCATCCATGTCGATTGTTCCACCGGAAGCTGTGCATTTCTAGTTGTGTTGTGTGTTCCTAGAAGAGTTGGGACTTCTCCCAACCGACTTGGGGCTCACTCTCACCCTCTCTCCCTCTACAATGAAATAAACATTGACACAAGTAACACTTACCCTCACCAGGCATGTGAACCTCACTTCTTGAAGACAAAGTAGACCACTCTCCTGTGCTGACAAGCAAAAGTTGAGGAAGATATTTAAGATAATGGCAATCAATCCATCATACCGGATGGGACTCCCACACCAAATGGTGTGAGGTCTAGTTGGGACTTCATTCTGGGGTGATCCCTTAAATGTTGGTAGGTCCATCACCGTCAACATTTCTGGCGCTAGAAGGAGGGTAGCTAGTTGTATATGGATAAACATCCTCTCACACTCATTCATCAACCACCTGGTCAAGGGAGTAACTCGCACTACCTCTCACCTATGCTTGACTCTGCAGTTGGTTACTCCTCACCTCCTAGGACTGAACACGAAATTCCATATCACCACCTTCGCTCTGTCCATCCCATCACTCTCTAGTTCAGAAAAGCAGTCGGATTGATCCCAGGCATACAACATTTTCCATATGCATCAAGAAAGTGAAAAGCCACTCCTACAGGGGTTATTGTATCATTAGTGGAAGAAGTATTCCTTGCCACACTTGAAGGTCTGGTAGAAGCTGTTGAAGGCAGAGAGGAACCTCTGGTCTTCTAGCAAAGGCAAATGAGACACCCTTATGATCTTGGGATCAGAATTTGGTACAAGAGGTAGAGGGGAAGGCAATCGAGGAGGCGGAGGTGGAGACGAACCAATGGACTTAGAGCCAGAATCATCATATTATGAAAGAGAGGAGGAGGATGAAGAAGAAGAAGAGATGGTTGACCCAAATTTGGAATGGATGACATAGGGACCATTGTCTCTCCCGGCTGTTTTGCACAAGATGTCGAAGCGAATGGAGAGAATGAACATCAAGTTCAACCCTGACAACACGGTGAAGGCAGAAGATCATTTGGACAACTTCTACCTATAGTTGTAGACCCTTGAGGTATGACATGATGACATAGCTTGTATATTGTTCCCATGTACCTTGGATGGTCGCGTAGCTACATGGTATCACAACCTTCCACCAAACTCCATACAAAACTAGGGTGCATTCAAACACATGTTCCTTGAAAATTTTGCTGATGACAAGACCCCAGCTATGTTACTGAAAGAATTGGGTAGCCTGAAGATGGAGGGAAAATAAAAGGTAAAAGAATTCAACCAGAGGTTTACATGCATATTGAACAAATTTGCGGTGAACACCAAACCTCATGAGTCCATCACTGTTGATTACTACATGTCCACACTTCTGACCAACATTGTGCAATTCTTCAAGTTGTGAAACCAACACTCTTGGAAAACTGCAAAGAGGCTATTGTTGTTGAAAAAGACATGCACGCGATTGGAGTCATCAAGGATGAAGAACCAACAAAGGACTCCAGAGACACGAGCAGGAAGTCCTAATAAGTGGCAAGAAAGGGTAGAGACAAGGAAGAAAATGATATTGAAACCCTCACTCTCCTCATCAAGAACTTAACTTCAGAAGTGTCCGAGCTTAAACAACGAAAAACAGACACATTTGCAAGCAGCCATCTACCAAGACAGATACAGGGAAGCAGCTCCTCAAGAAACAACTGGTCCACTCAAAAAACTACGCAGAGATCTATGTTCAATGTCGATCAGTGCATAGATCTCAAGTTTTATTCATTCCAAGAATAACATCACCCTGAGAACTTCTGTTCGGACTAGAAGCGAGTCGCAAACTCGGTATACAGTCATACACTCGATGCAGAGAGCAGTATGCAGGAGCAACCAGATGATAGAGATAATGACGAAGGTATTTCACCTGATGAAGCATCAAGTTCTGGGCATGTGGTGAATGCATATTAGTGCTTGCAAGCAATGCCAAAGACAAACACTGAGAAGCAGCCCCCAAGACAAAATGACCGTTACAATCTTAGGAGTAAAGGGGCTCCCCTTACACTTGGGGAAGTACAAGAAAATATGAGACTGTTGATGAGGAAGGTTGATCCACTAGCCACCCCAAAGAAGAAAACACAAAACAAGTCCAGGAAGACAGTGGCAGGCAAGAGTACCTCCATGAGCAGCAAACTGCAGAACACTCTGCCGGACAATGCGAACATCAGTCTTGCCCCAGACACCTCAGTGAGTATTCCACCTCTAGACTACAACATTGTAGATGACATGAAGAAAACTCGAGCGAACATCAGTTTGTTCGAGTTAGCTAAGATCCAGAGTCAGCGAGACATCCTATTGTGTGCATTGGGATAGACAATAATGGACATTGCAGCCTTTACTAGCAAGGGAGAAAGAACACCTCCCGGATCACTTTCTACTATACTCAACACACTCTGGATGGAAGAAGAAAACTTAGGTTTCCCTCCATTCCTGCTATCATTTGAAAATTTTAACTGCAGGGTTCACAACTGCTTGGTTGATTCAGGCGCCGCACCCAACGTCATGCCACTCTCCATTGCAAAAAAGATCAATGCAAAATGGAGCGAAACATCCGCACAGATCATCCAAGTTGATCGAACATTGATACCATCCATTGGTGAACTATGAGATGTGATCATCCAACTATCTCATGACATTCGAGTCCACAAATGCATCAACATAGTTGTTGTGGACATACCGAAAGCATACAATCTACTACTTAGCAGAGACTGGTCCAGCAAGCTAGACGAATATTTTCCTACAGAATGGTCATACATGTGGCTTCCATACAAGAGAAAATGAAACTAAATCTAGGTAGTGTCCGAGAGGTATATGAAGCACAATGTCACTCCCCCTTAATGGTGAGAATGAACCATTGGCCTTCACAGAACTCATGTTTGGCAACTGCCTCTTAGAAACAACATTGGAGTGTTTTCCTGCACAGCTAGCTCCAACCCCACTAGACACGCAATTGGGACTCCTTCCTTGCCCAACTGATGGTAATGAAACATGCACAGTACATTGTACCAATAGTAGCAGTAGCAACAATACTAGCATGTCAAACGATCAGTGTACAGACAACTTGTGAGCCATGGATTTTAATGAATCAAAGATGCATGATAGCTCAAGGACCAGCTATATCTGAGTCATCCAAAACAATAGGAATTTCATGATTTCAAGCTTCTTGAAGTTCGAGTGCATAAACAACGTTGTTGAGTACGAAGTACTCATGTTGGGCTTATAAATGACATTCAACCTCAACTTGGACGCACTCAAAGTGATACTACACCCTGCGAATAGTGTTGATGCTTTCAAGGACACAACAATTGATGAAGGTAAGCATGAGCAGCCCCTAAAAACTGTAGCTGAGGGCAAGAAAGGCAACCCCATTCCCGAGGGTGGGGTTTCTCTCAACAAGCTCTATGGTTTGCAGAATTTCTATCAAGGGCTAGAAAACAGTGGATCCCTCAGGACCACTACTACGAACGAACAGAGCAAACCGAGAATCAATCATGATCTGAAGATGGTCAGTCTTAGTACAAATTGTACACCACAGTAGCGTTAAGTCTTTGGTCGCATGATCAAACAGTACCGGTATGTGTGCACATGGGCAGATGATGACTTGATTTCACACGACATGTGAATAATCCAACATGGGATTCCAGGTAAAGGAGGAGCCAAGCTATTGCATCAAAAGCTAGGTAAAGCACATACAGAGAAAATTGACTAAGATTTTGGATGTTTGGGTTACTCATAAAGTTCGTCATCATACATGGGTCTCTAATTTAAGTTATGCATGAAAGAAATCTAGGGAAATCCACTTATGCATTGATTTCAGAAACTTGAACCACTCCCGGAATAAAAACAATTATGCCATGCCATAATTTGAGCCTATGTTTCACGCAATATCTGAAACCATGGTGTCATCTTCACTTAAAGGTCTTTTGGAAAACCACCAGGTTCCGATAGCAGAAACCGGTAGCCTAATATTGGTCCATGAGAAGCTTGGCACACACACACACCATCTACAATCACTTGACGGGAGGGTTGACAACCTTCCTACCAACGGCAAAGATCTCAAGCTTTGCTTCTAATAGGTTGGGTTGTGCCCCGTGCCATGTACAAATTCTGCCTGTTGCTTGTTGTTTTCATCTTGTTTGCTTTGCTTACTATCTTTGTTTCTACTTTGCTTTTTCTGCTTACTATTTTTGTTTATGTTTGTTTTGTTGTTTGATATATTACTATTTTTGTTTCCAAACATCAGTGCTACCAACTACTACGTTATGGTTTTTGAATAGAGTATGTGGCTGAAATTTGAAGATACTTGTGACATTGCATAATTTGGCCAATCTTGTGTCTGTCTTCTCTGTGTTTGGTTATAACCTTTGGCCGATGAAGTCTTGACTGAAAATATGAGCCATCTACGAGAGAATTTTTGGTCCAACCATGAACCTCTGTCCACACTGGGAAGCCCCATGCCTGAACTCAACCTTCTGCTTTGTGTGTTCAAGCCCATCCAACTAGTAGAAACAGAGAAGGGGAAAAATCTAAATGAGAAAACCTATGCCAGAGGTCTTACATGCTTCTATGAAGGAACAACCTCTTCTACTCTTAATAAGTCAGGATCCCTCTTCCAACCCAAAATAAATAAATGCCTATGCACAATCCTCTTAAAAAAAATACAAAGGTGAAAGAAGAGAAAGGCTACTTGCGCAGAGAAGTGAAACATGAAACTCCACTGGGGTACTGACCAGGCTCCCTAGTAGTGGATAAAAGCATGTATTCCTGCGTGACTTCACCAGGGTACTGTCCAAACTTGCTAGCAGCGGAGCAACACCAGAGATGAAAACTTATACTCTGAAAATCTTCAAATCACAAGCTAAACTACCCTTCTCGAATTCGAAACACTGTGATCAAGTTGAAATTTTGATTATGTTTGATTGAGTTGGAAAAAGGTGAACCATGTATGTTCATAGAGTAAGTGCAAAAGCCAAAGCAACCCGCACAATGATTCAATACTACCCAAAAGACTAAGGCCCTATGCTAGCAATGAACCAAAAATAGAGAAGCTGGAATTCTACCAATGTGTCACCAAGTGTTGTAGCGACTACAACCACCCTCCAAAATTTTTGCTTGCACCCAATTTCAAAGCCTCCCTTGAGAGTTCCACTTGATGACTGCACACACTCGGGTTCACTCCATGAGCTCATGTGAGTCTTCACATTCACCTTTCTTGTTCATTTCACCAAGTCTTGCATGCTGATGTTAAAGTCATGGTTGTGACCATATTCTAGTTATGCTCAAAGTCTTCGCTTCGTGTGTACTTATTGTGTTCGCTAGGAAACCTTTTGTCACACTCACACATGGAGTCACATTCACTATCGCTCAAGCATCGTCACCATCGACCAATGATCAATCACAAGTGTCGCACTTGTCACTTACACTGTCGGTCAGTCATATTGAACATGTGTGTCTGGATGGTTTGAGTCATCTCGTCGTCGAATCATGCAAGTGTGTGTTTGCAAGATAACATATGCATCTTTCACTCATTCACACACTTAGTCATTTTACTAAAGTTCTAATGACTGGACTCCCCTCTGACAGCTGGACCATCAACCTACCATTGACTTGATCGACTGTCACCCAGAACAGCACAGAAGCACCAAGTAAGTATTTTCAAGTTGTATTGCTTGCAAGAAAATCAATCCGCCTTCATGTTGGTCAACTGGAGAGTTTGACCCGGAAGCCACCCCGGGACTCGCTCCCCTCAAAAATTGCACAGAGGCTGCAAGCATTGCCCACTCTGCTGACTGAGAAAATTGCGCAGATAGGCTAGACAGACATCTAGTGCCCGTCCCTATTTCTCTCAAGAAATTGCACAATTTTTTCAGCCAGTCCTCCTGACAGTCGACCGACTGTTCATCCAGAAAATTGTACAATCTTCAAGAGCAGGCCCTCTGCTGCCCAGCAGTTCGCTCAGCTCAGAAATTGCACAGAGATGATCAACAAGCTAACCTCCTAGCATCAATGGAATTTCTCTCACCATCATCTCCCAACAGTGGACTGCCAGTTCCCTCCAAGAATTGCACAGTTTCTGCTGCCAAGCTCCCGACAGCTGACTGCCAATTCCCCTCGAATTGCGCAGTTTTTGCTGCGAGTGACCAAGCAGCCAGCTACTAGTTCCCTCTAGGAATTGTGCAGTTTTGGCTGCCAGGCTTCCGGCCAGTCCCTCCAAAAAACTAAGCAGTTTTTGCTGCCAAGCCCCATTGCCCACTCATTCTTGAAACTACGCAGATTTTGCCTACCTAGCCTTCCTGTAGCCTAGACCATTCCCCTCAAAAACTACACAGTTTTTTTCCTCCAGCTGGGCCAGACCTCGCAGACAGTCACTGTCGATCCAGATTTCCCATCTCCATCACCCAGTGACTCTTGAGAAGTTTTCATTAGCAATGCCCGAAGCCTCCATCCCGCCTCACAATCTTGTTGCCTCTCCCAATCACCTGCATCTGAGATGGTCATGTATCATGGTAGACTAGGAGGTTTTTGGATTTGATGTCATCTCATCATGAGTGACTGTAGGAACAGGTACACAATCAAACATGGCATGACAATGAACAAGATGAATGAAGGGGAGTACATGCAAAAGGACAGGTTCACTGATGGATGAACAAACGATGCATTCAAAGGGGTGTGCTCGCGAATGGATGAACATGAAAAGATATGTTCACGGAAAAACAGATGTGCAACCATGCAAGATGTGCTTACGGATGAATGAACGAATGAACATGCACCTTTGGTGAATGGATGAACCTGTCAAGCCTTCCAACATACAAGCAAGGAGAAACGTGCAAAAGCAACATCAAGCGAACCAACTACCATCAAAGACTCCACGCACTTTTCCATGCGGAGGTGAAGCTATGAAACACCATGAGGACTGTTGTAGCATTTTTTGGTTTTGATAAGATAGAAATTTTGAAAAAATGTTAAGTTAGGATATGGACATAATAATAGTGAATAGAATGTTTAAAAAAAAATATATCTTGATGATGATGTCCATATCAAAGAAAATGTTAGGTTAGATGTCCTAAAAAATAAAGACAAAAAGAAAATGATAGGTTAGAAAGAAAAGAAAACAAATAAACTCTGAAATTGAGCAAGTCCAAATGCCACTACTATTGTTTCTACAAAATAATGGTTGTGTGCAGCTTGTCATAAATGCCACAAACCATGGTTTAATCTTGACTGCTTCATGCTTTAAATTTGATGTTATAGTTAGAGAATAAAGATCTGGCCACACTGTTTAAACTTAGCAGATCAGTAGTTAGGTAGAGAATAATAAGGTGCTCATCAATTTAATCAGAGCCCTTGGAGGTCATAAGGTTAGAATTAGATAGTTTGCATTTGTAAAATAAAAAGAAAGGAAAAAGGTTTGCTAGCTTAAATGCACCCATTAAGTGAAGAAAAAATGACAGGATAAGCAAAGGGTAAGTAGAGAAAGGTTGCAGAAGTTTGTTGATTGATTGGACAAAATGTACATTTATCATGTTTTACCATATGTTTCTATGTCCATGAGGAAATTACACAAAGCAAATGAAGGTCTACAAGATCAATTAATTAACTTCCCTCATCCCCATTCATCCCTATGTTTACTAATTTCCCCTTCCACCTTCATACATTTCATATTCATTCATTTTCCATAAAAAACACCTTTTCCTAAGGTTAAAATCCTTTTTGCCTAGGAAAAGTGAAAAACCCATGCTAAATCCCCTTTTACCCAAAAACCCACAAAAAGTTGTTTAGCCTAAGTATTGATATATATATGTGAAGGAAAATAACTTATTAAAAAGCTTTATACTTAGTGTATTTCCCCTTTTCTGCTCATATTTCATATTAACGCTAACCTATAGTATTAAACCCCTAAAAGTTCCCTTTCCTGTATATATTAAATCCCTTTATTAAAATATCCTGAAACCTTTAGTTTTATTATAAAACTATGTATTAAATAAAACATCACATACTGCGGATCACAACCCTTTCAACATGAATACACTCTCCTCCGCATTGCGATATGCGATGCACGATAGACCCGAACCTGACGAAATATATATCATAATACATTACCCATTTTGCATCCACCTCCATCGCAAGTCCCGGCTAAAAGCATTACCCTCTGCCGTTGCAATCTCCAATTGCAATGGACCCGAACCCAAAGAAATATATATTATCATTCATTGCCATTTCGCATTTTCCCCCATCGCAAGTCCCAGCAAAAGCATTACCCTCCACCATTGCGATCTCCGACTGCGATGGGAACCCAGACCCGACGCAGATATATTTCATTTTTTATTTCCATATCGTGTCTAGCCCTTATCGCATTCCTTTGTGATGGGCCTTCCTCCGCTAAACCCCAATTGCGATATGCAATGAACCTAGACCCGATATAATTTATCTGCCCGAATTCATATATTTTCAAATCCGCCATACCGTGTTTTGCGAAGAATTTCTTTGTTAAAATGTTTTTACAATTTTAACAAAGAAATAGCCTAGACCTCCATTTAACTGCTAATCTCAGTTTTAACCCATAATAAAGCCATTGCCGCCATAATTAATCCTTGGGACCATCTAAGCTACTCTTTTGCTCCACCAACGTCTGATCACGTCAATTCAAATCCAATGACCGTCAGTGATTCCGGGTTGGCTCTCTGTATGAGAATTACCCACCCGAAAAGCAGTATTCCACAGACCTCCCCTTGCTACGTGTTAGGCTCAGATCATTTCGGGTGACCCCTCCCAAAACTGCCCATGCCTCATAAAGCAATACGAAGAAAACCAAAACCACCTCCCGCATAACGACGAAACGACCATTGTTCACTTTGCCCCATATTTCAAAAAGAAAGCCGTTTCTTCGTTTAAACACAAAAATCACCATTTTGCCTTTGTTTTTCTTGTTTTCACAGTAAACCCTCCATAAGCCTCTACGACCAATAAATCCATTGTTTTACCTTTTGATACGCTCTGGACTCCTTCCAATATCCTTTCGAGCTCAATAAATCCATTGATGTCCTCCTCTGTCACCTAGGTTTTCTTAACAATTTCTGTGTTTTGTAGGTAAAAACTTTTGTTCCATGCTTACAAAGAAAAAAGCCTGCATACAGTTTGAAGACAAATCTAAAAGGATTTACTGTTGAAAAACACAGTAAAACCATGAAATTCACAGTAAAGGTAAAAAGGAACACAGTAAAGTTTACTCAGTAGGGTCAAAGATATTCTCAGAGTTTAAAGAGAATCATATGAAAGATCAAATGAAGGAATTAACCAGCATAAAGGATACAAACAATCAAGCAGCTTAAAGGGGAAAAATATCAAACAACAAAGCTAGCACAACCTGAATAAAAGGGATAGCAAGAAGCAGTTCAACAACTGCCCCTATCTTCTTGTATGAAGATCTTTCCTTTCCTAGAATAAATCTTAATCAATTTTAGGATATTTCCTTAGTTTCATTATTGTATAAATAACTCTCTTCTCGAGTTGTTATGGGTTCGAAGTTCAAGAGTCATTATTCATTGCTTGTTAAGTTGTGACTGTTCATTCTACTTTGAACCTAGTTGCACCTGTGAAGGAAGCTTTTGTAGACACTTGATGTACTCAGTCTTTCTGGAACCTTAATACAAAGCAAAGGATTTTGAATTTGGTTTTACACAGTTTGTGTTATCCTATAAGTTTTTCCAGTTATCAATCATTATGTCTTTCTTCATATGCTTATGACTTATAGAGATATCTAGGTAGGAATAATTGTGTCTCAATTAATTCCTATAAGCTCCTGAAGTGATCATCTATTAAGAGAATGGATTAATGAATTGTTTGTTTAACTAATCCCCTCTAATCAATAAATCATCAGCATCTTATATAAGCTTAATTATATTGCCTTGAACCTTTGGAACGTAGTTTATAAGGTTTTCACACTTATGATTGTTCTGTTTTATAGTCTGGAAATTGTGATAATCATATTATTTTCTGTCTTCTTCTCACCACTATTTTGATCTATATCACTGTGTAAAGCTTTATAGTAGCCCTTTGCTGAAATATTAATATTATCCAAAGGATTAAGTATTTCAATTCTACATTTGTCTTCATTCATTGGTCTTCCTAAACTAAAACCAAAAGCCCCAAAACAATTATTTTAGATGCTCTAGCATTGGTAGCTGACCTACTACTATCTCAGAGGTACAACATCAAACTGGCACCGTTGCCGGGGATTCGAGTTTCATTTCAGTTTCCCTTGGGACAATGATATTCATTCATTATTTTCCTTTAAAGGTGATTAAAGGGTTTAGAAAGGTTAAAATCATTCACCTAGGTGACTCCACACTCCCAAGCTGGCACCTTTTAAACATACCAGATCTCGTTCAGAAGCTGACATAGTTAAGCCTCTGTCAGATCCTGAAAGGCTTCTGAGAATAGCTAGTTCTAAAAGGGGACACCAACCATCTTCTTCTTCCTCTTCAGTCTTACAGTCTAAAGAATTAGAATCATTTGACCCTTGTAGTAATATCCTAGCTAACCTTGATTACTCCCATTTATCACCAAGGGTGGCTAAACTTCTAGATAAAGGAGTTGATTTTAAGTCAGCCTACCTTATTCATTCATTAGAATCTCATCCAATACCCACACTACCACCAAGATCACCTAAAACTGAATGTGATTTGGGTATTAATATACGAGAATATAAACCCACAAATTTCATATCCCCTACCACCTATCATTTTCCTTCCATTTTTGACCGACTTGAAGCTTCTTCTTCTAAACAACCCGAGGAGACCTTTTCTATATATTCCAATCCTCTCTTTCAAACAAAAGATGCTATTCCTTTACAAGTCCCAAAGTTAGTTCTTAGGACTCCTTTGAAGTCTTTCAGGAGATCTCGTCCTTCACCTCCAACTAGTTCATCAACTCCTGAAACACCATCTTCTTCCTCTACTTCTTCTTCATCCTCTACATCCACACAAACACCACATACTCCACCTGGACAACCTCATACACCTTAATCACCTCATACACCACATGTTGTCATGGATTTCCGACCTATCATACAGGCTAGATATGCTGCCTTAGTCTTACGTAATAACCTTGATGCATTCCCAGCTGGATACTTAAAATACCTTCCCAAGTACAATGGAGAAACTGGTCCCTTAGCTGAGGACCATCTTCAAGCTTTCTAGACTTTGCAGATAACATGAATATTGAACAATAAAACATTTATATGAGATTATTTGTACAGCCACTTGAGGGAAATGTGAGGATTTGGTTTAGGCAATTACTAGTAGCTTCCATTAGAAATTGGGAAGAGCTTACAACCATATTTAAAAATCAATGGGGTGTGAAAAAGGATCCTCTTTACTTCCTCACAGAATTTGAAGAGCTTAAAAGGAACTTCGGTGAACCAGTATTATATTTTATCAACAGATTCAATAAACTCTATCACGAAATGCATGTTGATTGTAAGCCTCCTGTAGCAGTAACTAAGTCTAGATTTTCTAAAGCTTTTGATGATTACTTTGTTGTTATGCTAAGAGAGAGAACTTCAAGAACTCTTGAAGATATGCAAACAAACGCTATAGAAGTAGAAGCAAGTAGGGCAACCTCAACTTCTTTAAAACTTAAGGAAGAAAAGGCCCAAAGAAAACTCAAAATTGTTCAAGAAGCCTCTAGTTCCTCTAAGATTAAATCAGAAGACTCAAAAATAGATGAAATAACATCTCTTCTTAGAAACCTATCAAATAGGATTTCAAAGATTGAGACCCAACCTAGGACAATACAACAAACAGTTCTCAAAACCAAAATCAAGGTCAATATAAAAGAAATCCACCATTACAAATTCTTCAGAGACCTAGCAATGATCAATAGGTTCCTACTCCTTTATTGATAGATGATCAACAACCTGATGATAATACTATGAAAATTACTGAAGATATTAATAATATGGATTATTCTTCCAGCCAAACAGTCGTCATTCCTCTCTCACAACAAAATCAGGTTCAAGAAGACTAGGAAGCTTCACAGGTCTCTAAATATCACGCTTTCTTTGAATTTTTAATTGCAGAATTAAACAAGAGGTATGATCTTAGGCCTAGGATTGGTCCTAGGAGACCTCCAAAGGAAACTCCAATAATTGAACCACGTACCAAAACTGTTGAAGCTCAAACAACTCTTATTCAGCCCTTAGATCAGTCAATTGATACTACCCAAACTGGTAAAAACATTTTGATTACATTTAGTGTTGAAAAAGAATTAGAGAGGGTTAAGATCCCAATTCCACTATCAGAACTTTCCAAAAGCCCTAGTTACAAAAGGCAAGTCTCAAAATGGATACAAAATACCTCGGTTGATGCTGAAGGTGATGTCATAAGTTTGCAAGATGAAAAACCAGCAGTATTTTTTGGCCCTAGTTCATGTTAGAAAATTATATATTACAGAGCAATGGAACACATAAAATATTGCAGAAATATAAACACATAAAACGCATAAAACAAGAGAGACACAGATATACGTGGTTCACCAAGTTTGGGCTACATCCATGGAGAAACAACCAGTCCTTCAATTTATATTATCCAGCAAACTGAATAGATACAACCTATAGCAGATCCGTTGTAACACCCTCTTTGCTCTCAATCTCCTCTCTCTTTCTCACTCAGAATACAGAGATATACATAGACGCAATACAATTCCCTCTTATATAGTGAGGGGTTGCCTTCTAGGGAAAAAAACCTAAATTAAACATAACTTCTACCGTCAGATCATCCGCCTAATGAATGGCCCAGATTGACTAGAAATTACTAGACTTTTACAAGGCAATTTTACATCTATTTTTAGCTTCGGGGGCGCTGCCCCCGAACCCCTGTCGAGGGATCGCTGGACCTCGGCCCCCCCAAACCCCCGCGTGTACAGTCTTCTTTGGGTATACATCCGACTGAGACCTTTGAATATAGAAGATAATCAGGCTCCACACCCAACAATCTCCCACTTGGAGACTGATTATAGCAATTCCACCGCTGCTTCATTTGCTAGACAATGACCCCACTTTGGACCTAGTTGTTTCTCATCTTCTTCATCATACTTGAAGACCAATTGAAACTAAGAAGATTCTCAGTTTCTCCCTTGTTACAACTTTTGTTAGCATATCTGCAGGATTCTGGCTAGTGTGTATCTTTTCCAGCTTCAACTGTCCATCTTACAATGATGACCGTATGAAATGGTACTTGAGTTGTATATGTTTAGTCTTGGAATGAAATGCAGAGTTCTTTGCAAGATGTATGGCACTCTGGCTATCATTGTATAACCTGCCCAACTCCTGCTTCTTACCCAATTCATCCAGAAACCTTTGTAACCAAATCATTTCTTTACTAGCCTCTGTAGCAGCAATATACTCTGCTTCTATTATTGAAAGTGCAACAACACTTTGGATTTTTGAAACTCAACCGAAATTCGTTCCACCTACAGTAAATACATATCCTGTAGTGCTCCTCCTATTATCTCTATCACCTGCCATACCTGCATCAACATATCCTTGTAGAGCAATGTTTGAACCACCAAAGCATAATGCTTGATTTGTGGTACCTCTCAAATACCTGAGAATCCACTTCGCCACCATCCAATGTTCTTTTACTGGATTGTTCATGTACCTGCTTACAACTCCCACTGTATGTGTAATATCAGGCCTTGTGCAGACCATTGCATACATTAAGCTTCCAGCTACTGATGCATATGTAACTTTAGACATATGAGCCATTTCTTCCTGAGTCTTGGGACAAACCTCCTTACTTAATTTGAAATGGCTAGCCAAAGGTATACTAATTGGTTTTTCATTCTACATATTAAACCTTTTCAACACCTTTTCTATGTACTCACTTTGAGACAATGTTATTTTGCGATTCTTCCTATCTCTAGTTATTCTCATACCAAGGATTTGTTTTGGAGCACCCAAATCCTTCATTGCAAATGAGTTTTCCAATTTTATTTTGAGCACATTTATTTCCTGCATGTTAGAACCTGCAACAAGCATGTCATCTACATAAAATAACAATATAATATAGCTGCCATCATTTTGCCTTTTGAGATAAACACAATGATTAGAGTGACACTTAGTATAACCTTGTTTAGACATAAACCTATCAAATTTTAGATACCACTAACTTGGAGCTTGTTTTAAGCCATACAAGATCTTCTTCAACCTACACACTAGTTTCTCTTTCCCTTTTACCTCATATCCTTGTGGCTACTACATATATATCTCTTCCTCCAAATCCCCATGGAGAAAGGCTATCTTTACATCTAGCTGCTCAAGATGTAAATCTTCAGCTGCTACTAGACTTAGAATAGTTTTGATTGAAGTCATTTTCACAACAGGAGAAAATATCTCATCAAAGTATATACCCTTTTTTTGTGCAAACCTTCTCACCACAAGTCTAGATTTATACCTTTTTCTACCTCCATCTTCTTCCTTCAACTTGTAAACCCATTTATTCTGCAATATTGTTTTATCTACAGGCAACCTGACTAAGTCCCAAGTCTAGTTATGTGCTAAGGAGTCCATCTCTTGTTTCATGGCTTGCTCCCACTTCTTCTTGGTTTCTACCTGCACTGCTTCTTCATAGCATTCTGGTTCACCAGAATCAGTCAACAATACATAATATAATGAAGGAGAGTATCATTCAGGGGGTCTACTTATCCTGGTAGATCTTCTAACACCACTCTCAGGTGTTTGAAGTGCTTGTTGTTGTCGTGGTTGTTGTTCTGGCTATTGATCATTATGATTTTCAGGAACCATCACTTTTTTTGTGATCTCATTAAGCACTGTGTATTCTCTGTTTTCTTTTTCCTGTTTCTTTTCATGCAGCTGATCTCTATACAAAACCTTTTCATTGAATATGACATCTCTGCTCCTAATTATTTTATGTTTTTCATAATCATAAAAGCGATAACCAAAATCATTAACACCATGTCCAATAAAGGTACATTTCTTTGATTTTGCCTCAAGCTTTGTTCTATTTTCTTTGTTAATGTGGACAAAGGCTTCACAACCAAAGGTCTTTAAAAAAGAGTAGTTTACCTTTTTACCTGTCCATGCCTCCTCTGGAATACCACCATCCAAGGAAGTTGAAGGCCATCTGTTTATTAGATAAATAGCAGTATCTACAACATCTGTCCAAAATTGTAAAGGCAATCCTGCATGCAATCTCATGCACCTTGCACGCTCCATGATTGTCCTGTTCATCCTTTCTAACACACCATTTTCTTGTGGTGTTCCTGGAACTGTCTTCTCTCTGCGAATTCCATTCTCAAAACAGTACCTATCAAACTCTTTGCTGCAATATTCACCTCCATTATCTGATCTAAGACACGTAAACCTTTTTCCTATCTCATTTTCAACCAAAGCTTTCCATTTCTTGAAAGTATCAAATACATCAGATTTATTTCGAATACAATAAATCCAGGTTTTTCTAGTTGCATCATCAATAAAAGTAACATAATAACGAGAGCCACCAAGAGATGATACCTGAGCAGGTCCCCATACATCTGTATGCATAAGCTCTAATTTTCCTCTCTTCTTTTCTTTCCCAACTCTAAGGAATCTGACTCTCTTCTGTTTTCCATAAACACAATTCTCACAGAATTTTAAATCAACATGCTTCAAACCTAGCAACAAATTTCTTGAGTAAAGAATCTAAATCCCCTTCTCACTCATGTGCCCGAGCCTATGATGCCATAATGTCGTATCTTCTCCTGTAGAGGTTAAAGCATTAACAGAATTAGAAATACCATTGCATAAATACAATGTACCAACCTTTCCTCCTTTCGCTATTACCAGGGATCCTTTAGTGACCTTCCAGGTTTTATCTGTGAAAGTGGTTACGCAACCTTCACCTCCCAACTGCCCTGTTGAAATCAGATTTTTCTTCAGATCTGGAACATGCCTTACCTCCTTCAATAGCCATTGATTTCCATTCTGCTATTTTATGAAAACTGTACCCATTCCAACGATTTTACAGGGTTTATCATCACCCAATCAAACCTATCCAAAATTTCCTTAAACATAATCATGAAAATGTTTCTTATCAGGTGTGGCATGGAATGAGGCCCCTAAATCTACCACCCAGGCATCAATAATATTTTCTAATGAAAGAATCAAAGCATCTTGCAACACATCACCTGTTACATTCACTTCATGATTAGTTTCTTGCTGCGCGTCTCCTTCTTTTCCCTTCCGAGACTTGCAGTCTTTCTTCAAGTGTCCTTTCTTCCCACATTTCCAGCACACTATCCACGATCTAGACTTGGATCTGCCTTTTCTTGACTTACTACGATATCCTGAGCTATTTTCTCTTTCCATTTTTCATCCCCTAGTCTCTGCAGTCAAAGCATTACCTGATGTCTCACCAGAGCTTTTCCGTCACATTTCCTCACTAAGGATTGCACCGACAACATCATCAAACTTTAAAATACTAGATCTAGAGACAGACATACTAATGGCCATAACTAAACCATTCCAACTTTCTGGCAATGAGCACAGAAATAACAGAGCCCTAACTTCATCATCAAGGTTTACCCCTCAAGAACTTAACTGACTTATAACTGTTTTAAAATCATTTAAATGATCAGCAACAGATCCACCCTCTGACATCTTCATATTAAATAAACACTTTATAAGATATACCGTATTTGACGCCAAGGGTTTTTCATATAGTTTGGCTAATGCCAACATTAAACCCTCTGTTGTCGTTTCTTTTGAAATATTAAACGCTACTGACGCTGCTAGGCACAGCCGTATTTTTGCAAGTGCCTTTCTGTCGAGAATATTCCATTCTGTGTTTGTCATACTCGTCGACTTCCTTGTCTTTCCGCTCAATGGTAGGTAGAGATCTCTCTGATACAGATAATATTCCATCTACATCTTCCACAGCTAGTAGTTTTGGCTGTTGAATTTTTCGACCCTAAACCTACCATCTTCCGCCATTGCTCCCACTCGAACCAGGAACCCTTCTCTCCTATGAGTTTATTAGCCAAATAGACCTTCAGCTCTGATACCAATTGTTAGAAAATTATATATTACAGAGCAATGGAACAGATAAAATATTGTAGAAATATAAACATAGAAAACGCATAAAACAAGAGAGACACAGATATACGTGGTTCACCTAGTTTGGGCTACGTGCACAGAGAAACAACCAGTCCTTCCATTTATATTATCCAGTAAACTGAAGAGATACAACCTACAATAGATCCACTGTAACACCCTCTTCACTCTCAATCTCCTCTCTCTTTCCCACTCAGAATACAGAGATATACATAGACGCAATACAATTCCCTCATATATAGTGAGGGGTTTCCTTCTAGGGCAAAAAACCCTAAATTAAATACAACTTATACCATCATATCATCCACCTAATGAACATCCCAGATTAACTAGAAATTACTAGACTCTTACAAGGCAGTTTTACATCTATTTTTAGCTTCGGGGGCGCTGCCCTCGAACCCCCGCCAGGGGACCGCTGGCCCTCGACCCCCCAACCAGGGGGGATCAGCCCCTCCGAACCCCCGCGTGTACAATATTCCTAAGGTATACATCCGGCTAATACCTTTGAATATAGAAGATAATCAGGCTCCACACCCAACAGTTCAGACATGATAGATGAGATAGTGCCTCCTTTCTATGTAACTCTTAAAACAAATGATTCCATGTTGTATAATTGTATGCTTGATTTAGGAGCATCACATAACCTTATGCCAAAATCTATCATGGACCATTTGAAACTCAACATAACTAAATCCTACCATGACCTTTACACCTTTGATTCTAAAAGGGTTCCATGTTTAGGATTAATCAAGGATCTAGTGGTTACCCTTGCCCAAATTCCAGTGAAAAGTGTAGTACTTGACATTGTTGTCACAGATATCTCTCCCAAGTTTGGAATGCTCCTTTCTAGGTCTTTATGTGCCAAATTAGGGGGAAATCTACAGATGGATATGTCATATGCTACTATTCCTGTTTATGGAAGAGATAAATTAAGATTATATAGAGAGGTAAGAATTGTACATACTTTTTGTAAGACTGACCAGCCAAGGAACCATCCAATTTATGCAATAGATCATTACTTTGGTTGTTTTCAACTCACTTCAAACTAGCATAAAACTCAAGTCAAAATTGAAGAGGTAGTTGAAAGTCCTGAACCAAACCAAACTAATATTTGGAAACTGTTCTTTGATGGCTCTTGCAGAAAAGATGGGGCAGGAGCTGTAGTAGTTTTAATTTCACCTGAAAAAGAAAATATAACCCAATCATGTAAACTAGACTTCGAAGTTACAAATAATGTGGCTGAATATGAATCTTTCCTTTTAAGATTGCAAAACTTAAGTGTTTTTACTAATTCAGAACTTATTGTTAAGCAGGTAAGAAATGCTTGCCAGACCAAGCACCCTAGACTTAGGTCCTACCAAAACGAAGTATGGGACTCAGTTGAAAAATTCTTTAATGCTTTTAATTTGACTCATATTCCTGGAGATCAGAATATTCATGCAGATGCCTTAGCTGTTTCTGCTAGCTCTTTTAAAATTCCTGATCATACTGATGTACTCTATCAGATACAAGTTAAATATAGGCCATCTATCCCAGATAATCTGAAACATTGGCAAATATTTGAAGATGATGAACATTTGAAATCATTTCTGCAGGTAATAGATGATTTCTCATTTCTACAAATTGATGAAGATAGAACTGAAATAAATGAAAATACATATGGAAATGATACTTCAGATTTCAAAAGCCAAATTGTTAATCTTGACATTATTCAATTATCTAATAATTTTATTCCAAAGGGACTCATTCCTTTAGAAAAATTGTTTAATCAAAATGATGTCCTCCGAAACCCTCAGTCCATTTCTTCAGAAGATGGCATAGAAGAGATTAACATTGGAACTGATGAAGATATCAAAAACATCAAAATATGTGCATCTCTAGACTCTGAGATCAAAGCTCAATATCTTAAGTTACCGCAAAATTATAAAGATGTTTTTTCTTGGACTTATGTTGATCTAAAGACCTCTGATACTTCAATAATACAGCATAAGATTCCTTTGAAGCTAGAAGCAAAACCTTATCAACAGAAACTTAGAAGGATAAATCTAGCCCTTCTACCAATTGTAGAAAGGGAGATTAAGAAAATGCTAGATGCTCAAATCATCCTCCCTCTTAGATATTCTAATTGGGTTGCAAATCTGGTTCCTGCTAGAAAGAAAAATGGAGAAATAAGACTCTTTGTGGATTTTAGAAATTTGAACAAAACATCATTAAAAGATAATTATCCTTTGCCCAAAATGGATCAGTTACTTCAAATGGTTTCAAGAGCACAAAGACTTTCTATGCTTGATGGTTTTTCAGGTTATAATCAGGTGAATGTTGATACAACAGATAGAGAGAAGACAACCTTTACTACACCCTGGGGTACATTCATGTACACTAGGATGCCATTTGGCTTGACCAATGCTGGAGCAACATTTCAGAGAGCTATGGACATAGCTTTTATGGGTCAGGTAAATAAATTTGTGGTTATTTATCTTGATGACATAACTATTTTTTCTAAATATGATCAGAAACATCTAAAGCACTTGATGAAGGTTTTTGACAGGTGTAGAAAATTTGGAATATCATTGAACCCTAAGAAGTCCTTGTTTGCTGTCAAAGAAGGAAAACTGTTGGGCCATATAATTTCAAAGGAGGGAGTAGTAATTGACCCTAAATGAGTATCTGCCATTGAAACATTGACCTTACCTAGAAACAAGAAGGAGATTCAAGATTTTCTAGGCAAGATTAATTTTCTAAGGAGGTTTATTCCAAATTATGCAGAGATTGTAAAAGATATAACTGACATGCTCCGAAAGGACCATGAAGTCAAATGGACTCCCACTTCTAGGCATGCATTTGAACAAATAAAAAAGGCTATCTTTGAAGCTCCCACCTTAGCCAACCTTGATTATACTAAGCCATTTAGTATTTTCTCTTTTGCCTCTGAAACAACCCTTACTGTCGTTCTATTACAGAAAAATGAAGATTCCCATGACCAACCCATAGCCTTTTTCAGCAAGGTTATGAGAGATGTTGAGCTAAAGTATGATATCATTGATAAGTAAGCCTATGCCCTCATTCAAGCCCTGAAATAATTTAGAATGTATGTCTTACATTCACCTATTACTGCTTATGTCCTTAATAGTGCTGTGAAAATTGTCCTAACCCAACCAGACACTGATGGGAAAAGAGGTAGATGGATCACTCAAATTCTGGAGTTTGATCTAACCATCAGGACTACCAAGCTAGTAAAAGGTCAAGGATTAGCCAAGCTTCTAGCTGAATTCAACTGCAAAGTACTTGGAATCAATTCTGTTTTAGAAATACAAGGGAAGAATACACAAGAACCTTCTGTCCTTGCAGAAGGGGAGAATCCACAAGAACCTTCCTTCATCCTAAAGGGGAGAATCGACAAGAACCTTCCTTTCATGTAGAAGGGGAGAATCCACAAGAACCTCTACCTTTAGAGCAGATCAGTCCTATACACATTGATGAAAAATTCTTGTTGTCAAACTGGTACCAAGATATTGTGAATTTCTTAATCCATTTTGAGTGTCCAGCATCATTCTCCAAAACCCAATGTAAAACCCTTAAGTTAAAATCAGTCAATTACTGCATTCTAAATGCAAAGTTATATTAGAAAGATCCACTGAATATTTTGTTATTATGTTTAACAGAATCAGAAACTGAAGGAATCATTGATCAGTTCCATATAGGATTTTGTGAGGGACATTATTCTTGGAGATCAACAACATACAAGATTCTGAGGGGAGGATTTTATTGGCCCACAATGTTTTTACAAGTAGGGGCAAAGGTCAGAGGTTGTGTTCCTTGTCAAATGTTTGCTGGTAAACAAAAATTAGCAGCCCTTCCACTTGTTCCATCAATAGTTTCAACACCTTTTTCTCAATAGGGATTCAATTTTGTTGGAGAGATTCACCCCACTTCAAGTAATCAGCATAGATGGATCCTCACTGCAACAGACTACTTTACGAAATGGGTGGAAGAAATTCCAGTCAGAAATTCTACTGATTCAGTAGTAATTAAGTTTATTAAGGAGAATATCTTATCCAGATTTGGTTGCCCAACTCAAATTGTCACTGATTATGCAGTAGCTTTTGCTAGTGTTAAAATGATTGACTTTTGCCAGAAATATTAGATTCTATCACATCATTCAACTCCATACTACCCTCAAGGTAATGGCCTTGCAGACTCATCAAACAAAAGTCTGGTAAAGGTAATAAAAAAGACTCTAGTTGATCATAAGAAGAGCTGGGATTCACATTTGATTTATGCAGTATGGGCAAACAAAATTACTCCAAAGAGATCAACTGGGAAATCTCCATTTCAGTTAGTCTATGGGAAAGACACAATTTTCCCTACCAATTTGCCCTTCCCTATTTTAAAATTCCTACAAGATTCAACAGATGAACCTGATGATTTTTCAAGAAGAATAAATCAGATTATTGAACTTAATGAAAACAGAGATGAAGTTCAATACAAATTGAATAAATATCAGAATAAGATGAAGGCCCTGTTTGACAGAAGAGCCAGGGAGAGAGACTTTAAGGAAGGTGATCTAGTTCTAAGATGTGATGCCAAGAGAGAAGAGAAAGGAAAGCATGGCAAATTTGAAAATCTATGGTTTGGACCTTTAGCAATTGCTAAAGTGAAGGGTAACAACACTTTTGTGCTGCAGAATCTTGAGGGGCTATATTCCACTTATCCTATAAATGGAAGGTTTCTCAAACATTACATTCAGTACTAAGAAGTTGAAATAATTTTCATTGTAAATACTCAGGTTTTCTTTACTTTTCAAGATGTCAATGTGATCTTTCTTACAACAAGGACTCCATAGCCCGAGGAGAAGGCACATGGATCTGTAGGTTCTCTGCATTCTACAGGAGAAAGCAGTCCCCAGATGGAGCCAATGTTGTAGAATTTTTTGGTTTTGATAAGATAGAAATTTTGAAAAAATGTTAAGTTAGGATATGGACATAATAATAGTGAATATAATGTTTTTTTAAAAAATATCTTGATGATAACGTCCATATCAAAGAAAATGTTAGGTTAGATGTCCTAAAAAATTAAGACAAAAAGAAAATGATAGGTTAGAAAGAAAAGAAAACAAATAAACTCTAAAAGTGAGCAAGTCCAAATGCCACTACTATTGTTTCTGCAAAAGAATGGTTGTGTGCAGCTTGTCATAAATGCCACAACCCATGACATTCAAATAGTTTAATCTTGATTGCTTCATGCTTTAAATTTGATGTTATAGTTAGAGAATAAATGTTGGGTCCCTATAATACTAGTGATTACCCCATTACTATTGTAGTTGCATCCCTTATTAATATTGTTGTGCCCCTATTATCCCCATATTATTAGTATTGTGCCCCATAGAATCCCTCTATTGTTATTTTTATGGCTTTATATTATTATTGTTAGGTCGGCTAGGTTATATTGTGACTCCTTAGACTCCTATATATAGAAAGGAGGTTTTCTCATTTGAATCATCCAAGAATTGTTCATTTATGTAATGTAAATGAGATTGCCCCCTCGAAGAGGCTGAATTATAAGGCGTTGATCTATCTTTTCTTGAGCTGGTTTCATAACATTTGGTATCATAGCTTTGGATTCTAGGGTTTTGCTGCTCCAAATAGGTCTTCATGGAATTTTCGCTATAACTTTTTTTCTTTGACATTTCAGAAACTAAAAAACAAACCCATTTGAGAAGACATCGCGCTGAACCTTGGGTCCAAATTTCAGAGATTTTCGCGCTATATTTGCGGAGATATGATCTGAGGAAGTTGGTCTTTTTGCAGACTCCTGAATTACATTCCAAACAGGTGACCTGGGGAAATCGTCATAACTTTCTCTCTAAGCATCAGATTGAAATTTCATAAGAAGTTATAGAAAGAGGACGGATTTTAGTTTCTTGTAGATATTTTTCAAAGCCAAAGGTCGAAACAGTGACTCATGGCACGTCGTACAAATTCGCTCTACTGAACTAGTATATAATCAAGTCACTATGGGAGATTTCACATAACTCTTCCTTGGGGAATCTAATTTGGGTCAGACTGGTGGCATTGGAAAAAAGACATAGAGGGCTACTACAAATCGCAATTTCAGAACTAGATGATCAGAAAGTACAGAGATACATTAGAGGCAATATCGAGCTCCTACAAAGTGAAAAAAGGTGTGTAGATTTTTTTAAATTTTTGCTTAAGCTTGGTTTGAAAATTTATTTTGAAAGAATTAAAATGGCATAGTAGAGCATTATTATCGATAGCTGATGCCCCGAGGAAAGAAAATGTAGACACCTAGTAAGCAACCTGAAAGCTCTAGCATGACTCATGAAGAAGAGGAAGAAATGCTACATGATATATCAAAATTACAAGAACAAGTGCAACAAATGTCACTCTCACAAAAGCTAACAGAAGCTAAGATAAATGGCATGGAATCTAAGATAAAGGGCATGAAAGCTAAGATGGATGATTTGAAGATAGATTTGAAGACAGATTTGAAGAGAGACATGGCAGATTTGAAGACAGATTTGACAAATTTTATACAAGAAATACTTACTAATGGTGAAAAGGTAGTAAAGGAAACTCATGATGCGAACAAAAGAAATGTTAATCATGATTTCTTAGACTCTAATGTGGGATCGAAGACCCACCATATTCTAAAAATCGATATGAGGAATTTTGATGGCAAGGATCCCGCAACATGGATATTACAAATGGAGCAAATTTTCGATCTCAATAATGTGCAAAACACACGAAAGGTACATATTGCAACTTTATATTTGGAACCAAATCAGTTTGTATGGTATCAATGGCTTTTCTCTCGTAAACAAATTATCACTTGGGCAATTTTTACGGAAGAATTGACAGCACATTATGAGGATACAAAAAGCAACACTTTTTTTAGCTAATTGATAAGTCTCAAACAAAAGGGTTCAATAATGGAGCACATTGAGGAGTTCCAAAAATTGAACATAAGGGGAAAAAATATTCCAGAGGAGCATAGGATTGATGTGTTCATAGGGAATTTAAAGGATAATATCCAACATGATGTTCACCTTTGGGAACCTGATTCATTAGAGAAGGCATTCAGGTTAGCAAGAAAAATGGAAAGCAAAATTATGGCAACTAGGAAGCGTACCACTCACAACTATAAAGATGGAAGTGTTTTTGGCCCTAGTCTTCCACAACCTATAAGGTTGACACCACAACAATTGGAAGAAAAAAGAGCAAAAGTGATTTGTTACAGTTGTGATAGAAAATACACTAAAGGTCATAAGTGTGCTGAGAATAAATTATTCTACATAGATTGCGAAGAGGAAGAAGAAAAGGAGCAAGAAAGGTAAAAAGAAGAGGATATACTCCAGGAACAAAGCCTAGATAAAGAAGAAATGAATCCAACCATATCTTGTAATGCATTGGCAGGAATTACCACTCCTCAAACCATCAAGATAGAAGTACAAATCAAGAAGAAAAAGGTAATAGTGTTGATTGATTCAAGAAGTACCCACAATTTTATTCATTATAAGGTAGCAAAAGAATTTAATTGCTTCTTATATCTAGCACCAGAGTGTCAAGTGATGGTTGCAAATGGAGGAACAATAAATTGCTCTAGAAAGTGCCATAATATCAAGCTATCCATGGGAGAATATGTATTGACTAGCCCAATGCTTTCCATTCCAATGGGAGGTGTTGATGTTGTACTAAGAGTCCAATGGCTACAATCCTTGGGTACAATAGCTTTTAATTTTCAAGAACTTTTCATGAAATTTTCTGTGGAACGAAAGGAAGTTGAATTAAGGGGTATTGTAGGGAATCCAGGAAAGATAATTAGCTCTAATGGTATGACAAAGCTTCTAAAAAAGGAACAAAGGGGTGTAATTGCACAATTATGTTCGCTAGATGTTTCCACATTGCAATAATCTATTTCTCTAGATATCCAAAAAGTCTTGGACAATCATTCCAAGGTATTTGAGACTCCCAAAAGTCTCCCACCTATTCGTGATCATGATCATGCTATTCATCTGATTCCATCAAGTGTTCCTCCAAGCATCAAGCCGTACAAATATCCCTATGCCCAAAAGAGTGAAATTGAACGTATGGTTGCAGAAATGCTAGAGGCTGGTATAATTCAACCGAGTCAATGTTCTTTCTCTGCTCTAGTAGTATTAGTGCACAAGAAGGATGGATCATGGCGCATGTGTCCGGATTATAGGGAGGTCAAAAAGCTCACTATTAAAGATAAGTTTCCCATTCCCGTCATTGATGAATTACTGGATGAATTGCATGGATCAATTTACTTCACCAAGTTGGATCTTCATTCAGGATATCATCAAATCAAAATGAAGACTGAAGACTTTCCGAAAATAGCATTTAGAACTCATGAGGGTCATTATGAATTTTCGGTCATGCCTTTTGGCCTTACCAATGCACCTTCGACATTTCAAGGTTTGATGAATTCCATTTTCAAACAATTCCTTAGAAAATTTGTGTGAGTATTTTTTGATGATATACTAATCTATAGCAAGTCTTGGAAGGATCATGTTAAACATGTCGATAGGTTGCTACAACTATTGGAGGAGAAACAATTATATGCAAAAAGATCCAAATGTTTCCTTGGAGTACAAGAGGTGGAATATCTGCGTCATATTGTATCTCATGAAGGAGTTAAGGTAGACCCTAGCAAAATTAAAGCCATTAAGGAATGGAAAATCCCCACATCCATAAAGCATCTGTGAGGATTTCTTGGGTTGACAGGGTATTATTGCAAGTTTGTTAAGAATTATGGGAGAATAGCAGCACCTCTAACAACATTATTGAAGAAAGATGCATTTTCATGGACTCTAGAAGCAACAAAGGCCTTCGAACATCTTAAAGAGGCAATGTGCCAAGCACTGGTCTTAGCTACACTGGACTTCACAAAAACATTTATTGTGGAATGTGATGCTTCAGGAAATGGAATTGGTGTTGTTTTAATGCAAGATGAAAGACCCATTGCTTTTGAAAGTCCTCCAATCAAGGGAAAGTTTTTACATAAAGCTATTTATGAGAAGGAAATGTTGGCAATACTCCATGCACTTAAGAAATGGCCACCCTACCTAATGGGAAGACACTTCAAGGTAAAAACAGATCATGATAGCCTTAAATACTTTTTAGAACAAAGATTATCCTCTAAAAAGCAACAAAAGTGGGTCACAAAGATGTTGGGTTACGACTTTGAAATCATCTACAAAAAAGAGAAGCAAAATGTGGTGGCAGATGCACTCTCAAGAAAGGATGAGGATGTGGAAGCATTGTTGTGCGCCATTTCTATTATCCAACCAGATTGGATAAATGAAGCAAGAGAGGAATGGAAGAATGACGAAGAAGTGTGGGCACTTATTCGAAAGTTACAACAAGATTCTAGTACATCTGATACATTTAGCTGGCAAAATGATTCTTTATGGTACAAAGATTGCTTATACCTCTGTAAGAATTCCCAACTAAAACAAAAGATTCTTATGGAATTGCACACTTCTCCCTTAGGAGGGCACTCAGGATTTTTAAAAACTTACCACTTAAGAAAGAATTTTTTTGGGATGGCCTTAAATCGGATATTCAAAAATTTGTGGCAGAATGTTTGGTTTGCCAACAAAATAAAGTTGAAACAATTAAGACATCGGGTCTATTACAACCTTTATCCATTCCAAGCCAACGTTGGGAGGAGGTTTCAATGGATTTTATCATAGGTTCACCCATGTCTGAGGGAAAGAGTGTCATCATGGTGGTAGTTGACAGACTCACCAAATATGCACACTTTTGTGCATTATCACATCCATTTAAAGCCAGTACAATTTCTACTGCATTTATGGAAACAATTCAAAAGCTACATGGAAACCCAAAGATTATTGTAAGTGATAGAGATCCCATTTTCACTAGAAATTTTTGGACAGAATTATTTTCTTGTCTTGGTACTCAGTTAGCTCATAGCTCATCTTATCATCCTCAATCTGATGGGCAAACTGAGATAGTAAACAAATGTTTGGAAGGATATCTTCGTTGCTTTGTATCTGATAAACAGACACAATGGGTCAAATGGTTGCCTATGGCTGAATGGTGGTATAACACTTCCTTCCATACAGCAACAAAAATGACCCCATTTATGGTACTTTATGGATATCAGCCACCATCCATCACATCATATTTAAGAGAAAATTCTAAGGTTCAAGCAGTGGAACATCACATCGAACATCAACAACAAGTCCTCCAACTCTTAAAGGATAACCTCATGTTGGCATAGAATAGAATGAAACAACAGGAAGATCAACATCGCAACGAAAGAAGTTTTGATGTAGGTGATTGGGTATTCCTACGGCTACAACCATATAAGCAAATGTCCCTCAATCAAGCTAAGAAGGATAATAAATTATCACCAAAGTATTATGGTTCATACAAGGTGTTGCAAAACATTGTTACTATGGCATACAAATTGGAGCTTCCTGCAGCTTCTCGATTGCACCCAGTTTTCCATGTTTCATGTTTAAAGAAGGTTATAGGCAACAAGCTCCTAGTTCAAATAATATTGCCAGAACTTGACGAGGAAAGAAAAATTATATTGGAACCTGAAGCAGTCACAGAAACAAGAACTCAACAGCTACGAAATCGATCAATTTCGGAGTATCTTATCAAGTGGAAGAACTTATCTACTAAAGATTCCACATGGGAGGATGAGAATTTTATACAAAAGCATCCAGAACTACTCAAGCGTTGAGGATAACACTTTTTTGAAGGAGAGGGGCATGTTGGGTCCCTATAATACTAGTGATTACCCCATTACTATTGTAGTTGCATCCCTTATTAATATTGTTGTGCCCCTATTATCACCATATTGTTAGTACTGTGCCCCATAGAATCCCTCTATTGTTATTTTTGTGGCTTTATATTATTATTGTTAGGTCGTCTGGGTTATATTGTGACTCCTTAGACTCCTATATATAGAAAGGAGGTTTTTTCATTTGAATCATCCAAGAATTGTTCATTTATGTAATGTAAAGGAGGTTGCCCCCTTAAAGAGGCTGAATTCTAAGGCATTGATCTATCTTTTCTATCTTTTCTTGAGCTGGTTTCATAACAATAAAGATCTATCCAAACTGTTTAATCTTGGCAGATCAATAATTAGGTAGAGAATAATAAGCTGCTCATTAGTTTCATCGAAGCCCTTGGAGGTCACAAGGTTAGAATTAGATAGTTTGCATTTGTAAAATAAAAAGAAAGGAAAAAGGTTTGTTAGCATAAATGCACCCATTAAGTGAAAAAAAATGATAGGATAAGAAAAGGGTATGTAGAGAAAGGTTGCAGAAGTTTGTTGATTGATTGGACAAAATGTACACTTATCATGTTTTACCATATGTCTCTATGTTCATGAGGCAATTACACAAAGCAAATGAAGGTCTACAAGATCAATTAATTAACTTCCCTCATCCCCATTCATCCCTATGCTTTCTAATTTCCCCTTCCACCTTCATACATTTCATATTCATTCATTTTCCATAAAAAACCCCTTTTACTAAGATTAAAATCCTTTTTGCCTAGGAAAAGTGAAAACCCATGCTAAATCCCCTTTTACCCAAAAACCCACAAAACGTTGTTTAGCCTAAGTATTGATATATCTGTGTGTGTATGTGTGTGTTTGTGTGTGTGAAGGCAAATAACTTATTAAAAAGCTTTATACTTAGTGTATTTCCCCTTTTCCGCTCATATTTCATATATTTCCCCGTTCTACTCATATTTCATATTAACGCTAACCTATAGTATTAAAATCCTAAAATTTCCCTTTCTCGTATATATTAACTCCCTTTATTAAAATATCCCGAAACCTTTAGCTTTATTATAAAAATATGTATTAAATAAAACATTGCATATCACGGATCACAACCCTTTCAACATGAATACACTCTCCTCCGCATTTTGATATGTCTGATGACTTTAAGCTCATCTTCTACCCCAACTCCCAGACTGGTCAAAAATCAATTTAAAATCTAGAAGAAAATCTCTTCTTCTTGTGGGAAGCTTTGTTGATAAATCCCACTTTTATTAGATTTACACACTGAACTAAAACTCATATGTTTCCCAACTCCAATTTCCGGAGAGGTCAGACACCAAAATACAAGATCTTGTGGGATGCTTTGAGTCCAATCATTTGGACTCAGCATATACATATTGATGGACATGCGATGTGTGATAGACCCGAACCCAACGAAATATATATCATAATACATTACCCATTTTGCTTTCGCCTCCATTGCAAGTCCCGGCAAAAGCATTACCCTCTACCGTTGCGATGTCTAATTGCGATGGACCTGGACCCAACGAAATATATATTATCATTCATTGCCATTTTGTATCCGCCCCCATCGCAAGTCCTAGCAAAAGCATTGCCCTCCGCCAACTGTGATGGGAACCCGGACCCAATGCAAATATATTTCATGTTTTATTTCCATATCACGTCCGGCCCTTATCGCATTCCTTTGCAATGGGCCTTCCTCCGCTAAACCCCGATTGCGATATGCGATGAACCCGGACTCGATATAATTTATCATCCCGAATTCATAATTTTAAAATCCGCCATACCGTGATTTGCGAAGAATTTCTTTGTTAAAAGGTTTTTACGATTTTAACAAAGAAATAGCCTAAACCTCCATTTAATTGCTAATCTTAGTTTTAATCCATAATAAATCCATTTCCGCCATAATTAATTGTTGGGACCATCCGAGCTGCTCTTTTTCTCCACCACTGCCTGATCACGTCAATTCAAATCCAATGCGCCTCAGTGATTTCGAGTTGGCTCTCTGTACGAGCACTACTCGCCCGAAAAGCGGTATTCCACAGACCTCTCCTTACTACGTCTCAGGCTTAGATCATTTCGGGTGACCGCTACCGAAATTGCCTGCGCCTCATAAAGCGGTGCGAAGAAAAATAAAACCACCTCCTGCATAATAATGAAATGACCACTGTTCACTTTGCCCCATATTTCAAAAAGAAAGCCGTTTCTCCGTTTAAACCCAAAAATCACCATTTTGCCTTTGTTTCACCTATTTTCACAGTAAACCCTCCATATGCCTTTGCGACCAATAAATCCATTGTTTTACCTTCCGATATGCTTTGAACTCCTTCCAATATCCTTTCGAGCTCAATAAATCCATTCATGTCCTCCTTTGTCACCTATGTTTTCTTAACAATTTTTGTGTTTTGCAGGTAAAAACTTCTGTTCCAGGCTTACAAAGAAAAAAGCATACATACAGTTTGAAGACAAATCTAAAAGGATTCACTGTTGAAAAACATAGTAAAAACCATGAAATTCACAGTAAAGGTAAAAAGGAACATAGTAAAGTTTACTCAGCAGGGTCAAAGGATATTCACAGAGTTTAAAGAGAATCGGATGAAAGATCAAATGAAGGAATTAACCAGCATAAAGGATACAAACAATCAAGTAGCTTAAAGGGGCAAAATATCAAACAACAAAGCCAACACAACCTGAATAAAAGGGATAGCAAGAAGCAGTTCAACAGCTGCCCCTATCTTCTTGTATGAAGATCTTTCCTTTCCTAGAATAAATCTTAATCAGTTTTAGGATATTTCCTTAGTTTTATTATTGTATAAATAACTCTCTTCTCGAGTTGTTATGGGTTCGAAGTTCAAGAGTCATTATTCATTGCTTGTTAAGTTGTGACTATTCATTCTACTTTGAATCTGGTTGCACCTATGAAGGAAGCTTTTGTAGAAACTTGATGTACTCAGCCTTTCTAGAACCTTAATCCAAAGCAGAGGATTCTAAATTTGGTTTTACACAGTTCGTGTTATCCTGTAAGTTTTTCCAATTATAAATCATTATGTCTTTCTTCATATGCTTATGACTTATAGAGATATCTAGGTAGGAATAATTGTGTCTCAATTAATTCCTATAAGCTCCTAAAGTGATCATCTATTAAGAGAATGGATTAATGAACTATCTGTTTAGCTAATCCCCTCTAATCAATAAATCATCAGCATCTTATATAAGCTCAAGTATATTGCCTTGAACCTTTGGAACGTAGTTTAGAAGGTTTTCACACTTATAATTGTTCTATTTTACAGTCTGGAAACTGTGATAATCATATTATTTTATGTCTTCTTCTCACCAGTATTTTGATCTATATCACTGTATAAAGCTTTATAGCAACCCTTTGTTGAAATATTAATATTATCCAAAGGATTAAGTATTTCAATTCTACATTTGTCTTCATTCATTAGTCTTCCTAAACTAAAACCTACTACTATCTCAGAGGTACAACAAGGACATCCGTCACCAGCAGCACTGCAGCTCGACATGCACGCCAGCATCAGCACGATTGTACCAACACAGTCATGTCATGAGTCATGTCGTCCACATCTCTACTGCGGGTCATATTTTATATCAATGTAATGTAATGTGGAAGTCCAAGAGACCCACTTGTTGAGCAAAGAGGCATGGAAGTCAAACAGTCATGAGGGTAGTCGAACATCCACAAGGGTTAGTTTCACCCTTGGCTATAAATACCCCCTCATTTGTACATGCAAGGGAATTTTCACCTCGGCTCCTCCCACATAGCCAAGAGAGTCTGTTGTAACAGCCCTGGAAAAAATTCCATGTAAAATATATATAAATACCACGGATGATGGGACACGTATTCCAAGTTGAATGGTGGGAAAGACATCCTAGGGGGTGTTCGTTTGGTTGTTTATGGCTAAGGAAAATGGCAAAGGCAATGGCTAAGTCATTAAAGAGGCAAAAAGATATTTTGGCAAATTTATTTATGAAAATAATGAAAATTAGGAGAAAAGGAAGGTGAAAGGTCACATTTTGGATGTGAGGAGGAAACTGAAGGAAAATAATGGAAGATGAAGAAAATAGAGGCCTCATTAATAAAAAGGCTTATGAGGATTAGTGGGCAAGACTTGGTCAGTTGAGTTTTGTAGCTCTCTCATTATTCTCTCTCTCTCTCTCTCTCATACTCTTCGAGACTTAGAGTTTTCTTGGAACACTCTTGGAGGGTGTGGCATACTTGGATTCTTGGAGCAAGAAGGCAAAGGAAGAACAAGAAATATCAAGAAGGCATCGACATCAACAAATACATCAGATTTGCTTGCAGGTATCAAATTTCATGTATGATTTATTCACTAGTTTTGGCATTCATGGCACATGCATGTGGTTTCTTGGTTTTGATCTATCATTGGCATGGAGGATTGTCTAGATCGACAGTGGATTGCCTAGCCTTGCCATTTCTTGGATATCCATGGTGTTTGTGGGTTTAATTTCATTGTTTTGTTTTGGTTGCTTCTCATTTTTCCATGGCTTGGGTTGAGTTACTAGTCCTGGAAGCCCTGTAACAGCTTGGGTTGAGTTACTAGTCCTGGAAGCGCTAGTTGGAAAAATGCTCTGGAAGCCCTTGGTGGGTTGAGTTACTAGTCCTTGAAGACTTGGTTGGAAAAACACTTTGGAAGCCCTGTATAAGTTGTGAGTTGAGTTACTAGTTCTAGAAGCCTTGGTTGGACAAATTCTCTGGAAGCCTGGAAGGCTTGGATGGAGACCAATCTGATGATGGTTTTTAGTGTTGTCTGACCATGAGGTGGAATCACTATTTGATGTGTTGAGGTGGGTGACCTCTGGAAGCCCTGGATAAGTTTTGATTGATGTGTTCTATGAGATCCCAAATTCATGTTTGGAATATGGCACAGGGATGATTGGCTGAAGAGAGTCTTGGCTCAGCCAATCTATGGTTGGGTGGAATGTGGTAGTCCCATCTCCAGTTGGTTCATTGCATTTATTAATGCAAAAAAACCATTCCCTTGATTTTCATGTGGAAATCTACTGATGCATATATGGATTTTGATGGCTAATATGTTTATTGTATTTCTGTTCCTATTATGTTTTTTTTATATGCACATTTACCCTGGAGGTTGTTACAGAGTGGTATCAGAGCATGGTTCAAACACTTGGACTGGATGGGCTCTATCATAGGTAAAATGAAGAACAAAGGTTAAATTTTAGACCTTTCTGTCATATCTGTTATAACTTTTCTTCTGTGGAATATTAGAAGTTGAAAATTTTTCCATATTGAAGGTAAATCCCATTGATAATGTGGTAAAAATTTCAGATATTGGTTCACAATACTTTAGGAATTATGATCTAAGGAAGATGACCTTCCTGAATGCACCTTTAAACAGGTCATGTTGGAATTTCTGCAATAACTTTTCTTTTATAGGCTTTCAGAAGCTGAAAAATTGTCCACATTGAGGGGAAATACCAATGATTATGTGGTAGAAATTTCAAATATTGGGCCTCAATATTTCAGGAGATACGAGTAGAGGGAGTTGAGCCTTCTAAATGCTCCTAAAATCAGGTCTCAAACAGGTCACACTGACATTTTTGTTATAACTTTTATTCTGGGCACTCTCAGGAGTTGAAATGTTTTCCACAATGAGAGGAAATACCACTTATATTGTGATAAAAAATTCAGACATTTATTCGCTATATTTTAGGAGATATGACCAATGTAAATCGAGCTTTTTGGATACTCCTAGAATTTTGCACCAAATATGATTGTGTTGGTATTTTGTTATAACTTTTCATCTATGAAATATCAGAAGTTGAAACTTGAACCATAGTAAGGGAAAATTCCACTGATCATATGGTTCAGTTTCCATAACTTTTACTACTACAGTTTAGGATATATGCATTGAATCATTCACTATATTAGTTTGCATGCAAAGTGTTTGATGAAATACTTAAATGGTTCAATGATTAATTGCATACAAACTATTTGATAGAATGCCCCAGTGAGTATGTTGTTTGTGGTTGGGGACAGTATTGATGTGTAATAGTATTTCTATAGTTGATATATTCTTACTTGTATGCAAATAGTTTTCTATATTAGTTTGCATGTAAAGTGTTTGAATAAATGCTTACATGCAAATGTAATAGTATAGTAGTTGTTTGTGGAAAATGTAAAAGTATGGTAATTGTTTGAAGAAAATGTTATTTTTTCTTGGATAGGATAGTATTGTAGTATGATAATATGGATCTAGCTGATCTATGCCTATTTTCATGAAAATAATTTGAAGAGTTGCATGTAGGGAATTTGAAAGGTTGCATGCAAAGAATTTGAAAAGTTGCATGTAAGAAAATGGAAAAGTGGCATGTTTTTAGTTATTATATTACAAGTGGAATAAGTGCATTGTTTTTTACTTAGTCTCATATAAATGTATGAGAAATAAAAATCAATTTCTTTTGAAGTGTGGTTAAATTTAGTAGAGTGTTGGAGATCCCATCCCATTTCCATAATTGGACATTGGATATCAGGCCATTATAGTAGCTTCCTCCTTCTACCTTAGTGTGGACCATGGAGAGTAAGGGGGTATGCTTATAGGTTGTTAGTATTGGTGAATGCTAATTTCAAATTAATAGACATGATGTCTTGATTTTTGGAACATATGACTAACTGTGTATGAAGTATATGTCGCTTATATGTTGATTTCATGATACCTATGTACATCCTTATATGTTAGGTTACATTTTTGAACATTTTGATTACATGTATCGGTCTCGTAGGTTTATTACAACGATTGATTGCTTATGTTCGACTACATGTGTTTATGCATAGGTGTAGTTGATTTGGCATTGCTTATGCATATTGTTGGTTGCATGTGGAAATGTGTACAATGGAGTAATGGTTGTTGTTATGCATGTATGGTCGTGGCTATGATTATGCATGTATAGTAGGTCAAACATGCCTTGTGAAGTCATTGTATGCAATTTAGGTCATCATGATGCTATTGGTTGTTATGATGCTAATGTGTTGGCTGAGATAGAGCAGGAGATGCAGATCATCATAATGAGGTTGCAACATTGGACTTTGGGGTAAGAGAAGATCGTCATACATGTATTGTATGTTTGGCATGCAGGTATGTAAGTTAAGGATTTTTATATGCATTAGGTTTATATACATTAGGTTTGTGTACATGTCTTTTGATGTTATGGTTACATTCATGATAGATGTTGGTTGATTAGTGTAGTTATATGCACATGTGTCGGATAGTCAAGAATGATAGTAACCTGTAGTTGTATGCATTGCTATTCTTTTTTTATATTAGATAACCCAATGATTATGATATATGTTGTTTATGAGTATTTTATAGGTCAAATTGTTGATTGTTATATGACCGTCAGCTTGACGATTCAGTTTTATGTTTTTGATGAGCATGATATATAGATTATTGTTGTTATATGCTATTAACTTGATGATTAGAGTTATTTCATTGAGATCTTGATGCCGTATTTGGGATTGGGCATATGTGTGATGGTTATGTTCATTGCATTGAAGATCTTGATGTTATATGTATTGTGTTAACCTAGTTTGACCTATGCAGATGGTTATGGTTTCGATACTTAGGTATGAGATGACATATTTGTGATGTGGTGTCGTACTAATTTAGATTGATCATACATATGTGATTATTATGCATGAATGACATATGCTAATTATGAGCTTGTAATATGAACATGTTAGTTAGTTACCATTATGGATATCATGATTTATAATGACATGTTGTAAAGTTATATCTCTCTAACTAGATTGATTATGCAGACAAGATAGCCTCCCTTGAGGTACACTAAGGTATGCATTTGCTTATGTATTATACTTGGTGTTTCATAGTTGATTATGTCATCTATTTGATATTTGAGTGTTTGGTGCCTATTATGTCATCTAATTGATTTATTTAACATGATATGTTTGCAAATGGTTGGATGATTGATGAATTGCTTAATATGAGTATGTGTTCAAATGATTTTGTTTTAAGATGATTGTAATAACATGTATGTGTTGAGACAGTTGATATCTACTTGAATGTAGTTGATAGTTGTAGCATTATGTCTAATGACTATGGATTATGACATGATTGTTTGTAAAAGTTAATTTCATGTTGATAAATATGATTGTCTTGATATTTGGAACATGTGGTTGACTTGTGTGAGCATGATGCAGGGAGTTGGCAAGAGAGGCTGCCATGAAATTTGAAGATGGCTCAGGTTTATCTTTCCTTGGAAACCATGGGGATTGAGTGATGGTATCAGTCTTGTGCTTTTGGCCTTTTGAGCTTGATTTGTGGTTTTGTTTATTTTTGGTGCAAGGCCTTTCCACTTTGTTGTAGTGTCATATCATTATAAGTTTTCATGGTATTCTTATTGGTTTTTTCTTGTGTTCTCTTTTATTGTTTTGAGTCATGGGAATTGTTTGGGAAAGAGGAAAGTTATTGTAGCTCGAGGAGAGCTATGTGGTACCCAAGAGGTGATGTAAGACTCAGATGGAGCTTGGTGTATGAGTAAGCACAGCGGAAGGTAAGACTATGATAGTTGGTTGGATTGGTTGGGTCCACTGTGGTAAATGGAAAAAAGTAGTGCATACATGAGAAAGGTAACTAGAAAAGGTAAAGTAAATGGATCAGGGGTGTCATATGCTTTGGCTATGTTGAGAACTATTTCTCTCAATGCCTGTGCATAAATAAGGAATTTCTCTTAACCTAGACCCTATGTTATCTGGTAATTATTTTTTGATCATGATTATGTTGAAGTTTATATATGTATACATGTATGAATGTATGTCATTGTCTGACAGGATCATAATTGTTTTATGCTAATGTTTAAATATGTACGTATGTATGCATGTATCTATGTTACTATCTGACAGGGTTGTCAGGGATCATTCTTGTGGAGGAATGATTTCTTATGCAGGAGAACGACATGAAGAGGTTCCTGGTCTTACCAGGAATCAATTGGGAAGAGTAGCGTTGGGTGCGGGATCCCCCAAGGGAAGTTTTGGGGCTTAAAGCCCAAGTTTTGACTAAATCCGATGTAAAGACTCCGCGTTTTATGGGCACAAAGCACGAGCTTGTAAATGAGTTATAGGGTTTTCTGCCCTCATTTTTGTAATGTAATGTCGGCTTTAGAGATCTACCCATGGTCCACGGACCATGGGATTGTATAAATAGAGCGAGGCTCTAAGTTGTAAAGGACAAAAGAAATGATGATGGAGTAGAAGCATAGCAGAAGATCTAAGTGTAGAGTCGAGTCTTTGGGTCATAAAGTAGGAGAAGGCTCTGCAACTGAGTGCGCAGAGGCCTAGTAGTCCACAGCTGAGTGCGTGGACCCCTGCAACTGAGTGTGCAGGGCGAGTCGAGTCTGTAACTATTGTAGAAGTAATAAAGAGAAGTTTCATATCATTTCTATGTATCTTTTTCCCATTTTGTGCATTGAATGTATTGGGTATAAATTGCAATTTCACTGTTTATATGGTGCACAAACTTATATGATTTTGTTGATTAAGTGAATATAAGATAAAGTATCTATTTACACAAAGTTAACTAACAGTTATAAGAAGATAAATAAGATATGAGGTGTAACTTGGGGAAATAGCGCAGATCGTTGCCTTAGCAGCTCGAAAGCATCTCAGCCCCTGGTTAGGGATGCACGAAGGCGTTTGTAACAGATTGCGAAGGCCTCACAGGTTAGGATAGTGCACGAAGTGACATATGCAAAGCCATTCATAGTTGGACTAAATCAACCCCTCAGACATCTCAAGGGTACGAAAACTTGGTTCCAACATCCCCCCATACTTCTTCGGGTGAGACCTTAGTCCGTGCTCTGGGGGTTGTTGCCGAAAGGGTCACTAGTGTAGGGATTTATTTGGCTAATTAACTTTGAACCTAGGTCAGGCCCCCTCAAGCCAACAAATGGTTCTGTTGTTAAGAGTGGAATCTGCATAGAGATGTATGATGTCGTATCATTGGAATCCAACTAAGAAGGAAATTGAAGGTTGGTTGGACAGAAGAATTCACGAGTTCGCGGCATAGGAGAAAAGGAATCTATGACTGACAAAAGAAGAATGGTTATACTGCTACCTATACACAGATATCCATGAGATCTTCTTAGCATCATTCCCTACTGAGCTGTACGAGTGGATCACGAAGCTAGCAGATAGCCAAGGAAGGTGGAAACTCGACTGTTGTCGGGAAAAGTGTCTATTCAGAACGACCCTATCCCACTAAGGTGTGACAGTGACCTTAGCAACAAACAGAGAAAACTACTTTTGTATTCTTCTTTATGAACTATAAACGAAGATGAATAGGATGAACCAACCTGTGTCTTGCGCTAGTCCTTTGATCCAATCTCTCTCCTCTTTGACAGCTTCCAACTACCTGCTCCCTTACTTGCCCAGCTTCACCAAGTTCCTATAAGATCACAGAAGAAGGAAACTACACAAAGACATGGATTTATATTCATAAATAGCTTAGGATCAGATTTAAGCTAAACATACTAATGTAAGAAACATCAATGATACACAAGCATGTAGGAGAAACTCAAATAGTTTTATTGATATAACAAGAAGATCCAGGTGGAGTTACAACTGATGATTCCTGATCCAGCATCAACCTCCCAGTGAAGGAATCCCCTCTTCACCTCCAACAAAGCATAAATCACCCAATACTCTGATATCTATCTCAAAACCAACAACAATTCTCTGCAATGTACAAAATTCCAGCCTCTGGATCTCTGGGATGAGGGATCCATATATAGATGTATGCAAAGAAGATGAGTCAGCTTGTCATTTGACTAGTGTCTTCTCTCTGTCAGTTCTTACTTCCACTTGGAGACTGAGAGCCTCTTACTCATCCTTGGTCGAACTCAGTGAGGCAAGTGTCATTGGAGAAGATTCTGGAAGCTTCCATTGTCTTTCCACCTCGCGGAATGGCACTACCATTTGTCATTTCCCGCTCAACGCACCCTGGTAGTGCATTTAGGTGCGTTGCAACGCACCTAGCTAGTGTACTTGGGTGCTATGCAATGCAGCTGGCTAGTGGAGCAACTGAAATGATCCTGATTTGACTGATTCTGAGCAGTTTCTGGTGGAGAACTTCTGGGAGAAGCTGTAATTTGTTGACCTTGTTCCTCTAGGGGTCTGAACAAAACTTTTAGGGACTTAGGATCCCTTGGTTTATGGACATTTCATGCTTAGAGTTGTAAGGCACAAAAATGTCTATAATAGTTGCCCCCTAAAGTATGAGGTCGTTTATCGGGTGAAATGCTTTATTAGGAGGATCTGAAGTTCTTTCAATGCTGGGAGGAGACCTGTAATAAGATACAATACAATACATTATCTTCATACTATTTTTCATGATCTAGCTGAGGCAGGCATTCCCATGCTCAGATTTATAAATTCATTTTCATGTACATAGGACAGACAATCGTCTGATGGTAGACTGATGATTCTGATAGAGCCATCATCCTTTTGGTAGGATGATTATCTGTGCTGCAATGCTCTACATTTCAATGTCTTTATTTTTCCTGAATATATATCGCAGCCCGGATGGATGAAACTAGATCCGGGGTCTTCAATCTCGTCCGATCTTCACTCGAAGTACAAGTCGATCCATGTGAGAGATGTTTTGAAGTCGAACATGGAAAGACATCGCTTGATTACCAGTCAATGATGTAAATTGTTAACAAGCGCGAGAGGAATCACTGATAATGATGATGACACTCAAGGTACTGCAGTACAATTCACGTGGTGTGAATAAAGGACTTGGCGTCGAACACCACGCAAAATCTTTCGGTCGAAGGTCATTGATGTATACCTGTCGCCGGAAGTGAGAAACTTGCCATTGAGGCATGCAAGCTTCAAAGTACTGAAGGGGGTGTTCCTAGATCAACTTCTTGGATAATGAGCTGATGTTGACAAGAAGGGATCCGTCAAAGGAGGGCCTTAATGAATCCCACATCGATGACACGGAACGGAGCAAATGATTTTGATGGAGGTGAAAACAATCTGATGATATATGGTACAGGATGGCGGTCATGAAAGAATGAAGTATAATGTATGGTAGTGGATGGGACACAGGTGACTTCTCTTGAACATATCGGCGACACTTATGTGATGGATTGGTAGCATTTACCCCAAATGTGGATGGTATGGCATGACCATGGTGATGTGACTGGTGAATGAACCAACCCAACCCGACTTAGATACGGAGTGGAAGTGTCATGTTCAAGAGCGACTTGCTACCAATAAAGGTTCTTTGAGTTTTCTTCCCAATTTTTCCCCAGTAATTGCTGACCAGTACCTCTTTATTTTTTTCAAGCTTGAGGAGGATAACATATGATTGTTCTATAATTTTCCCTTCGGGAAAACCCATCGCTATGTTTTAACGAGCCTAGCGATAGTGAAACTCGTTCTCGTCTAAAGACAAGTTTGTCGCTATTAATCTTTTTAACGAGTTTAACGACAAAGATAACTCGGTCCTTTTCATTTTTAGAGAGTCTGAAAAGGTACGTAAAGGTAACTCCAAAATTCCTTTTTCGTCATCTAATCCCTTAAGCCCGAAAAAGTATAAAACAATACAGAAGGGATGAATTTTTGATAGTTTTAACGAGCCGAACAAAACAAGCGCTCAATCTTTTTGTGCAATAATCCCTCAGGTCCAAAAAGATTAAAATCTAGAGGAGGGATAGCACTTCTGGTCGCTTTAACGAGCTGGAAGGCCAAAACTCGGCAATCTTTTCATATTTTACGAGTCAGATGAAAAGAGCTTAAAGAAGACTCATCTTTTGAGGAACGAGTGATAAAATGGGTAGTAGCTGATTCCAGGTAAGGTTTGGAATTTTCCAATCACGACAGTGTCACGAGGATGGCTAGTGAAATCACTCTTCACATCTGTTCCTCAAAATGGGTAAACAATCAAATGGAGGTGAATGATTGGCCAATGGAAAAGTGGAGGTGACGGTGCAAACACGACCAAGGCTTTAATGGCTGATAAGCTACATTCACGGTGGTTATTTACCGGGGAATAGTTCATTTTTTAACGAGCTTAAACGCGGGTGGAAACATTTGATCATGTCTTATGTTTATTTTTTAATGAGCTTGAACTATGTGCTAAAACTGCTTGATAATCCAGTCATATGATAAGAATGTCTCATATCAAAACGACAACTTTTAGATTTTTGCCCCACATCCTTTCTTTATGCAAGTTAGGGAATGACTAATCCTACGAGTTTAAAGGGAGGACCTAAAAATTTAAAAAATAAATAGCCACCCCTCGCTTGCACTCCAAAAGGTTTGCATGCCCCCAGGTATAAAATATGGTTTCAAGGTTACCCCTCAATTTGCAGATAAAACATTTGTTCTATCAGGAAAGGCCTACCTCTTACAGGTTACCAAATATTGCTCTATTCGCGGTGCAAATAAAACACTTCCTCGGCGATGTCTACCGAGATAAACAAAGGTGAGCAGCGACGTCCGCCACTCACATAACTTTGACAAGAGAATCTTATTCTAGAATAACCCCTCTTCCACCGAGGGACCGGGTACAAAATAGTCATATTCTCCCGCGGAAACCTACCCTATACCCGAAGTTTTCCTGCCGAAGCAGACCATGACGCATGCCCCCTGGGTTTCAGTCATATCCCTCCGAATTACTCGCGCTCATCGGGAGGACGGACTGGGGGTTGAGACATTTCTTGCGTGAAGAGACCATTTAGGGATGGTATATGACTATTTTCTATGCGTGATCCGGGAAATGAAAGCTGGTCCACGAGCTTGACCACTCTTCCTTCATGCGGAAAACACATTACTCTAAAGAGTGAGGAGACGATGGCTCCCATGCAATAAATATAGTCTTGTTCAAGGAGTAGGTTATAATCCAAGGGTCCTTGAACTACCATTACGTTCATTTGAACTGTCTTCCCTCTCAATGTTATGGGCACATTGGGAAGGATCCCTAAAGGTCGACTAGTTCCTTTATCAAAGCCTGTCAGATTTCTCATCTCAGGCAAAAGCGATGGCGAACCAAGCGCTTTCCAAGCAGTAGAGGAAAGGATACTCACAGAAGCCCCCTCATCTATGATGGTTCCAGCCATGACCATTCTATATATTTGAACGATAATTCGGAATGGTATGCTTGCTGGTAAACGGGGTCTGCCTAGTTGATTCCAGTCGAAGGAGACAACTAGGTTGCTTGGAGGTGGGACCGAGTAGACGGCCGGATATGGCTCTGACGAACTTCCTTCCTGCGGTAAAGGAATGGGTAGATTGCCCCCATGTTCGTCAGAGTCTGTGTTGATGAAGAGAATTTGGATGGTGTCATCCTTGTTCTCTTTAGTGACTGTATCATTCGAAGGTAAAACCTCTGAAGGCAAGACCGGGTCAACTGTCGCCTCAACCTTTTGACTTTCGTCTGGTATGGATCCAGATGGTTTATCTTCAATGATAGGCACTTCAGCCGACCACTTGAGTGGGCCAGCTGGATTCTCAACTAACGATGGACTCGGCAAGAGTTTTTTATATCCAGGAGGAAGTCGTAATGTGAAACCGGACGATCATCCAAAACTCTTTTAGCTTCGTCTAAGAAGGGACAACGGTGGATGGCATGATCGCCTTCGCACAATTTACAGGGAAATCTAGCTTTCCCTTTTTGTCCTGGGGCTTCACTTTCGCTAGTTGACGGTGTGCTTTCAACATGATCATCAGAGGTTGACGACACCGGATTGTGCAAACGAGGAGACCAGTCCCTTAGTATCCGGGGGATGCAAGGAAAATCTCTGTGAAGGTGGTCTCCTTTGCAAATGACACATGGCGATTTAGGCCTGGTCGATGCAGTGTGTGGATTTTCGTTAGACGACAATCGTTTTCCCCCATTCGCCTTTGGCTCCTTCTTCTTCTTCTCTTTCTTCTTCTTTTCCTTCTTCTCCTTAGGAACTTGACTTTTGGCTTTGCCATCCCCATCAAGCGAAGAGGAAGGAGGAGAGGAAGAATTAAAGGAAGTAGAAGGTTGGTGGGAAACTCTGGACTCATCTAATTGCCGATTCGATTGTTCAGGAATAGTGGTGTTCTGAACGACATTGGTTGAGAAGAGCCATACTGGCAAGCCAATTGTCAGTCCTAGAAGCGACAATGTGGCCATATGGGGTGCACCAACATCTCCCCAAGAGGAGAAGGGACTAGGATTTCCACCAAGGGGAATTCCTTGGTTGGTAGACTCCATTTTCTCAACCTAAGATCAACGTAGGAAAAGGGTAATGAATATTCCGGTTAAAATAAATTTTTAGACGCTTTGACACAACTTGTTTTTTCAATTTTAAAGAGTCGAGAAAAAACAAAAGATGACTCTAGTCTCCTTCGATTTTTAATGAGCCTGAAGTGACAAGTGCTCAGATGGACCTTTTCCGTTAAGGAGTCTGAAAAGGAATGAAAGGGACTGCTCTGGAGATCTAGGTAGAGGGAGTACCAAACCAATCGCAAAACTGTAGAATACTTTTTATGGTATGGCAGTCAATCTTCCCGAATGCTGTGTTCGGTGCATTGCGATCAGTAGGGCGACCGACATGGCTTCCTATGGATAAAAGGATTTAAGCCTATAGGGGTCTCCCAATATATACTCGACGGTACGTGGGAGCACAAGTCCGTACTGGCACTTATCATCTCACAGTGGAGGAATCACCCAACCATCAGTGAGGACAACAGTTACCAGGCTTTACGACGCCGGAATACGTCTCTAGCCTAGACCTCTAAATGTTGTGCGTTAAGTTCCAAAGCGTTGTTAGATTCATTCAATTTATTTTAAGTTGATATTTCTTATGAAGTTTTCCTTTTGGGTTCACCACAAGATGTAGATGTAATTCCTAAAATGAAATCTAAAGATGATAAGCAAATATTTTATCTCTTTTCAACAATGAAAATCCTAGCTACAAGGGGAAAATAAAGACACAATCTTTTCACAAAGAGCAAAGAGCACACTGTAAATGCACTTTCCTAAATCAAGCCAAACAGACTGTCAATATGCAAATGCACATGTGCATGTATTTTTTTTTCACTTTCTTAATATTGATGCCTAAAAAGAAAGTTGATGTACAAATCTGAATTTGCTTTCAAGTGACAAACACAAACAAGCTTCTTTTCGAAATCAAAAGGTAGAGACGATTACGACACTTTATGATTTTGAAATAAACACTCGTTTCGACACTAGAAAGTCACAAATTCAAACCAAAGGCAAAAGTAAAAGCATAATCAACTGTCAACAGTAAATAAACTTTCTCCTAAGACCAAAATCGACAGTTACGACAGATCTAAATCAAAGGATGACAGTATGACTATTTTACTTTTGCAATGGAAAACTGTAAATGATGCCACAAACACACAAAAACACCTACAGTCTTTTTGTACAAAGGAGGTGGAATTAAGGCAAAGAAAAAGGGGTTTTTAAACAGACACATACACTGATCACAGGCTGCAAAAACAGAGACAAAACTGGAAAGAATGAAGCACAAGAACCTCAGCTGCACAGGGCTAGGCTAATCAGCGCACCTGTTACACAGAGAAACTAGATTGCAGTGCAGGTAGCCCTCTCGGGACCTGCGTTGAAATGCAGAACCTCTTCACAGAGCTTGCGCTGGGGCAGAAACGAGAATTCTATCCGGGTTCTGGGTTAGGTTTGCAGTTTAATCTATGGTTTTTGGCCGAGTAAAAGCAATCAGTAATGCACAATCAGAGGGTTGATTTAAAGGAGGTCTAAGAGCTATCAAAAAGGGCAGTCAGATCATTTGTGAATCAGCTGTTCAAATCATAAACAAATCCAATTAATGGATTGAAGTAGCAGTTGTCTACTTTGCATTTGTAAATGGCAAATGCAGTTCGATTGCTACTTCTAAGTTTATGAAACAAACAACAAGAGAAACACAAACAAACTAATTAGACACGTTCCCCAGTGGAGTCACCATTTTGTTGTCGGGAAAAGTGTCTATTCAGAACGACCCTATCCCACTAAGGTGTGACAGTGACCTTAGCAACAAACAGAGAAAACTACTTTTGTATTCTTCTTTATGAACTATAAACGAAGATGAATAGGATGAACCAACCTGTGTCTTGCACTAGTCCTTTGATCCAATCTCTCTCCTCTTTGACAGCTTCCAACTACCTACTCCCTTACTTGCCCAGCTTCACCAAGTTCAGGTAAGATCACAGAAGAAGGAAACTACACAAAGACATGGATTTATATTCATAAATAGCTTAGGATCAGATTTAAGCTAAACATACTAATGTAAGAAACATCAATGATACACAAGCATGTAGGAGAAACTCAAATAGTTTTATTGATATAACAAGAAGATCCAGGAGGAGTTACAACCGATGATTCCTGATCCAGCATCAACCTCCCAGCAAAGGAATCCCCTCTTCACCTCCAACAAAGCATAAATCACCCAATACTCTGATATCTATCTCAAAACCAACATCAATTCTCTGCAATGTACAAAATTCCAGCCTCTGGATCTCTGGGATGAGGGATCCATATATAGATGTATGCAAAGAAGATGAGTCAGCTTGTCATTTGACTAGTGTCTTCTCTCTGTCAGTTATTGCTTCCACTTGGAGACTGAGAGCCTCTTACTCATCCTTGGTCGAACTCAGTGAGGCAAGTGTCATTGGAGAAGATTCTGGAAGCTTCCATTGTCTTTCCACCTCGCGGAATGGCACTGCCATTTGTCATTTCCCGCTCAACGCACCCTAGTAGTGCATTTAGGTGCATTGCAACGCACCTAGCTAGTGTACTTGGGTGCTATGCAACGCAGCTGGCTAGTGGAGCAGCTGAAATGATCCTGATTTGACTGATTCTGAGCAGTTTCTGGTGGAGAACTTCTGGGAGAAGCTGTAATTTGTTAACCTTGTTCCTCTAGGGGTTGGAACAACACTTTTAGGGACTTAGGATCCCTTGGTTTATGGAAATTTCATGCTTAGAGCTGTAAGGCACAAAAATGTCTATAACATCGACGGTCCTATTGTGTGGACGCCAGAGTTGGTGCACAGATTAGAAGCTTTAGAAGATAAGATCGTGCACACTGTTGATCACTGGCTTGATCGGAGTATAGGAGGGTTCATCACTGAATTCGCAGTAGAAACTTCAGTTAGCTATAGCGACGCTTCCTCAAAGGACCACGAGGTAAGTACGTAAAGTCTCTGAATACTTGGATTAAAATGTTATTGTGTGAAAATAGGATTATGTAGTTACATTGATGTTCGAGGCTACAAGAAGTGGAAAAACCTACAGGAGCAAAGGAAGTAAGGGACCAAAGAATAGCCCTTTGATCTCACCTCCACTAGGGGACGAGGAAGAGCTCGCGAAGGTCTCTCCACGAAGTGCAATCAATCTGATAAGGCAGAGGATTCCATGCATACCACCCCCACCCAGACCACCACCAACTTCACCACCATCACCTCCATCTTCACCCATAACACCTCCGCCACCACCATGATTCAGTATGGACAACACGATAAAGTTGCATCTATTCAATGGATTGGAAAATGAAGATCCGGACCAATTTTGGTTAGTGGTAAGAGCCGTATGGGAAGCACACGGAGTTACAGATGATAATATAAAGAAAGCAATGTTGGTTAGCACTCTATAGGATCACACACTGACCTAGTATATTAAGCATTCTAATGAAAATCCGAATGCGGGAATCACATATATCCAAATTGCGCTAAATAAGGAATTCATCAAACCAAAGTCAGAAGCGTAGTTGATCATTAGATTCAAAGAAATTATAATGCTACCAGGCAAGACTCCTTGGGAGCTAGATCAGACGTTGAAGTGCATGATTCATGAAGATAATATGAATATGACAGATGGACACCACCGTGAATGGTTTATAGCGTCGCTAACGCCACATCTGAGGAGCGCGCTGTCATAAAAGAAGTTAGCGACTCAGGCAGAGGCCTTAGAGATTGCAATAAGACTGCATGAGAACCCAATACAAGATCCTAACATGGGAGTTCAGCAGATCCATGCGTAGTTGAAAAACTTATGCCTTGAGAATAAGAGTCTGAAACAGGATAGGACAGCTCAACCAGAAGTGCGCGAAGAGGTGTGGTGTGTAAAATGCAAGGGTCAGGGTGTTGGAAATACTGAGAGGGGGGTGAATCAGTATTTCTTTTTCTCACTATTGTTTTACTAGTTTAATCATATATGTTCAGAACACAAAATGAACAGCAGGAATAAATGCTTTTATTAATATAACTGTGCAGTAAAATAAATACAATAAATAGAATGTCACAATTGGTTGCCAAGCTCCAACTTGGACTTTGGTGAGGCTCCAACCTCCTGAGCACCAACTCTACTTTTCCAAGACACCAATCTTGGATTTAGGAGCACCAACTCCCAAGGACTTCAATCCTTTTCAATTCTGTGGCTCCAACCTCTTTGGTATACACTGGTGTGCTGCTGCGCTCTTTTCAGCTTCCACTGCTTCTGTTGCCCCCTTTTCTTCTGCTGCTTCCACTATCTCATGCTCAAGTTATGCCATCCACCAACAACCACCAATTCTCTATTTTCTGCTACTTTTTATATGCTCCATGCCTCTGTCCCTTCATATCTTCTTTCTTGCTGGCTCTTTGACTTCCTTTCGTCACAGGCTCTTCGGCTTTCTTACTCCGCAGACTCTTCGGCTTCCTCAGAGCTTGCTTTCCCTGTCAGTTACCTCCATATTTTAGAATCAGAGCCACCAGCCGAGCGTTTCAATCAACCATCGGAAGCCACTAGCCGAGCGTTTTAATCAACCATCACCGAGCGCTCGCAATCAACCATCGGAAGCCACCACCCGAGCCATTAATCAACCATCACACAGGCTTTAATATATATCTTAACCCCGCGGCCATATATCATATAATACATGGAAAACATTATAAACCCCCACTCTAATTCAAATACCGGACTTCAATTATTATGCACCCGCCTTTACAATTATCGGCGGGTCCAGATTTCGGCGATCGCAATAACTCTTAAGCCCAGACCTCCGATGAGGTGCAGACCCGATATGGCTTTAGACTCCCTTTAATATTGATTTTGGGTCTGATGTAAACAATAGTCCCAATCCTCCGACGGAACGCGGACCCGATGCCTTCTTATACTCCCGTTTCTATATTGAATTCGGGTCCGGGATATCGGCAGGTTCGCTTCGGCGGATTTGTAACGCGAAGGTTTAGCGGACCCGATCTCCCTTTAGGCTACTCTCTAATATGACTTCGGCTCCGGATATCGGCGATGTCACATATCGCATCCCCCGATCCTTCCGACGCGATCGCTCCGATATGCCGATTGCCGATTAGATCGCCGCCGTCCATTATTCCTTCAGATCGGACGATCAGCGCTAAGTCGCATATCGCGTCCATTGCAGGCCTTTACGGACCCGATCTCCTTTAGGCTGCTCCAAATAAAATTTCGGCTCCGTTAATTCGGAGCTTTCACTTCGGAGTTCTAAGGCCTCTCCTCCGATGCAATATTTGGTTTCCGGACCCGATATGGGTCTGGACCAAAAATTAATATTCTTTCAACTCCGCCGCTGTCCCACCTAAGGGGAAATATTTTGAATCCTCTGTGTAAACAGAGATATTTGATATAGCACTTGTAAAATGATTTAAGGAGTCTGTATACGCCGGGATAAAAAGGAAATGACCCCCAAGGCTTCAATCACATGTCATGCAGATCTTGGCTTTGTCCATTTGCTCCATATATATTGCTCCTCTTGGCTCCTCTCGGTCCACTCTGTTTGCTCCTGTAGCTCCTCCTCTTTGGCTCTGATATGACATATACATATGTGGTTCCTCTTTCTTAGTCTGCACCTCTTGGCTCTGTTTGCTCCAATAGCTCCTCCGATGGCTCCTCTTGCTCCGATATATGTGGCTCCTTTCATCCTCTCGGCTCCGATATGATCTCTCTCCTCTTCTTGAATATTGCCATATTGACATCAATGACAATCTGTGTCCAACAATCTCCCCCTTTGTTATTGATGGCAATATTCTTCTGCCTTCTCCCCCTTTGACATCAATGGCAAAGGAATGGATACAAACTCCCCCTATCAAGCTGCTCCCCCTGTCCTGTTGCATCTTTATGAATAGACTTGAGTGATGATAAAGGAATAACCCCCATCTTTTGTCGCAGGTGTTCGAATGCTTCCTGAGGAAGAGGTTTAGTGAAAATATCAGCGATCTGCTCCTTAGTACTAATATATTCCAGAGCGATGTTTTGTTCAGCTACTTTCTCACGGAGGAAATGATACTTGATTGGTATATGTTTGGTTCTTGAGTGCATCACTGGATTTTTAATGAGACTGATAGCACTAGTGTTGTCACAATAAACAGTAATTGGTTGATCTGTAGATATGTTGACATCCTTTAGCGCTTCCTTCATCCATAGTATCTGAGTATAAAAGTCTGCTGCGGCAATATACTCGGCTTCGGTTGTGGATAATGATATGGATGACTGTTTTTTGCTGAGCTAGGATACCAAACAGTCTCCTAGGAAGAATGCATTTCCATTAGTACTTTTCCGATCATCTATATTTCCAGCCCAATCAGCATTGGTGTATGCAGTTACAGTCAGTGTTGAGCTCCTTGGGTACCAAAGACCGAAATCTAAAGTTCCCTTCAGATATCTGAGGATTCTTTTTACGGCTAATAAATGGGATTGTTTGGGAGCCGATTGAAATCTTCCCACCATTCCTACTGCTTGCATTATGTCCGGTCGTGTAGCTGTTAAGTATAGAAGGGCTCCAATCATTGACCTGTAATGAGTTGCATCTACTAGAGGGGAGTCATCATCTTTGCTCAGTTTGTAGTTTGTGGTCATGGGAGTGCTCATGGGTGCACAGTCCTCCATTCCATATTTTTTGAGCATGTCTTTTAGATATTTGGCTTGAGATATACACAATCCTGCTCTAGTTTGAGATACTTGAAGTCCAAGGAAGTGGGATAGTTCTCCTATCATTGACATCTCAAATTCTTTTGCCATGCTTTGAGAAAATTCATAGCTCATTTCATCATTATTACTAGCAAAAATCAGATCATCGACATAAACAAGAGCAACTAGTAACTTACCTTGATCTGTCTTTATGTATAGATTGCTTCCAGCCACTCCCTTTTTGAAGCCTTGTTGTTGGAGATAGTTATCCATTCTTGCATACCAAGCTCTAGGAGCTTGTTTCAGCCCATACAAAGCCTTTTTCAACTTACAGACTAGGTCCTTTCCTGCTGTCAGATCAAAACCTTCTGGCTGCTCCATGTAGACTTCCTCCTTGAGTTCCCCATTTAGAAATGCTGATTTCACGTCCATTTGATAGATTTTGAATCCTTTCGAGCAAGAAAATGCTAAAAACATCCTGATAGCTTCCCTACGGGCCACTGGTGCAAACGTCTCTTCAAATTCAACTCCTTCAATTTGCGAATAGCCTTTGCAAACAAGTCTTGCCTTGTTCCTGATAACCTGTCCTTCCTCATTCATTTTATTTTTGAACACCCATTTGGTTCCTATTATGTTTTTTTCCTTCGGACGAGGTACCAGCTCCCATGTCTTGTTCTTCTCAATTTGGGACATTACTTCTTCCATTGCTTTTACCCAATGAGGATCCTTACTTTCTTCTGTGAATGTTTCTGGTTCTATCATAGATAGGAGGGAAATGGCTTTTCTCTTGGGTGAGGTTTTTATCCTTCTTCTGGTCTGCACACCTTCATCTTTATCGCCAATGATCTGTTCTTCTGGATGATATCTTTCTACATACTTCATCTTTGAAGGGGTATGAGGTGGTTCTCTTTCCTCTTCTTCTTCTTCATCATCTATCTCTTCTTATTTAGGTTCTTCTTCTTCAATGAGAAAGTCATCTTCCTGTTCTTCAATTTCCTTTTCTGGAAGATGTTCATCAACCTTTACATCGATGCTTTCCACTATTTTCTTCAGTCGAAAATTGTAGCACTTGTAAGCCTTGCTCCGTGGAGAATATCCAAGAAATATCCCCTCATCAACCCGAGAATCAAATTTTCCAGGTGAACCATCATTTATTTTTATGAAGCACTTGCTTCCAAATATTTTGAAATACTTCACCGAAGCAGGTCTCCCTTTCCATAGCTCATAAGGAATTTTGTCACAATTTGGTCTTAATTGAGTCCGATTCAATGTATAGATAGTTGTCCCTACTGCTTCCCTCCAGAATTTAGGTTGTAGGTCTGCTGCTAACAGCATGGTTCTTGCCATTTCTTAGACAGTTCGGTTTCGTCTTTCAACTACTCCATTTTGCTGAGGTGTTCTGGCAACCGAGTATTCCCTTTTAATTCCATGAATATTGCAAAACTCTCTAAACTCGTTTGATGTGAATTCTCCTCCTCTGTCTGTTCTGAGACACTTAATTTTTGAATATTTTTCATTTTCTATAAGGGCTTTTAGATTCTTAAAACACTCAAAAGTTTCATATTTATACTTTATGAAATATATCCACATCATTCTAGTATAATCATCAACAAATAACACAAAGTACCTTTCTCCTTGGAGTGGTTGATTTCTAGTTGGCCCACACACATCAGCATGGATGATCTCCAAGGGATTTGATGTACAGTGTTCCTTTGTCTTGTGGCTGGTTCTGGTCTGTTTTCCATGTTGACATGGACCACACACTGCTTGATTTGGTTTGGACAATCTTGGGATGTCTTGTACAGCTTTGATCTTGTTGATATTGACCAGATTTTCGAAGCTGGTATGTCCAAGTCTCTTGTGCCACAACCAACTCTCATCTGCCTGACTCAAGTAGCATTTGTTTTCCTGAATCTTGTTCAGAACGTAAATATTGTCTGGTGTTCTCACCCCTTTTGCCACAAGTTTCCCTGAGACAGAGTTCCTTATTTCACAGTCTTTGGTGCTGAAAACAACCTTATGTCCTTGATCACAAATTTGGCTGACACTCAGAAGGTTGTGTTTGAGTTCGTCAACCAGTAGAGCATCTTGAGCTTTTCCTTTTCCATTGATCAGAGTAACTGTTCCTCTTCCTTCAATTTTGCTAGTTCCACTTCCAAAGGACACATTCCCTTCCTTTTTGCTCAGTGATATAAATATCCTTCTGTCTCCTGTCATGTGTCTGGAGCATCCACTATCCACAAACCACTGGTTTCCATTATTTTGCGCAAATAGAGCCAGGCCGCATTTGTCCATTGTTGTAACAAAAAGAGCAAGTCAGATCAAATTTAGTCAAGGGATCGAATGAATTGAAGGTTTTGATTTGTCCCTGTCTTTTGGGAGCATATGAGTTGATTAGTTGGTCCTTTTGCGTTGTATTTTCACTTCTGCGAGCCATGCAGTGTCTAGCTTGGTGACCGAAGTTTTTACAGTGAAAACAGTGTCCAAGAAATATGGTTTTGAAGCAACCACGGTTTAATTCGCCTTCCTTTCTGAGAATTACTCCTCCCTCGTCCTTTGGATTTTTGATGGGCCCTTGGTGAAGTACAAGTTTGTATTTGCTGTAGTGTCCATGATTCGACTCCACATTTTTCTTTGGAATAACTCTTTCTTGATTCTTGGAATCTGGAATGCACTTTTGATAAGATACTTTTTCATCTTTTGGGTTGCAGGAAAGCGCATCGGCATAGCTTTTCACATTATTCTTAGTGCTTGAGGATTCTCCCTTGAAACCTATTCCAGACTTATCATGTTGAGGTTTTTGATTTTTCAGAATAGTATCAAGTATTTGAGAGCTTTTACAGCCCTTTTTAATTTGCTCCAACTCCTTTCTCAGAGATACTACTTCGGCCTCACGTTCTTCACAAGTCTCTTCTTTTTCCTTAAGCTTTGTTTCCAAGAGATCTTCTCTCCTTCTTATTTCCTCGTTTTCCACTTTGAAAGAGATAATTTTGTTCCGTAGTTTCTCGTTCTCTTCAATGGCACTTATTAACAGTTCATCCACATTTCCTTCTTGCTCCGAGTCATCATCATCTGTGAGTGCCATGAATAATGCTTCTTGGCTTTCATCATGATCGCTTTCCTCATCTGATTTCTTTTTTATGACAATAAACTCATCCTCATCAGACTCATCTTGCTTGGAGAGAAGGTTTTTCTTATTGAACCCTTTCTTTTTGTATGTCATTCTTTTAGAATTTCTTTCATCATCACTGTCATGTTTATGAGGACATTTTGCTGCATAATGACCTATTTTACCACATTTAAAACAGATAAGAGGATACTTGCCTTTAAGCTTAGATCCTCTCTTCAGCTTTCGTACATATTGAGCCAATTCGGATTCCACATCTGACTCATCACTACAGTCATTCCTTTCTTTCCCTTTCTTTGACTTTCAGGCCTTGAATGCTGCATCTTTGGAGCTAGGTCCACCTTTCTTCATTTCATAGGCAGTGAGAATTCCATGGAGTTCATCCATTTTGAGGGTGTCAAGATCCTTTGATTCTTCTATAGCACTTATTTTGGAGTCAAATCTGTCTGGAAGGGACCTTAATACCTTTTGTACAATAGTACTTTCTTCAACCTTTTCGTCCAATCCTTTCAGGGAATTTACCACTTCAGCTACTCGGAGGAGGTATGCTACAATATCCTCTTCCTCTTCCATCTTCAAACTTTCAAATTGTCTTTTGTGAGTTTGAAGCTTTGCCTTTTTGACTTTTGAGTCTCCATCATACAAACTAACTAGCTTCTCCCACATTTCTTTGGCAGAGTTACAGTGCATGATTTTTGTAAACTCGGAATCAGTGATTCCACTAGTGATGGAGTTCATGGCCTTTGCATTTGCAATGTAGGCTTTCCTCTTGTCTTGGTCTATTGGAAGAGTGGAAGTCGCTTGGTATTCAGTTTGACAAAAATGCCAGACTTCAGGTCCAAGGGACATTAAATAGTAAGTCATTATTTTCTTCCAAAAACCAAAGTTAGTGCCATCGAACAGAGGAGGTTTTCCTGATGCTTCATGATTTCTCATCATGGTTGCTGATCCTTCTTCAAGCTGTTAGGCTAGAATGAAGAAACCTGGCTCTGATACCAATTGTTGGAAATACTGAGAGGGGGGTGAATCAGTATTTCTTTTTCTCACTATTGTTTTACTAGTTAAATCATATATGTTCAGAACACAAAATGAACAGCAGGAATAAATGCTTTTATTAATATAACTGTGCAGTAAAATAAATACAATAAATAGAATGTCACAATTGGTTGCCAAGCTCCAACTTGGACTTTGGTGAGGCTCCAACCTCCTGAGCACCAACTCTATTTTGCCAAGACACCAATCTTGGATTTAGGAGCACCAACTCCCAAGGACTTCAATCCTTTTCAATTCTGAGGCTCCAACCTCTTTGGTATACACTGGTGTGCTGCTGCGCTCTTTTCAGCTTCCACTGCTTCTGCTGCCCCCTTTTCTTCTGCTGCTTCCACTATCTCATGCTCAAGTTATGCCATCCACCAACAACCACCAATTCTCTGTTTTCTGCTGCTTTTTATATGCTCCATGCCTCTGTCCCTTCATATCTTCTTTCTTGCTGGCTCTTTGACTTCCTTTCGTCACAGGCTCTTCGGCTTTCTTACTCCGCAGACTCTTCGGCTTCCTCAGAGCTTGCTTGCCCTGTCAGTTACCTCCATATGCTTGCCCTGTCAGTTACCTCCATATTTTAGAATCAGAGCCACCAGCCGAGCGTTTCAATCAACCATCGGAAGCCACCAGCCGAGCGTTTTAATCAACCATCACCGAGCGCTCGCAATCAACCATCGGAAGCCACCTTTTATTCAGCGCTTTCTATCAATAATCAACCATCGGAAGCCACCACCCAAGCCATTAATCAACCATCACACAGGCTTTAATATATATCTTAACCCCGCGGCCATATATCATATAATACACGGAAAACATTATAAACCCCCGCTCTAATTCAAATGCCGGACTTTAATTATTATGCACCCGCCTTTACAATTATCGGCGGGTCCGGATTTCGGCGATCGCAATAACTCTTAAGCCCAGACCTCCGACGAGGTGCGGACCCGATATGGCTTTAGACTCCCTTTAATATTGATTTCGGGTCCAATGTAAACAATAGTCCCAATCCTCCGACGGAACGCGGACCCGATGCCTTCTTATACTCCCGTCTCTATATTGAATTCGGGTCCGGGATATCGGCAGGTTCGCTTCGGCGGATTTGTAACGCGAAGGTTTAGCGGACCCGATCTCCCTTTAGGCTACTCTCTAATATGACTTCGGCTCCGGATATCGGCGATGTCACATATCGCATCCCCCGATCCTTCCGACGCGATCGCTCTGATATGCCGATTGCCGATTAGACCGCCGACGTCCATTATTCCTTCAGATCGGACAGTCAGCGCTAAGTCGCATATCACGTCCATTGCAAGCCTTTACGGACCCTATCTCCTTTAGGCTGCTCCAAATAAAATTTCGGCTCCGTTAATTTGGAGCTTTCACTTCGGTTGTTCTAAGGCCTCTCCTCCAATGCGATATTTGGTTTCCGGACCCGATATGGGTCTGGACCAAAAATTAATATTCCTTCAACTCCGCCGCTGTCCCACCTAAGGGGAAATATTTTGAATTCTCTGTGTAAACAGAGATATTTGATATAGCACTTGTAAAATGATTTAAGGAGTCTGTATACGTCGAGATAAAAAGGAAATGACTCCCAAGGCTTCAATCACATGTCATGCAGATCTTGGCTTTGTCCATTTGCTCCATATATATTGCTCCTCTTGGCTCCTCTCGGTCCACTCTGTTTGCTCCTGTAGCTCCTCCTCTTTGGCTCCGATATGACATATACATATGTGGTTCCTCTTGCTTAGTCTACACCTCTTGGCTCTGTTTGCTCCAATAGCTCCTTCGATGGCTCCTCTTGCTCCGATATATGTGGCTCCTTTCATCCTCTCGGCTCCGATATGATCTCTCTCCTCTTCTTAAATATTGCCATATTGACATCAATGACAATCTATGTCCAACACAGGGTCATGATAAGGACCACTACCCGATGTTCGCAAATTACCTTGCGGGATGAGGACCAATGCCACTAAGACCATAAGCGTAAGAAGGACCTAACGTGGTGCCTACTTTGTGGTGCGAGATTTGTCAAATAGGTGGAAAGCATGCTACGGATAGCTGCCATTTGTTACAGAAGTACATCCAGAATACGCAACATTTTTTTTGTAATTTCTATAGGTCGGTTGGACACGATGAGCAAACTTGTAGAAGCTATGAGCTGATGATGGATAGAACTCACACCTACAAAGTTGAAGCCGAAACGAGGCCCCTAGACCAAAGTGTAGGGATGGCACGAACCGGATTTCAGGGGCGTGGACGAGGCCGAGGTGGAGGAGGACCTAGAAGAGGTCGCGGACAGTTGATATGCTACAATTGCAGAGGGCCAGGACATTATGCCCATGATTGTATGAATCTAATGTGTCCATCATGTCTATACTGCACCTTGTTTGATCATGAGATGGAAGATTGTCCTATGCTGATATCTAGGATACATGGCAAGGGAGCGCTACCACCTCCCCCGACTTAGAACCTGCAGATGATGAGGTTTGAGCCACACGAGGAAGACTGTAATGTGAACATTATGCTCTGAAGTGGGATCACAACGGGAGATGAGGGCTAATAGCCAGAAGATAGTACTTGGGTTCACAAAGCTCCAGTGAAAGAAGCGGAGTTTGATTTGGAGCACACTCGAGAAACCTTTAGGGAAGCTAAGAAGAGCTTCGCTGATGCCTCACTTCAGGAAGCAAAGATAGACCGGAACTGGAGATGGACCCATCTATGCTTACGACGTTCCTGGAAACATGCATGAAGCTACTGCGTGATAGTTAAGTTGTAAAAGGACTGCAGGAACTCATTAACAGATGCACTGGGATCACGCTAGGAGAACCGCACGTAGTTTGGAAGATTAGAAAGCATAAGATGAGGATGGGTAGAGAAATGAGGATAACTACGTAGATTGGAGAATATGAGATGGACCAAGTAATTCTTGACTTAGGATCAGACGTGAATGTTTTTCCGAAGCAGACATGGGAGCACATGGGGAGGCCTATGCTACAGTGGTCTCCTATTCAGCTACGAATAGCGAACCAACAAAAGATAATACCCCTATGGAGATTGCAGGGAATCACCGTGGATATTGAGGGAGCGAGCGCGCTAGCAGACTTCGAGGTGGTAGAGATTTTTGATGACAGCAATCCTTACCCCGTGCTCTTAGGAATTGATTGGGCTACTGACATGAACGGGGTGATTAATATGAAGAAGCGCAAGATGATTTTTGAGAAGAAGTCTGTTATGAATATAATTCATAACAAGTAATTAAATAAAATAGATATAAATATTAAATAATTAAATATCAATTAGGTTAAATAGTCATTAAGTTAAGTGAAAAGGCATGTCTAAAATACATGCCCATTCACGAAAGGACACCTACTTTGGTATATAAATGCGGGTCCTAATTGTAACAATCATCACTTATACATTTTATATATATTAATAAATTATTATTATTGAATACCTGTGTGTATTTTTACATTCAAGTCTCCTAGCTATCATTTTTCTTGCTTTAGTATCAGGTTTTATGTTTTAGTGGTATCATAGCCATGGCACACGATATAATGATGCAAGTCTTTGAACATTGTTTTCTGCACAATGTGCCATTACGTTCACGTCCTAATTGCGTCGAGTAGTTTAGTATTCAAGAAGCATTTCAGCGATTAGAAAAATCAATTGCAAAAGTTAGTGAATGTCGAAGGGAAATCAATGATAAGGAAGTGTTACACTAAAAAATGTCACCATGACTTTTTGCAGTTAGTATGGCTCCATCCACTGTCATACTATCCTCCTTGGCAAGTCTCATGCCTCTACTCTTCATGTCAAACTCCAAGAAAGAGAGAAAAGTCATTTAAAGTCAATTATCTCTGGTACGCAGTTTCTCTTAGCCTTACCTGCGTGTACGCAACCCAAGTTCACAATACCTGCGTACTTGTACGCTCTGTATGTAAAGGGGTGGGTGCGTACCCCTGTAAAGGTCAAAAGGCACGAGTTTCATCTTAAAAAAGTTACTTGTGGTAATTTCTAGAGCATTCTAGAAGCTTGTTTGACGTGTATGAAGCGCCTCCAGATGATTCATATACCCAAAGAAAGAGGAACTTATCCCATGAAGAGGGGAGCTATCCCATTGAAAGAGGGGCTTATCCCATTCATGGTGGAACTAATTAACTTCCTCTAGAGCATTATAAATACAGGCATTGGGCCAGAGGGAGGGGAGGTTGAAAGCTGAACATTCCTAAGGGTAGATGCTGCTGGAATTAGGACTTCCTTGTAGAAGCTTGTGAGGAGAGATTACCATCTTTGCTTGTTCCATTTGGAAGTGGGTGAGCTGATCAGAGTAAAGGAGAACTCTTGTGGACCCTGGGAGGGACCTGCACAACACCAAGGCTCAGGTTGTAATGGTTTCTTTTGTTTCCTATTAATACAAATAAGTCCATTCTTCTCAACAATTTGTTATTTATGAATTGTTTCATATGCTCCTTGGTCTGTATGTTAAATATGTTTTATTTTATGAGATTTTCAGGTGCTATTTAATCGTTTGATTGTTAGTGAACGCAGGTTTCGAAGAGAAGGAGGAGTTCATCTGGATCAACGAGGCTAGACTATACAACAACGTTGGGTTACAGGTAGGATCTAAACACTTGTTTACTCATAGTGTAAATGCATATTTAGAGAAGGATTGCTCTTATTTGTCTTGTTTGTCACTAGAAAGCCTTAGGTTTCTAGGGAGGTTGGCTTTGTCCGCAAAGTCGACTCTTTCCGCATGACAAAATGGCGACTCCGCTGGGGAATCCATGAATGTGTTTGAGTTCTTTTTGAATTGATACTTTGATCTGAGAAAAGTCGATTGCTTTCTAGTTTTTGTCTGTCTGACTGTGTATTTGGGTGGAATAGCTTAGGGTTAAATTAGATTTTTATTTTTCTTAGTTTTGCCAGCAGTACGCAGCCTCTGAGTTAGGCACAGTGCGTACTTGTATGCACTGCGGCTTTGTGCACAGAGCGTACCCGCACCTGTGTGAACAGATCACCTGTGTACCCCTGTCAAATTTGGGAAAATTTCAATTTTTTCCTTTTTGCTTCTTAGATTTTGTTTTTAGCTTATTTTTGCTGCCCAGATCCACTGTTCACCTGTCAGAAGTTTTCATCTTGGCTTGTTTCATTAGCATTCCTGCTCTAAGCTTTCATCAATTGGTGTTTTGAGTCTCTTTTTTGAGAAATTCTTGATTTGTTTTCCTTTGGTCATTACTTGGAGGTTTCTCTCAGTCCTTTCACAATTTTGCATCTTTTTGCTTTTGTTTTTGCAAAAAAAAATCCCCCTCATTCGCCGGGGGGGGTGCTAAATTGTGTATGAGTGTTAATCGCCTTTGAGTGTTTTTATTTTTTGATCTTTGGAACTCTCACCCAATTTTCTCGACTTGCACTTGATTGGTTCTTAGATTACATTAGAATCATCTTGTGTTAGAGAATTCTCTTGCATAGATCACATTTGCATTATTAGAATTCTCATTTTCAGAATATGAATGAAAAATGTGCATAGATTACATTTGCATACTTTTCAAGTGAATTGTGCATAGATGACAATTGCATAGTTTACATTCTGAAAAATCAATCGTAGATTTAGATCAGTTTTCTTTGATTTGAATTTACACAAAAATAAAAATAAAAAAACTATTTTGGAATTGATTTGCATTAGTTTGTCTTGATGAAATTAGTGCATTAGAGAATTTGTTATATTTCTCTTAGTGATCAATTTTTTGCATCGTTGGAAGTGAATGGAAACTCTCTCCTTACTTTAGTTAGGATTCATCGAATTGAAAAGATTACATTATCATATTCAATTGCATTCAGTTGAGTCGGGTCATAACACCATTGGTTTCATATCCATTTACCCATTTGAGTAATAACAGCCTTAATAACACAGCGCGTAATAAACATTCATCTAGTAATTTTTACATTTCTAGGGCTCTGATACACCAACATAGCTTAGGCTAGTGTCTTGGAGTAGGAGAGTAATTAACTCTCCAAGACAGTCAAACCAAACAAGTAGCTTATCTTGTGGTAGGATAAATCCAACTGTTACATTTATGCTCTGGGAAAGCTCCTCTTAAAGGAGAAGCACGAGACCGTGTCCGAACCAGTGAGGGGATCAATCCTCCTTCATTGGGAAAGACGCCAGATATGCACGTACTACAAACGGTAAACCTCGGATTATTGTCGAGGAGCCTGGGGTCACTTGTCGATAAACCTTGGATTATTGTCAAGGAGCCGGCAAGAGGATTGAGCTTGTTACTCTGCCCTTGTGTGCTATCGGGTCGTAGACTGTTTCCCCAGGTACATTTGTTGCTGTTGGTGACCTTAGTGACCATTATCTTTAGGATTCTACCCGAGGTGACGGTGGAGGGAAGATCCCACTGTACCTGGAGCAGACGTCGGCTAGACTCACTTGGATTTTCTGGGGGGTTCACTTCACTCGAGACGGTTAAAGTGGAGGAACTTGGTCCAGTCTATTCATTAAGCAGGTTTCCGGGGTAACTGTTCCACCCGCCACTTCTGTACTGAATTCTGCGATGTTGGATTTCATCACCAACTAGTTTTTTCGGTCCGGAAGGTTACTGTTTGTGTGTGGTTTGACTCTTAGATTTGATAGCGCGTGTTAATTTGTTTGTTTTTACTTTTAGAGACCATAGGTGTGAATTGTGAATTTTAATTGTTAGGTGTGAATTGTTAATTTTAGTTTTAAAAATTGTTAATAAAATTCACTGAAGTTGAATATAATGGCAAATGTTCCGGAATTTACCAACCTAGGAACCCCTCCTAACGAGAATCCTATTACTTTTCCTTACTTTGGAAATGTTGGTCCTCCTTATATGGCTACTTTGTCATTACCTGGATTTACAATAGGTTTACCGATATGGTTATTTTCAACTTCGTTGGCCCAAAATACTCCAATTGTTCCACCTCAACCGAATGCTTCACCTCAACAGAGTTCACCATCTCAACATCACCAACCTTCTGTTGACACTTTACCTTCTTCGCCTAATTTTTCTTCCTCCATTTCTTCCTCTTCGCCTGGTAAAAGCCTTGATGCTAGTAACCAGGAGGCTAAGAAGAAGAAGAAAGGGAAGAAGAAGAAGAAGAAGAAGAAGAAGAAGCAAGATAAGAAAGAAGTCAACCAACCAATCACGACTGTAAGTGTTAGTTGTGTTGAGGAAAACTCCGACATGCATTGTAAACCCAAATACCCTTGCAGGCTTTGTAAGGGTGACCACTTCCTTGTCAATTGTCCTGGTATTCCAAAGGTCTTGGAAGTATGGTCAGAAAAATCTCATCAACTTTCCGTTGATCCATCAACCAGTGATAGTCAGGTTCCTGGGAAAAAGGGTAAAGTTCGGTTTCCTTGTAAGTTATGCAAAGGGAGTCATCAAACTCACATTTGCCCTCACATGGATGAAGCCTCAAAATTGTTGGAAAACCTTACTGTTCCACAGCAAGAATTTCCAACTGGTTACCGTAAACTTTCTCCCAACCTACCGTCAACTGACAGAGTGATTGATCTAATTTCAAGTACAGTCAATCACACTCTTCCATTGAAGAGTGAAATTTATGTCACTCAGGTTGATGATCCATTAGTTGATCAAGTGGTCGATTCAATTTCACATTCGGTCGATCACACTCTCCCTTTCGAGAGTAAATTTCATACCGCTGATGTTCTTCTTGTTACATTGGATTCTTCTATGCCGGGGGGCATTTCACCTGTTCCTACAGAACCCCCTCCAAGTACTGAGGTCTTTTCCTTTGATTGGAATAGATTGACAGAACCTCGTCTTCCTTCCTCCATCCCTTTCCAAATCATTGTCAAGGCTAGTGGTAGGGACATACATCGTACACAGGTAGATGAAGGTGCTTCTGTTAGTATTTTATCCTCAACTGTTTGGAAAGCTTTGGGTTCCCCTCAGCTTGCGCCTATTACGCAGAATCTGAAAACTTTTAACAGAATCATTAGTGAACCTTTATGGATCCTTCCTAAGTTTTCTATTACCTTGGAAGGTAAAACTGTCTGTATTGATCTTATGGTAGTTTGAGGTCCCTTGGATTTTAATTTACTCCTTGGGCGAGACTATGTTTATGCAATGAAAGCTGTCGTATCGACACTCTTTCGCGTAATGTCTTTCCCTCACAATGGCAATATTGTGACTGTAGACCAACTTTCGTTCCCTAGTATTGTTTCAACTACCAATAATATGACACCCCTAAATGTTCCTGATTCTAAAGTGGTATCTACCTTGCCACGGGTTAATTATGTGGCAACTGGTCCCATGTTTTCAGTTACCGATGTAAGTGAGCCTCTTGATTTAGATCCGGTAATTGACATGGAAAACTCTATGGGATTACTTGAACACGATATTCTTATCCCTTTTGAGTCCCTTGACATGTGTTCCTTCCAGAGAACTATTCTTCCTTCTGATGAAGACCTCTTGGAAGCCATGATCAAGGTGTGTCCATTGACATGTCTTTCTTCCAGTTGGAAGCCATGATCCGTGAGACCAAGGAAAGTTCCTTTTACTGTGTCAACCTCGTTAAAAAATGAATCAGTTGGAGAGGAAAGTTCCTTTTACTGTGTCAACCTTGTTAAAAAATGAATCAGTGTGTGCGAGGATAGTTTGTTCCCGTCTCAACCTCATTAAAAAATGAAACTGGATTTACGAGGATAGTTTGTTCCTCTCTCAACCTCATTAAAAAATGAAATTGGAAAAGCGAGGACAGTTCCTTTTCCTGTGCCAACCTCGTTAAAAAATGAAACAGGTGTCCACGAGGATAGTTTGTTCCTCTCTCAACCTCGTTAAAAAATGAAATTGTAAAAGCGAGGACAGTTCCTTTCCATGTGCCAACCTCGTTAAAAAATGAAACAGGTGTCCACGAGGATAGTTTATTCCTGTATCAACCTCGTTAAAAAATGAAACAGGATAGTATGAGGATAGTTCTTTTACTGATTCAACCTCATTAAAAAATGAATCATCTAGATTTTAGGTTAAGTAGGTAGATTGTAGTGAGGAAAGTTCCTTTTACTGTGTCAACCTCGTTAAAAAATGAATCAGTCTGTACGAGGAAATTTCCTTTTACTGTGTCGACCTCGTTAAAAAATGAATCAGTGAGTAAGAGGACAGTTCTTTTTTTGTGTCAACCTCGTTAAAAAATGAAACAACTCCATTTTCAAGTCGAATCTTTACAAGATCTTGAAAGTAAACCTTCATTCCATCCAACTGGTTGAATGAAATGAAGCTTGGGGGGCATGTACCTTGATTTGCGTCATTATGCTGGGGGCATGCGAACTTCTTGAGCATAGTTCCTTATCTTGTGTCAAGCTCGTTAAAAAATGAAACAAGGATAGGTTAGATAGGTAGATTTTAGAGAGTAGTTACGAGCAAAGTTCCTTGTCTTGTGTCAAGCTCGTTAAAAAATGAATCAAGGATTTTAAGAGCATAGTTCCTTGTCTTGTGTCAAGCTCGTTAAAAAATGAATCAAGGTTTTTAGAGTAGAGTTTTTTGTTAGGTAGATTGTAGAGAGTAGTTATGAGCATAGTTCCTTATCTTGTGTCAAGCTCGTTTAAAAAATGAAACAAGGGTTTTGAGGATAGTTCTTTTCCTGTGTCAACCTCACTAAAAAATGAAACAACTCCCACAAGTCTTTCCAAGATCTTGAAAGTAAAGCTTCATTCCATCCACCTCATTGAATGCAATGAAGCTTGGGGGGCATGTACCTCGTTTTGCGTCATTATGCTGGGGGCATGTGAACTTATAACAAGCATGGTTTTTCATTTCAAGCTTGCGTAAACATGAAACCGAATCCGAGCATAGTTCTTTTCCTATGTCAAGCTCATTTAAAAAATGAAACAAATCCTCCTCTAATTGAGTCGAGAGTTTGACTAGATCTCGTAAATGTTAAGTTGTATTTTTAGGTTAGTTATTTCAGTTTTTTGCATAATTTTCTTATAGTTTTAGGTCGAGTCTTTCAAATGATCTCGTAACTCAACCTTCATTTCATCCAACTGGTTGAATGAAATGAAGCTGAGGGGGCATGCGCTCTAGCAGTTATGCTTAGGGGGCATCAAGCACAGTTTTTTCTCTGTTTCAAGCTTGTGCAAAAATGAAACTACTTTGAAGCATAGTTTTTCTCTGTTTCAAGCTTTTGTAAAAATGAAACTTATCTCGAGTCAATTTTAGTTATTTTCAAGACTCGTTAAACTCATGAAAACACCGAGATTATTTTGCTATCTTTCATTCTCGTAAAACAAATGAAAATGCCGAGTTCTTTCCGTCTTTTCCTGCTCGTAAATTAAATTGAAAGTCGACCATATGAGTACATTTTTATCATTTTTTCGAACTCGTTAAAACTTACGAAAAAGTGAAACTTTAGAGTCATCTTTAAGCCCTTTTCTGACTCCTAAAACATGAAAAGATTGTCGAGCGTTTCTTTTACACTCGTTAAATCGGAATTAAAAGACGGTCCTCTTATAGCCCTTTTCTGACCGTAAAAACACGAAAAGATTACCGGATTTTTGTCGTTTCAAATTTGATACTGGAAATAAAACGACGTGCCCTTGATCGCTTTTTACTTTTCAGGTCAGAGGCACTAATCATGAAAGTACTCCTTGGTTGCAAGATCAAGCGGTTCTCTCAGGTATTATTTTATACTTTTTCGGGCTTGAGAGACACAAATTTATGAAAAATTTCACCTTGGAGTCTTCTTTAGTTTTTTCAGACTCTGTAAAATTGAAAAACGCCGAGTTTATCCTACTGGACTCGTTAAAATTTCACAGTAAAGGACCTGTTCGATTACAAACAGGAACGGACCACTCCTTCTTAGGGTCCGAATCTAAACTAAGTTGGACTCATCCGAAGGATGAGCTTATAATCAAGCATATGTTATCCTCCTCAAGCTTGTAAAAAATAAAGAGGTACTTGCCAGAAATGGTGGGGGAAAAGAGAGAAGAATGAGCCTATTTGTTATCCTTTGTTACAGAAGAACCTTATCACCGCTCTTGAACACGACACTTTTCATTCACCTGGGTTGGGAAATCCTTTGCCTTAAAGTTGATAAAACCACTTTGAAAATCTTCAACCGTTTCTGGGTATTAACATTGGGTCAATCGTCACCAAGCCATCTATCGTGTCGCTATGTGTTCAAGATGTCTCTGCAAATAAACCATTCATATGCAAAATACTTGTCATCCATTTGACCATCCCTGAGTCAGTCCTTACAGCAACATTTCTTCAACTTGAACAATGATTTCATGTTGTAAGCTTGCCTGCAACGGGTCGCTTTCTATCAACATCAGCACATTATCTAGAAAGGTGACTTATAAATCGTCAGTACCTTGAAGTCTGCATGCATCAATGGCAGGTTTCTCGCCTTTGACGACAGTTTACATCATTGACTTTCGATCAAAGGATTCCGTGACGTGTTCGACATCAACCCATTCATTCACATTTCATGGATTGTACTGGGTACTTTGAGAACCATTGACATCACTGGTGGTCTCTCTCACACTTGTTAACAGTTTACATCATTGACTGGTAATCAAGTGGTTTCTACCATGTTCGACATCAACTCATTTATTCGCATGGATAGAATCGTACAAATTCGGGAAGTAGAAATGAAGACCTTGGATCTAGTTTCCACCATCCAGGCTGCGAGGAGTTTTGTATTCATTATATAGTAGACTTATCATAAACAGGTGGCTGCGTCCATACGGTGTCTACAAAAGTCTATGATTGTGATGTACTACAAAATCATTCTTGTATCAGAGCAGTAGTTAGATTGTTAGTTAAAGTTTTCAATCTGAGTATGGGAATGCCTACCTCAGCGATGATATCATCTTATATATGTATTTTGTGTTGAATATCTACAGGTTCTGACCAGGCTCTGACAAGATACTCCTTGAAATGATAAAGTACTTCACCCTTCCTAGATCATATAAAACCCTAATCTACTACAGGCTTCGCACTTTAGGGGGCAATCTGTTACACTAAAAAATGTCACCATGACTTTTTGCAGTTAGTATGGCTCCATCCACTGTCATACTATCCTCCTTGGCAAGTCTCATGCCTCTGCTCTTCATGTCAAACTCCAAGAAAGAGAGAAAAGTCATTTAAAGTCAATTATCTCTGGTACACAGTTTCTCTTAGCCTTACCTGCGTGTACGCAACCCAAGTTCACAATACCTGTGTACTTGTACGCTCTGTATGTAAAGGGGTGGGTGCGTACCCCTGTAAAGGTCAAAAGGCACGAGTTTCATCTTAAAAAAGTTACTTGTGGTCATTTCTAGAGCATTCTAGAAGCTTGTTTGACGTGTATGAAGCGCCTCCAGATGGTTCATGTACCCAAAGAAAGAGGAACTTATCCCATGAAGAGGGGAGCTATCCCATTGAAAGAGGGGCTTATCCCATTCATGGTGGAACTAATTAACTTCCTCTAGAGCATTATAAATACAGGCATTGGGCCAGAGGGAGGGGAGGTTGAAAGCTGAACATTCCTAAGGGTAGATGCTGCTGGAATTAGGACTTCCTTGTAGAAGCTTGTGAGGAGAGATTACCATCTTTGCTTGTTCCATTTGGAAGTGGGTGAGCTGATCAGAGTAAAGGAGAACTCTTGTGGACCCTGGGAGGGACCTGCACAACACCAAGGCTCAGGTTGTAATGGTTTCTTTTGTTTCCTATTAATACAAATAAGTCCATTATTCTCAACAATTTGTTATTTATGAATTGTTTCATATGCTCCTTGGTCTGTATGTTAAATATGTTTTATTTTATGAGATTTTCAGGTGCTATTTAATCGTTTGATTGTTAGTGAACACAGGTTTCGAAGAGAAGGAGGAGTTCATCCGGATCAATGAGGCTGGACTACTACAACAGTGTTGGGTTACAGGTAGGATCTAAACACTTGATTACTCATTGTGTAAATGCATATTTAGAGAAGGATTGCTCTTATGTGTCTTGTTTGTCACTAGAAAGCCTTGGGTTTCTAGGGAGGTTGGCTTTGTCCGCAAAGTCGACTCTTTCTGCATGACAGGAAGAAAGCCATGATCAAAGTGATGAGAATAAAGCACAAAACATTACTTTTAATAAAGGTGAAAATAAACTTGGTCGTAGTGATAGAGATCCACATGAAGAAAATATCAACAACGGTTGTGATGAGGAAGATAGTAAAAGTAGTTATATGAAAACTGGAGATGAGAAGTCTGAAAGTTATGTCTTCGGTGGAGATTGTCATGAGTATAGTGACGACAGTGACAGCGATGAGGATAGTGATATGGATAGCATTAATCTTGATCATGTAACGAGTGATGTGGACAATGACATGGAAGATGAAAGAAAAAACTTCATGACAAGGGGATGTGCAAGCTTAGCAAGGGAAGAAGCATTATTGAGAATTTATTCCATACACACGGGAAAGCTACGAAATCGAATTTACATACTCGTTTATCCATGAAAACTAATTGGCTACGTGGAACTCTGTGACACTGATAGAATTATTTGGCAATTGAATTCCGGAATACGGATCCTGCATATATCTGGTGAAGTAGCCAAAATAATAAAAAAAACCAATATTGAAATGTTGGGTTGCCCTTATTATTTATACAAGAGAAAGTTGTTCATTTGCCACACCCAGATGAGAGGCGTGATAAGCCTTAATGTTTTTAATTTAGAAGGTGAGATTTTGCTCACATTTCAAGACCACCAAATATGTATGCCCAACCTCTACTTCGGTTCGTACATTACAAATGCGCAGGATATTGTTATATCTGTTTGCCATGGCCAAGTAAATATGTATGAGCCGTCACGATCAGAAATGTTGACGATCAATATCAGTAGCATTTTTATGGGCAAATGCATCACAAAGATTACAGCCGGTGCTTCCAATTGTTCTGATATAAGAAAGTTGGCATGGAGATTTCTGGTACCGTGGGCATTTGCATACAATGAAAAAACTCATGAATTATTCACGGGATGTCAACTAGGAAGGATTTATAGATGGTCCAATAAATTTTATGATGATGTACTAATTGATTGTTCGTATAGTCCAATAGACAGTTTAGATGAGTCTGTGGGTTAAAGCTCTAGCAGAAATGAGGAACTACATGAAAATGAACATAATGAAGAGGAAGAGTATGAAGTGGAAGAATCGATGGAATGGGGACAAGAAAAGTCTTCTACACCAAACTATGTAGCATCCCGAAAATCATTTAAAATGTTATGTCCACCACACTACACCAACCCGCTACCCGAAGGGTATCGATACACCGGTTCAAATCACATACGAATTATATATATAATTAATACGTTACATCCATACAGATCACCGGGTCATATATATATTAGCTCCAATATACCGAGCTCAAAAAAATGCGGGTCGCGTATATTATTAATCGCGGGAAAAAGAAAGGCTTTTGGTGTTAGATGGATACAAAAAGAAATGAGTCAGATAGAAAAAAATACGCAGTTAACAGGTATTAATATTAAGGTTTGCAGGGACAATGAGTTGTCACGCCTGTGCGGGACCAGTGATACGTCACCCCAGTTTGAATTGGATCGAACCATGAAATCAAGATCCGTTTTCTCAATGGAATTTGAAGCGACTCTGCCTGGATTCAAAACTTGTTCGATTCTAAACAAACATGAAGTTTCCAGATTAGGATTTCATGGAAGCATTAGAGAAAACTGGTATTCGATTCTAAACAAACATGAAGTTTCTAGATTTGGATTTCATGGAAGCGTCAGAGAAATTGGTATTCGATTCTAAGAAACTGGTTGCGATGCTTAATGGACACCAATTTAATGACAACTAGAAAGACTAAGGGAGAGGGTATTTATTTGGCAGACACCTTAGAACTTGCTACAATGTATGCACGTTACACAATGAACATTTGTGCAGGCCCGTGCTCCCTTATTCGGGTAGCTGTCAAATGGTCAACTAAGTGTAGACCCGTGCTCCCTTGTTCGGATAGTTGTCATGAGTCTTTAAAATGGTCAACAAAGCATCGTGACTGTTGTGGATTCGTTGTTGTTGGTAATGTGGTAATGTAGTAAGGCCGTAATACTTATAAGGTAATATACATATAAAGTTATATGATAATAAATATATATTATAACTATATAATATATCTATATATATATATATATATATATATATATATATATATATATATATATAGATATAGATATATATATCATTATTATTATTATTATTAAAAAAAAGGAAAATATATATATATATATATATATTAAAATAATAATAATAATAATAAGTTATTAAAAAAAAAAGAGACAACCTTGGACTCAAAATAGAGTTACTAGCGAGCCACCACTGACAGAGACTTTTGGCTTTCCAAATGTCGAGACGACAACCACAAATACAATTGCCAGCAATATAGCTTTGAGGACAAAGCTTCTGAAGGAAAGGGCTATGTTATGAATATAATTCATAACAAGTAATTAAATAAAATAAATATAAATATTAAATAACTAAATATTACTTAGGTTAAATAGTCATTAAGTTAAGTGAAAATGCATGTCTAAAAGACATGCCCATTCACAAAAGGACACCTGCTTCGGTATATAAATGCGGGTCCTCATTGTAACAATCATCACTTATACATTTTATATATATTAATAAATTATTATTATTAAATACCTGTGTATTTTTACATTAAAGTTCCCAAGCTATTAGTTTTCTTGCTTCAGCCATAGTTTTTATACTCTTGGACGCTGTTGAGGGATTGCACTATACAGAGCCGGTGCGTGACTATGAAAGGGACAACAATTTGGACTGCATCTACAAGATAATTTTTGAGAGCAAGACTGGGTAAATCCCACCGTAGATGGATGAATTTCATGGGAGTGTGAATGCTCCTATACGTCGGATTTGGATGAGGAGATAGAGCGACGGTAGAATCGGTTACACGAGGTAACCATGATTAATTTCAATATGATGACAAGATCACTACGTTGCGTATCGACAGAAGTGAGAGATCTACCTACTTATGATGGGTTAAGTGAGGTAGATGCCTTCTTGGACAGATTTGAAAGGGAGGTGCCGGAAAAACAACGTTTCCAAGCCTTGAATTGGGTATTGCGCACTACACCTGCGAGGTGGTGGGGTACGCACAAAGGAAGCTTTGAAGACTGGCACACATGTAGGAGGATGATGCACACATGGTTTAGGAAGCCTAGAGTGCGATTGACAGATAAATATAATGGGCAGGATGATCCGCGCATACATCTGTCCAAGTGGACATAGGCCTATGGGGAGAAGCCACAACTGGAGTGGGTGCACCTGTTCTGTCACACCCTGGATGTTATACCAATGAATTGGTATATAGAAATAGAGCTCCCCCATAGGACAAGTGAATGGGATTACCTACGTGAAGGGTTTGTGATGACCTTAAACTTTGAGGATGGATGGGATAGTATTGATGAAGTACTACAAGAAGTAAAAGCAACCATCTTTAGGATGTCACAGGAGTCAGTAGAGTTGATTCAGCCTGAATGGGCTGCTCAGTTAAGTTGCACGCTGGAGTGTTATATTGTAACTACTGAGGAAGAGGATGAAGATCCAAGGAACATTGATATTCCCAAGACAGAAGGCTAGCACGAGGTTCAACGACCACAAATCGAGATCCCTGACATAACTACGCAAGTAAAAACTAAGCAGGTAAATATTGGTACAGAGGCGGGACCTAAATTCACGAATATTGGGGACTACTGGGACGACGTGATGGTGAACAAGGTGGTTGAACTACTCCGCGAATATCAGGATTTATTCCCGACCAAGTTTACTAAATTAAAGGGAATAATTAGAGATTTAGGGGTAATGAGGATCATGTTGAAACCTGATGCAAAGCCAATTAAGCATAGGCCGTATCGCTTAAATCAGAAATACAAAGAAAAGGTCAGTGTATAATTAGACAAGATGCTCGCGGCAGGCATCATTGAGCCTATGCAGGAATCTGACTGGGTAAGTTCGATGGTAGTACAAGAGAAGAAGCAGAAGGATGAAATAAGAATATGCATGGATCTCAGAAAGTTGAACGATGCATGCGTACATGATCCCTTCCCAACTCCATTCACAGATGAGGTGCTGGACAATGTAGGCGGTCAGGAAGCATATTCTTTTACCGATGGGTTCTCAGGGTACCATCAGATCAGGATCGCGCTAGAAGATAGGAGCAAGACAACCTTCGTGATGGAGTGGGGTTGCTTTCAATACACTGTCATGTCGTTTGGATTGAAGAATGCGCCGGCCATCTTTTCGCGCGTAGTTGTTGCGGCGTTCAGGGAATATATTCATAAATTCTTGGAGGTCTATTTTGATGACTGGACTGTATTTGGGTTGGTTAGGAGCCATGTAGCAAACCTGCACTTGATGCTAGATACATGCCGAAGATACCAGATTGCACTTAACCTCAAGATGTGTATGTTCCTCGTTCCTTTTGGGACCCTGTCAGGACATGTGGTTTGTAAACAAGGGCTGATGGTAGACCCTGCAAAAATCACGGTGATTCTAAATTTGGAAGCATCGTGCAGTGTGAAACAGCTGCGTGCTACCTTGGGACATATGGGGTACTACAGAAATTTTATCAAAAGTTACACCCAAATCACTGCGTCAATGGAAAAACTATTGAAGAAGGATGTCATGTTCTATTGGGACAATGACTGTAAAAGAAGCCTAGATATCTTGAAGGAGAAGATCGTGACTACGTTGATTCTTGTCTTCCTGAGCTAGAAAAAAGAATTCCATGTTCATGTTGACGCGTCGTGTATAGCTCTTGGGAGAATTCTCACATAGGATGGCGGAGAGGGCTTGGATCACCCTATCGCATTCGTGAGTCACAAATTATCTAAAGCAGAAAAGAACTATTCCACCACTGAACGCGAGGGACTGGCTATGGTGTATGCACTCCATAAATATTAGCACTATTTGCTAGGAGGACACTTCAAGATGTATACAGATCATTCTGCGCTGAAATACTTGGTCAATAAGCCTGTGTTCGGGGGGCACATATGTAGGTGGCTTTTATTGTTCCAAGAATATGATTTTGAAGTTGTTGTGAAGCATAAATGACTAAATGTGGGACCTAATCACCTTTAACGCATTGAGACAGGGGAGGAACCTACCATCTTGGAGGAAGGACTACCGATGTGCAGCTTTTTTTTTTGCATGTAGCAGATGGAAATTTTTAAGATATAATTCACTTTCTAACAACTAGAACTGCTATGGAAGGTTACGCTGTCCAGCAGAAGAAGGAACTAGTGGTGCGCGCAGCAAATTTTCTGTCATTACGGGGCACCTATATAAGATGGGGAATGATGAGATACTGCGAAGATATGTACCTGAGTTTGAACGAAATAGCATCCTCGCGGAAGCACATGGGGGCCCCACGAAAGGTCATTATGCAGGGAGAGTAACTGCACAGAAGGTTCTTCATGCAGAGTTGTGGTGGCCAACCTTTCATCAGGATTCAAAAGCATATTGCAAGGCATGTGATGTATGTCAAAGAATGGGTAAGCCATCGTGGAGGGATGAGATGCTTTGAATCTACAAATGACGTTGCAGCCCTTTGAGAAGTGGGAAATTGACTTTGTAGGACCTATCAGACCGCAAGGAAGGACAGGCGCAAGATATATTATTACTACGACAGAATACCTGACATGTTGGGAAGAAGTGAAGCCAGTAAAAGATTGCACGACCGTGAAGGTTCTGTTTGACCATGTACTAACACGATTCGGTTTTCCGAAGATCTTGATGAGCGATCGTGGTACACATTTCCTAAATGAAATGATCAGTGCACTGATGGAAGAGTTTCAGGTGTATCATCAGAAAAGCACACGTATCACCCACAAGCTAATGGGACTGTAGAAGCGTTTAACAAAATATTGGAGACTGCGCTGACGAAAGTATGCAATGCATAGCGAAGTGACTAGGACTTGCACATACCCATAGTATTATGGGCTAATTGGAAAACATGCAAGAAACTAATGGGACAGATGCATTTTAGGCTAGTCTATGGAGTGGAAATCGTAGTGTCGATGGTGTATATCGTGCCTAGTCTGTGCATAGTAGTGCTCACAGGTATGATGGATTACGGTGCCCTGGAGAAGAGGCTTGCGTAGTTGGAGGAACTCGAAGAAGAATGGTTTTTGGTTAGATTCCATCAGCAGGTACAAAAGCAGCTCGAAAAGGCCTAGCACGATTGACATATCAAGTTGCGTACTTTTAAGGTAAACGATTTGGTGCTGTTATATGACAACAACTTTGATAAATTCTCAGGGAAGCTCCAAATGCATTGCATGGGACCATATGTTATCAAGGAAATCACAAATGGTGGTGCGATGAAGTTGGTGAAACTGAATGGCGAACTCTTCCCAGGAAAAGTAAACGGTAGTTGGTTGAGACCATACATAGGTGGCCTGGCCATCAGACTAGCCACAGAAAGTACAGTAGGTAGCCACTCAGTGCGTTGTCGACCTTGCAGCAGTCTGGGCAGAGTTGGGAGGTCGCCGCGTGAAGATCTCCACACTAAAAAAAGTGACTCGAGGGCGAGTCACGATGTTTGTGTTGGGGCCTATTTGGTGTGGGATCCCCTAAGGGAATTTTTGGGGCTTAAAGACTAGATTTTGACTAAATCTGATGTAAAGACTCCGCGTTTTGTGGGCGCAAAGTGTAAGCTTGTAAATGAGTCATAGGGTTGTCCGCCCTCATTTTTGTAATGTAATGTCAGCTTTAGAGATCTACCCATGGTCCACAGACCATGGGATTGTATAAACAGAGAGAGGCTCTAAGTTGTAAAGGACAAAAGAAATGATGATGCAGTAGAAGCATAGCAGAAGATCTAAGTGTAGAGTCGAGTCTTTAGGTCGTAGAGTAGGAGAAGGCTCTGCATCTAAGTGCGCAGAGGCCTAGTAGTCCGCAACTAAGTGCGTGGACCCCTACAGCTGAGTGTGCAGGGCGAGTCGAGTCTATAACCATTGGAGAAGTAATAAAGATAAGTTTCATATCATTTATGTGTATCTTTTTCCTATTTTTTGCATTGAATGTATTGGGTATAAATTGCAATTTCACTGTTTATATGGTGCACAAACTTATATGATTGTGTTGATTAAGTGAATATAAGATAAAGTATCTGTTTACGCGAAGTTAACTAACAATTATAAGAAGATAAGTAAGATCCGAGGTGTAACTTAGGGAAATAGCGTAGGTTGCTACCTTAGCAGTGCGAAATCACCTTGGCCCCTAGTTAGGGCTATGTGAAGGTGTTTGTAACAGATCGCGAAGGCCTCGCAGGTCAGGACAGTGCATGAAGTGACCTGCATGAAGCCATTCACAGTTAGACTAAATTGACCCCTCAGACATCTCAAGGGTACGGAAACTTGGTTTGAGCATCTCCCCATACTACTTCGAGTGAGACGTCAATCCGAGCTCCGCGGGCTATTGCCGAAAGGGCTAGTAATGCAGGGATTTGTTTGGCTAATTAACTCCAAACCTGGGTCAAGCCCCCTCAAGCCAACAAGTAGTCACGACAAATATACGAGGTTAGTATCATGTGGATATGAATTGATATTGTATACTTGTATTATGCCTATGTTTATGTTATGACAGGTAATGTTGAAGGATACATTAGCCAAATGAAAGCAGTGTGGTTTGCAACATGCTAGGGACAAGCATGGGTAAGACATCAGAAGAAATGTTTCTTGGTAAGGACAGTATGGTTTTGGATGTGTGGTACTACTGTTGTGCATATACTGTATATGTTGTACATGTTTCATATATGATGTGTGCACATGTGGTGTTGTGTATATATAGTGTGTGTACATGTTATTTATGCAGTGTTATGTACAAGATGGTACAGATAGTGTTGTATGAATGTTACATATTCAATACTAGGTTTAAATGGTGCTATATACATGTTGGATATGCAGTATTGTGTATATATTGTACTGTGTGCATGATGGATATGCGGTGTTGTGTGCATATGGTGCTATGCGCATGTTGGATATGCAGTGTTGTGTATAGATGATGTTATATACGTGTTGGATGTATGTACAAGTGGTGTTGCATGCATGTGGTACATTGGTACTATGTACATATGGTGTGGTGTGCATGATTGTACAAGTGGTGTCGTGTGCGTGTGGTGTTGTGTACATATTGTACAAGTGGCACTGTGTGCATGTGGTGCTAGGTACATGTCATGCATGTGGCACTATGTACATGTGGTGTCACGTACATGTCGTGCATGTGGTACTGTGTACATGTGGTATTGTGTATGCATTGTATAGTGGTGTAGTGTACATGTGGCGTTGTGTACACATTGTGCAGGTGGTGCCATGTACATGTGATGTTGTGCACACCTTGTGTAGGTGGTGTGGTGTACCGGTGGTACTATGTACATGTTGTACATATGGTATTGGTGTACGTGTGGTATTGTGTGCATGTCATCCATGCTGTGTTATGGGCATGTGGTATTATGTATGTGCATCATGTAGTTGTGGCATTGCATCGTGTGTATTCGTTGTGTTGTAATTTGTGTAGGTACATGTATTGGCTGGTATTGCACATGGGTATAGATGGATGCATTGTGTTGTACACTAGTTGTAGGTGTATGTGTTGTACGTCAGGTGTAGGTGCATGTATTTCATGGTGTTGTGTGTTAGGTGTGGTTGTATGTGTGTGATGCACACTATGCGTATGTGCAACTGGTAGAGGAGAAGGCATTGGGTGTTTGCTGGGTGTGGAAACTGATCCGATGTCTATACAAAAGAACAAAGGCAGAAGTAAGGATCGATGAAGGATAGGTATCGGTATTTTAATTCAATTTTATTATGCATGAGATTTATGATTATGGTATATGATGATTATATGTGATCTATGATTTTGGTTTATGATCGTTACATGTGATTTATGATTTTGATCTATGATGGTTGTGTTTGAGCTAACCTAATGTGATATCTTTATATATGTTGATTTGGTCAAATATGCTAGTTTGACTTGTTGTGACAGGAAGCGAACATGATTGAAAATGTACCTTATTGACGAGCTACCAATGAGGTATGATGTGAATTTATTTTCAATTTATTTCAAATCTAATGGAAGTTATGTGTTTGGTACAGGAATTAATGCTTGATTGGGTAGTTGAAATCAAGTACAAGAATTAGAAGCTTGATATGGTGGTTTGGTGGTTGCTTATGGTGGTTTGGTAGTTGCTTTATGATGGTTTAGTATTTGATTTATGTTGGTTTAGTATATGCTTTATGGTGATTGATATATGCTTTATGATGGTTGATATATGCTTTATGATGATTTGATATATGCTTTATGTTGGTTGATACATGCTATATGATGTTTTGATATATGCCTTATGATGTTTTGATAGATGCTATATGATGATTAGTGTATGATTGATATATGTTTGGTATATTATTTGGCATATGTTTTGGTATATATATTTTGATGAGGTTTTTATATGTACACCCGTGTATGGATGTAAATACTGTAACGAGTTGTGTTATAAAGCTCCACTATGCGGTATGGGTGTTATGTTATTATGCTATCATGTGGTTATATTATCATGATGTTATGATATCATATGAGTTTTCTTGAGAAGGATGATCATTATAAATGCCATAATGAGTTGTTTTATAAAGCTCCACTATGTGGTATGTTGTCATGTTTCCATGATGTTTTGATTTTGAAAAGATCTTTCATTGTAAATACTACAACGAGCTATGTTATAAAGTTCCATGGGCAGTCTATTTTTATTTCAGAAGTCTTGTTGGTTATAGGTGTCATTGAACACCAAGGATGGTGTTCCCCCAATGGGGAGGGTTCTGTAATAGCCCTGGTGGAAATTCCATGTAAAAATATATAAATACCATGGACGATGGGACACGTATTCCAAGCTGAATGGTGGGAAAGACATCCTAGGGGGTGTTCATTTGGTTGTTTGTGGCTAAGGAAATTGGCAAAGGCAATGGCTAAGGCATTAAAGAGGAAAAAATATATTTTGGCATATTTATTTATGAAAATAATGGAAATTAGGAGAAAAGGAAGGTGAAAGGTCACATTTTGCATGTGAGGAGGAAATTGAAGGAAAATAATGGAAAATGAAGAAAATAGAGGCCTGATTAATAAAAAGGCTTGTGAGGATCAATGGGAAAGACTTGGTCAATTTAGTTTTGGGGCTCTCTCATTATTCTCTCTCTCTCTCTCATACTTTTGGAGACTTAGAGTTTTCTTGGAACACTCTTGGAGGGTGCGACATAATTGGATTCTTGAAGCAAGAAGGCAAAGGAAGAACAAGAAAGAGCAAGAAGGCATCAACATCAACAACTACATCATATTTTCTTGCAGGTATTGAGTTGCATGTATGCTTTATTCAATAGTTTTGGCATGCATGGCACATGCATGTGGTTTCTTGGTTGTGATCTATCATTGGCATGGAGGATTGTCTAGATCGGCAGTGGATTACCTAGCCTTGCCATTTCCTGGATAGCCATGGTGTTTGTGGGTTTACTTTCATTGTTTTGTTTTGGTTGGTTCTCATTTTTACATAGCTTGGGTTGAGTAACTAGTCCTGGAAGCCCTGTAACAGCTTGGGTTAAGTTACTAGTCCTAGAACCCTGGTTGAACAAACGCTCTGGAAGCCCTTGGCAGGTTGAGTTACTAGTCCTAGAAGGTTTGGTTGGACAAACGCTTTGGAAGCCCTGTATAAGTTGTGGGTTGAGTTACTAGTTCTGGAAGCCTTGGTTGGACAAACGCTCTAGAAGCCCTGGAAGGCTTGGATGGAGACCAATCTGATGATGGTTTTTGGTGATGTCCGACCGTGAGGTGGAATCACTATTTGATGGGTTGAGGTGGGTGGCGTCTGGAAGCCTTAGATGATTTTTGATTGATGTGTTCTATGAGATCCCACATTCATGCTTGGAATATGGCACGGGGGTGATTAGCTGAAGAGATACTTGGCTCAGCCAATCTATGGTCAGGTGGAACGTGGTAGTCCCATCTCCGGTTGGTTCATTGCATTTATTAATGAAAAAAAAAATCCCTTCATTTTAATGTGCAAATGTATTGATGTATATATGGATTTTTGATGGCTGATATGTTTATTGTATTTCTGTTCCTATTATGTTTCTTTTATATGCACATTTACCCTAGAGGTTGTTACAAATTTCACCTCAGCTCCTCCCACATAGCCAAGAGAGTATGTTATCTTTTCTTTAAGGAGTAAGCAGTGGCTCCAACACCCCTCACACAGGGTTAGTGATGTATGGTGTAACGATGTGTCTTGGAACTTTCCCTTAATTCAAAAGCCTGGCAACATGCCATCTTGTTTTCACACATGTATTGTATCTATTGTAAGACTAATCTTTAACACTTGTAATGCATGTTGCTCGAAACTGTGCTTAACACTTGAGCTAATTCACTTGTTGTAATAAACATATGTAAATGGAAATGTGTTGTATATGTTGTTAACATTGTCTCGCCCGTGTAGACTACTCTCCTGAACATCAGACAAACCTTTCACGTAAAACTTGTTATAACAACTGTTGCACTCTTGTGGAATAATCCGCTGACTGTTACACGTGTTATATTCCCTTGTCTGTTGTGACTGTAGCATCTGTGTGGACTGTTCTGTCAAAAGTTGTGCATGTCCTATTGTGTTTTTTGTTCCTAGCAGAGTTGGGACTTCTCCAAACTGACTTGGGGCTCACTCTCACCCTCTCTCCCTCTACAGTGAAAGAACCATTGACACAAGTAACACTTACACTCACTAGGCATGCGAACCTCACTTCTCGAAGACAAAGCATACCACTCTCCTGTGCTGACAAGCAAGAGTTGAGGCAGATCTTTAAGATAATGGCAATCGGGCCATCATACTAGACATGACTCCCACACCAAATGATGTGAGGTCTATTTGGGCCTTCATACCGGGGTGATCCTCTGAATGTTGGTGGGTCCTGTTGTCCCTTAAGAAACCAATTTCTTGGTTGTGTAGAAATTGTGCTTAAGACATTAATGTTTATCATTATTGTCACTTATTTGTTACTTAATTGTATGTTGTATTCTCAAATGAAGGACCTGAAAGACTTGGTTTTTAACCCTCAATACTTAGGTGACATGAAAATCTCAGAATTCCATTTGATTTTTGAATATAAATGATGAATGAAGAAATCTTGAAGAAGTCATAGACAATATGTTGTTTTACACAAAATCTACTATCTGTGACACTTGGAGAAGTTAAAGATAATATGATGTCTTACATAGAAACTACTATCTATAACTTAGAAGAATTGCAGAGGTAGGAACTTCAAGTATAGGAGCGCTCTTTTAAGGGATTTTAACTTCATTTACATAAGCAAATAAAGACCTACAACTTCATTACCATACTTAAAGGAAGAAAACATATGATGACACATAACAGAGAAGTCACAAAAACATACCCAACAATGTGTTGAAAACTTCTGATTCTTTCATTACTCAATAGTTTTATCAAGAATACAGTGGCCTATTCTCCAGGTTCTCCAAAGTTTGAACCCTTTCTCTGTAAATTTTCCTCTTTTTATTCATTATGAGACAATTGGTAATCACCAAAACTGTCAAACTGCTTAACTATTTTCTAACTGTCTAATAGTAAAAATCACTACAAAATATTACTTTAGAGGGTAAAAGACACCTCATTCTAAAGAAAACAAAATAATAGGAAGTAACATAAATTAGAAATCTGATCATGGTTGCTCGTTGTTCAGATCTATGGCTAGACTGCTGATGAAGTTTATTTGTAGATGTTCTGATAATATTTAAATTGTTTTAACACAACACACTGCACTTTAACAAAACTTCGTGCGTGGACTTGTGGGCCACCTACATATCAGAAGTGTTGTGATTGGTCAAAACACAAGGAAACCCGACCAATCACCGTCCCTTTGAAGTTTTGGTCATCATATCTAACTTTGGTTATTTTGCTAAAACAACGAAATCAGTTGATTTACGCGAAATATGGCAAACCTTCGATTACCATGAAACTCAAAAAAATTAAAACTCTGGTTCATAAACATATCGCGTCTGCCTGAGTTGTGCGCGATCACCATCCGATCACCCATTAAATGGATGGTTTGATCCCTCGGAACTCGATGAAACTTTAAACCTGTTGAACAAAACCTTATCGCATCCATTTTTTAAACAACCGTTTGCATCCCACATGGACCCGATAACAAATAAAACTGCTAGTTAAAGATTTATCAGGTTTGATTTTAAAAATAAAACCTGATTACTTTTTTATACGATATCTGTCAGATCTTGTCCCTTTCGATGGATGGTTGTTATTGATCCAAACTTCAACGGATTAAACTGCAATTCATACACCATCGCGTCTGATTTATGAAATAAACTTCATTCTAGTTACCCACGTGATTGCCATCGGATCTGCTGCCTTGCAAGCAAATGGCTCAGATCTTCTCACGGGTTTCTCACATTCAAAAGCTGTCAATAAAATAAAATAAGTTATTTCTTTCAAATTTCCGCTTTTCCCCTTATTTCTGCTACAACATAATATTTGAATTTTTTCATTTTTGTAATAAAACTTAAAATAAAATTAAAAGGATAATGGATGCTACAACAGGTCCAGCACCATCAACACAACATTTTTTTTTTTTATCATTTCCTCATTTGCTTTAATGTCACAAGGATCATATCCTAGTTTAATCGCCAAAGCGTCAAGAGGTTTAGTTCTGGTATCTTTGGCTAAGGATGACATTCTTTCCATCTTCAGCTATGAATGAATATTGTTTATAGAGGCTTTCCATTTAGAGTCTACAATGGATGAACTTGTTAATGTTGAATATATAATCTCACCAACCTATTTATGCAACTCAATCTGATCAATTTCATGAATCTTCTTGGTGTCAAAAGAAAAGACATATGTTTTGTAATCTTCTACACTTTTTGGGGATTGGAACTATAGGTTCCAAGAAAGATAATTGGAATTGTCCTTTCTCTATGTCAAGTTCATACAATAGTCTATGTTGGGTAGTAGAATATTGCTTCCATAATTTTGAGTAAGTTGTGACCTTCAATGCTTCATTCTTCTTCTTAATCTCTATGTACCTAGAAAACAATTGTGTTGTGTTGCAATTTGAGAAGAAGAAGACACATGAGAGTTTGTTGTTTCTTCAATATGTGCAAAAGAAGTAGTGGAAAAACCTGTTAGAACGACTGGAGTTTACTCCTATGGGCCTTTTTCTTCCCAGGATTCCTCCAAAATGTTTGTTTTCTTTCTTCTCTTGAAAACTAGAAAGTCCGCAGCTTGAGATCCTGAATCTGTAGTAGACGTACTTTCCCTTGACCTCTTATTTTCTTTTTCTTTTGAGATAGGAGTTTGTAGGTATGTTTGACTAACAATTTGTTCTTCAACTTCCTGTAGTGTATTCTCTGTCCACTCCTCTTGATTTTCATATTGCTTTATTTCTTGTCTAGGTGTATGTACATAAGGCATGGTCCTCTGCTTCACTCTTAATTTTGAAATTATCCCTAAAGGATCATAAGATCGTGTGAAACTAAATTTAAATTTCATTTTCTTCAGTAAATCAACTACATCCTTTGTTGGAATTTCTCTAGTATTGATGATGAAAGGGCCAATCTATGCCTCAACTTAAATTGTGCCTTTTGCTTTCTTGATACAAAATGCATGTCATCCATATTCATAATTTGTATGATGTATTCTAATGCAAAGATTGTTATTGGCACAAAAAATGGAAACATGTAAGAAGGGAGTTCACATCCATATATCCTAATTGTTGTATACTACTAGTAAATATACCAGTCTCCAACCTTGGCCTTCTTGGTAAGATATAAAACTCACCTGATTTCTATTGAAATTCTTGGTATAACATCACTGCTAAGAAGGCATAAGGACACATGGAAGAACTGATCTACAAAATTATTGAAGGAGTATTATTCTAAATTATTCCTCACCAAGGAAGTCTAGAGACTGACTCACCATGGTCTTCCCTGTGCATCCAACTTTTGTAATTGAAATTTAAATTTCTCTACTTAATGAAATAACAACAAATATAAAAGATTGATTGTTGTTTGAATGCATATTCAACATAAAACTTCAAAAAATGATCATGAATAACATCTAACATAAACGATATCTAAGTGAAAATGATTGAGGGCTTCTGACCAATAGAGAACATTGATAAAAATCCTAATATTACTTCATCTACCCATTGATCTGTAGGATAACCTAATAAACAAGCGACCACAGAAATAACTTTCCTTGACATTTCAGGAAAGATAAAATCAGAATTTAGGGGATTAGTTCTAGGTAACTCATAATTATAAGGAAGAATGGACTCAAAAATATGGCCTCATTGAGGGAAAGTGATTTTTTGATATATCTCCATGAGTGAATCAGTGGAAAAAGGATACAAGGGAGTTTGAGGATCAATTTGGAGTGCTTGACAGATAACTTTAGGTGTAATTGCAAATAGAGTTTCATTGTTTTGGGAAATTACAACCCTCTGGCTAGGGAGATATTTAAGATGACACCATGTAAAAAATTCTGGAAAAACATGAGTTTGGGGGAAAATGAATTGAGGTAAAAATGATTCCCAAATGCTCAATTCATCACTGACATCTAAGAACTTTTGGTTTGCCCAGTTGTGGAGTTCATACAAATCGAACTCACACTGGGTCTCTGATATCTTATACTGTGTGTCGACTAGGGGAAGTTCATCAAGGTTTACAATAGGGGGAAATGTAGGGCTTTCTACAACCAACTTCGATTTTCCTTTATGGGATGACATTTCTGACTGCAAATTAGAAGCTAGGGAATCGAATTATTGGATTGCAACGATTGCTAGTGTAGGAGGATGATGGTGTGCTTGCGAAATTCAGGACTAAACCTGTATTGGTAAGAAATGAAATAGTGAAAGGAATGTATGTAGGGTGATGTGTATGTTTTTAAATGGTAAGGTGAATGGTTAAACAATAAAATGACCATTTTGGCCTGTCTCATTAGGGAAATTAGTCATTGGTGGGATGAATTAATCATTAAATGGTCATATGACTATTGGCAGGGAAACTTAACGGTTTAAACGATTATAGGGTGGGGGCAAAAGGGAGAATGACAAGTGACGGAATATGAATGGAGTGGGAGCGGGAACGGGAGTGGGAAAACCATTTTTGGATAGGGGGTAGCCAGTAAGCTTCTTCAGAGAAGGGAGCCCCGAACTCATCATGGGGATTCCACATATGGTTCATTAATTTCCAAAAAATCCACTTAAACCCCCCATTCATTAACTTCCGAAAGCGCGTGGGGGATCCAAACTTCTCCTCCCCTATTGATCTAGGCGGGGACAATCTTGTCCATTCATTCATGAGATCACTTTATTGAAAAGGAAAAAACATCAAATCGTTGCTTTATTTACAACTTAAATAATAATCCTCCAATAATAAAAGGATTAAAATAAAATAAAATGGTTTTGTGCGTCATTTAAACTAACACACTTTATTTATGACATTTATTTTTAATTTTTTCATATATTATTCTTTTTTCCGTTTTTTTATTCTCTTTCTAATTTTATTTCAAACAAATAAAAACAAGTAAAAAATAAGTTACAACATCCCTTGGGATAAATAGCTATACAAACATACCTTGATTACTTATATTATAGGACCCTAATAATGGCTCCAATGGGGATGACATCCTCCCTTTGAGTTTCCAAGCACACCATAGACTCGTAGCCTTATCCATTGGGCACTTTATGTGACCTTTTACCAACTGAGCCTAACTTTGACTGACCATGACCTTGAATGACTAAAACTTTATTAAAAACAACAACAACTCATAAGAAACTCAGGGCCTTCACTTTGGGCTTCAATCTCTGATGGCAGCCACCCACACTTGCAATCCTGAAAATATAAAATGATATTTACAATGACTATGTCTAATATCAGTTGGACTTAATTGAAGTAATGTTTGATTAGCCTGCCATTAACATGCCCTCTAGCAAGCAATTCCCCTGTCAGGTCCTTCAACAAAAAGGCATTGTTTCCATGAAAGGTTGCAATTTTATAAGGCCCTTTCCATAAACTATCAAATTTCCCATGTTTCCCCTCTTCTTCATTCTTTGCATCCCATTTCAACTCAAGACCATCAATATGAAATATTCCTCTTTTACCCTCTTGTCATGAATCTTCCTGATCTTGTCTTTGATCAATTGAGTATTATTATAAATATCCTCTCTAGTTTGTTGCAATTGTACCATTTGATTGATTCTCCTATGCATAAAATTTGTTTCTACCTCTTCTTCTTGTAACAATTTCAACACCGGAATCCCTAGGGAAGTAGGAAAAACAACATCAACTCCATAAACCAACTAAAAAGGAAAAATTCCAATTGACTTCTTAGTACTTACCTGATCAACCCATAGTGCATTTATCAACTTCTTATGCCAAGACCTTTTATTCTCTTACAAAAACTTTCTAATGATATTTACTAAAATCTAGTTAGAAGACTCTACCAAGCCATTACCTTGTGGATAATAGGAAGTAGAATGTCCAAGCACTATATGATATTTATTGTAGAAATCAATGATCTTTTTGGATTTAAATGCAACAGCATTATCAGTAATGATCTTATGAGGACAACCAAACCTAGACAGAATGTTACCTTCTAAAAATTGGATAATGACTGAATCTGTGGCTTGCCTAGTTGGAATTGCTTCTATCCATTTGGTAAAATAGTATGTTGCTATTAGAATCCATTTGTGTTGAGATGATGAACTTGGATGAATCTTCCCAATAATATCCAATCCCCACTGCTGAAATTGTATCTCCACCGAAATGGGTTTCACAGGTAAAGGTAGCAGCTTTTTCTTACCTTCGAAAATTTTGCATTCATGAAAAGTAGACACTCTTTTATAAACATCACTGAATAGTGAAGGCCAATATAATCTAACTCTCAAGATCTTATTTGTTGTAGTCCTCTAGAATAGATGGCCTCCACAATCACCCTTATGAAATTCTTCCATTACTTGATTTGCTTCACCTTCTAATACACAATCCAACAATATGCCTCCTTCATCCTTCCAATAGAAAGAATGATTTATAATACAGAATATAACAACTTTAAATTTTAGGAACCTTGCCTTAGTCTTTGTCATGTTGTTTGGGGCTTGCAAATGTAGTAGAGCATAACTAATATCTTTATACTAAGGGGAAGACATGAACCTTTGTGATACTTGTTTGACAACTTATTCTTCGTTGTCTTGAGTTGCAATGAATATTATGTCTAATACATGTAAATTTAACTCAACCATCATCTTATTTAGTCCATGACCTTTTATGAGTTTTTTAGGCTTAATTTCAAGGTCATATTCCAAAATAACATCTACCCACTTACCTCTCTTTTCTTCTGGATCATCGTGAGTGAGGATATCCTTTACTAAATCATTTGGAACAAAAAAAATTATGTCAGAATGAAATATATACACTCTGAAATCCTTTAAATCCTTTACCAAGGAAAAATATTTCTTTTCAATTATATTATACTTCAAAGCAACATCCCTTAATCCTATACTAAAAAAATATATGGCTGCTCATGACCCTCCTTTTTTTTCTACATCAACACTGTTGCAATAGTATTCTCCAAGGCAAAGCAAAAGATAATGAAATCTTTTGTGTAATTGTGACTAGCCAAAACATGAGCATGACTTAAGGTTGATTTTACCTCAGTAAATTACCTTTTTTCTTCATCATTCCACTTAATTTCATTGTTCTTTCTCAACATGTTTGTCATGGCCCTTATGATTTTCGCAAGGTTTGGAATAAATTGCCTCAAAAAATTTACCCTGCCAATGAAAGACTGCACTTCCTTTTTGTTTCTAGGGGGATCAATTTTCATGATTGCCTCAATTATGTTTGGGTCAATTCTTATGCCATCCTTTGAAATTATGTGACCTAGAAACTTACCTTCTTCCATTCCAAAAAGGGACTTTTTTGGATTCAAAGAGATACCAAATTTCCTACACTTCTCAAAGACAATTTTCAAATGATACAAATGATCTTCATCAGATTTAGAAAACACAATAATTTCATCAAGATATATCACAATAAACTTGTCTTTTTCATCTGCAAAATAAATATCCATTGCCCTCTGAAAAGTTTCCCCTGCATTCATAAGTCTGAAAGGCATTTTCACATACATGAATGTTCCCCATGGTGTTGTGAAGGTTGTTTTGTCCTGATCATCTGGATGCACTAAAATATGGTTGTAACAAGAGAAAGTATCAAGTAATGAAATTCTACTAGAACCAACGACCTACTGCAATATGTGATCCATCTTTGGAAAGGGGTAATTGTCCTTGAGAGAAACCTTATTGAGGTTTTGAAAGTCCACACATAACCTTATCTCTCTAGTCTTCTTCCTCACTGGTACTAGATTTGACAACCACTTAGAAAATCTCAAAGGGACAATAATATTTGCATCAAAAAGCTTTCTTACCTCTTTCTCAATTAAGGGCAGCAAAACAGGATTCACTCTCCTTAGTCCCTGCTTGAAAGGTTTCTGATCTTCCATGACAGGAATGGTGTGCTAAATAATGACTTTGTCATAGGCCTTCAAGTCCTCGTATCCCCATGCAAAAACATTAGAATACTTCCTCAACAGATCAATGTATTTCTGCTTCTCTCTCGGAGGTAGAGACTTAGAAAGCTTTACAATTTTTGGATTATCTTCAGTCCCAATATTACAGTCTTCCACATCAGGCCCAATAGGTTGAATCTTAGGCTTATGTGCCACATCATTAGAATCAAACAATTCCTCCAATGGAACTAAACCTCTCGGAATCACATTGTCTTTCAGTTGTAAAACTTCAAGATCTAATTCATGATCATCATTGTTTTCTCTAATTTGATTGAATTCAATTTTATCTCTAGCACAGTCAACCTTACTACCCCCATCAATACCTAAATTAACAAATTCTTCCTTCAATTGTAGAGAATTATCTAGTTGTTTGTCATTGTCAAAAACTTTCCAATATCTCACATTGTTTGGGACAACAGGTCTATGTTTTACCTCAATTTCATATTTCTTATTCAGATGGAAAGGTATCTTACATGTACTGGCCGAGGTGGCCAAAGCATCAACAAACACATTTTGATCTCTAGGAATCACAAATAGATGATATTCCAGAAAACATTGCAGGAAATCTAGGACAACATTTCTATATGCCCTCAATCTAGGGTGTTTGGCTGAATACTCACCTTTAATATGCTTAATGATTAATTCTAAATCTCCATGCACTAAGATCCTTTGGGATCCTAAAATTTGAAAAAGTTTCATCCTCAAAATCAGAGCCTCATATTAGCAACATTGTTGGTAAATTCAAAGGCAAGTTTATAGGAATAAGTTTTTGACCTACCTGATTTTGAGTCTAAAATCCATACACCAGCCCCAACTCCTTCCTTGCTGACTTCCCCATCAAAATCCATATTCCATAAGCCTTCTTCATCATCATCATTTTTTGTTTTAGTCTCCAACATCACACCTTCTTCTTTTTCTAATTTTTTGTCCATGTTTTGAGCCTCATCCTCCAAACATATATCATTATACAGTATAAATGAATCCATGTCTGAATGTACAGAATAAACAGGATAATTATTTGGTTTATCTTGACTGCTTACCATGTACTTCATGAAATTTTCCCTATACAACTTCCTTGCATGTACAAATAACGGGATAGTGGCATATGACATGTCCATTTGCAGTGAGCCCTTCAATTTTGCACCCTAAGACCCAGATAACAACGTACCATACTTTGGTGTGATATCAGCCACAACCACATCCATGACCACACTCTTAGCTGGAATTTCTGCAAGGTTGAAACATAAATCCTTTATCAAACAAAGACACTTCACTTTACTGGATTCAAAAGAAAACAAATATTTGTATGGTCTAGAATTTTTCAACCCCAACGTTTCCATGATCACCTTAGGAATTAAGTTGTGTCAAGCACCCAAATCTAACATGGCATTATGAAAAATCAAATGAAGAATATTAAGGCTGATATAGAATGGTGGCACATTACCTCCCTGATAACTTTCTCCCTCAACCTCCGGACCAAAAGTTAACTCTGGGTGATCATCATTTAAATTCACTATGTTTGATACTTCCTCAACCTTCAATGCCTTCAAAATTTGACCTTTATATGCATCCTTTTTCATCAATTCAACTAATGGGACAGAAATTTTAATTTTTGATATTTCATTCTCAAGACTAAAATATGATGAACTCTTATATACCTCCTTAATTGTTGCATCTTGTTTTTTAGGAATTTCTTTGGAAGAATCAACCTTTGTCTGACTAGTTGAAGTTGTATCAACCTAGCTCTTTTTGGGAGAATTTTTTGGGACTTTCTTGTTCCTCAAATTATACTGCTTGTTAACTTCCATAATAGAATTTTGATAACCTTTTTTGTAGTCTTATGATTCTGTAGGCATGTCACCTTGCTGTGATTGCAAGAAAAAATCATTTTCCTCCTTTGTCAGGAAAATTTTGCCTACTTCTCCCTTCCCAAAAAGAATAATCTGATCCTCTTCTTTCTCTTCCATTGCTTCTTGTTCTTCTTTTACATAATGCTGCTCGAAAGGAGGTATGATTTGTTGTTGGTCTACTTGATTTCTTTGGTATCTTTTTTTGATTTGGATATGTTGTCTTCTAAAGTTTGGGCTTATGATTTGATGACCTCCTTGAGGCTGTCTTGCAGCAGCCCTATCTGTCAAGGTCATTTTCTCCATCATCTTCTCCATGGTTTTAACCAAAGTATCCAACTTAACATCTGATGATGTTGAAGTCTCCTCCTTGATAGTTACCCTCTTCTCGGACTTTAACTTAGCTTTCTTGGCTAGTAAGTTTTCTTCTACATTTACTACAATCTTTTTCATGTCTTCTAAAGTAGATGGACTTCTTTCTCTTAATTGGTAAGCAATGTCAGCATCGAATCCATCTAGATAGTGAAGCAAGGCCAAACCCGATGGAGGATTTATTTTTGCTAGAATATAGTTATAAGTATTGTTGAATCTATTTGAGTAGTCTTGAACTGATTCACCCAAAGCTCTTCTCAAACTTTCATATTTTACAAGAATTTGAAGTGGATTCTTCTTTACCTCCCACCAAGAAAGGAAAACTTGATGAAATTGTTGTAAATTAGCAATACTTATTGTTTCCAATCCTCTGTACCATTTCCTAATGTCCCCTAGCAGGATTTGGGAAAAAAGCCTCAGTTTCATATCATCATCATCTACCTCTTCAAGGTCTGTAAAATCATTCATTTTGTCTATGTGTTGTTGTGTTCTAATTGTCTTAGTACCATCAAATTGAGGTATGTGTTGTCCATAGTTTTGTGGCATAGCATTCAAAGGCACTTGCAAAACCAGTGGGGCATATTAAGCTGCCATGATTATGGTCTGAGAGATGGTTGTACTCAATTCAGTGCTTGATGATGAAAGTGGTAGAGGTGAGGAAACTACAATCTGCTAAGTTGTTGTAAAGGGAGGGGTATAGATAACAGAAGTAACAAAAGCAAAGCAATGAGAAGGTATCAAAGGGACAATAAATGAAGGAAAAAAAGGTGTAGTAGTAGTCTGCTGAAATGTGGATGATTCTTCTACAACCTTATGCAACGCATGAACTAAATCCTCAAGTTTGTGGAACTGTTGTAAAATATCTTTGTCAGACTTTGAAATACCAATTTTTTGTGCAGGGATAAATGGTATTAATTTAGATTCATCAAGGAACGTTTTAGACACAAAGTTTTTAGACTTAGATCTAAAAACGATATGTTCAAAAGGTAGATCAAATTTGATGCTCTCAACTGGTATAATACTTTCAGGAAGGGTTTGAGATCTCTAGATAGGACTATTACTTGCTTGACCTTATTCAAAATTCTTTTTCCTAATCAGCTTCGTAGTATCACTTACAACTTTAGGAGGATCAGGATTTGGATGTGATCCTGTGCGTCTCTTTCTAGAAACCATGTTTCCAAGAAAACTTGTCATGACTATATTTAAACACAACTTTTGGGTGAAAAATTTAGCCTAATATTTTCTGCCTCACTGTCATCCACAGTAAATAGGTTTAAGCCTTTGAAATCAATGTTTACTAGGGAATATTTAGCTTTCGAATCCCCAGTATGGTCGCCAGAAATGTCAACACTTCGTAGTTTTCCTAAGCTAAAGAGGAAAATGCAGAGGTAACCACAAACCTCTTTGGGACCAGAATCTAACCCTTCTAGCCTAGAGAGGGCTCTCTCTATCTACAGGTCAATCACAGTCTTAGGTTTTAGGCTAGTTATGAAGATCAAAAGCTAGGTTTTAAAATTGTGGTTGCAGGATGAAGGAGAGGTCCATTGGGCATGGAGTCATAAGAATTTTTAGCAATCAATCACAAATATACAAATCAGTTTAAAACAGGGCAAGCTAGGCAAACTCCTGGATCTTAAAATTCATTGTGGTATGGATGAGATGAATGAGAATGAGGATCTATTAACTATAAAGCATACAAAGTTGAATTTTATATTTAATTTTAGAAGGAAAACATTTAGATTTATTAAAAATCCAGAGCATAGTATTGTGAGTAAATTCTACTCATAATCTTCTTGTAAACAATTTACAAGGTGCATCCATGTATAAAGTAGAAGGAAAGACAAATTTACAAAGAGAGAGACATCACCATTTATCTGACACAAGAATCCTAAAACAAATTGCCTTTGTATTATTGAATTGATTACTTCAATGAAACTCCACAACATTACAATCAAATGAAAGATCTTCTCTTTTCTCCACAATCAACCCTTTCTACTTCTTTTTACAAAATATTTATAGAGTCTATCTCAAAAATATTTGGACTTGAAACAAAATTTATTATAAAAATAATATTTACTAAAATGATGTAGATTGGGGTGGCAGGAGGGGGAGGGATTCTCATTAATCCCGAAGGAATCATTGAATTTAGTTACGTTTTAGGGCTAGGCCAAAAGACTAATAACCAAGTTGAAGCTTATGGAATTCTCATGGGACTAATCCTAGCACAAAGAAATGGGATAAAAAAGATTCAGGTTTTAGGAGACTCCATGATCATTATAAGGCATATGATTAACACTTCAAAGGCTAAGATCTCTAACCTAAATCAAATCATTATGAGAGCCCAGAACTTGATCCCTACTTTTGACTCAGTGACCTTTTATCATGTCTTGAGGGGAAATAATCAGGATGTTGATAGACAGGCTAATAAGGCAAGCCATCTAGAGGAGGAAAAATGTGTAATAAATGATGTTGTGAGCACGACAAAAATTCCTTAAGAAAATGAAGAAAGATATATGTAGGTGGGAAATAAAGTCTCAAAGGATAGCTAAGGAAGTGGAAAAGTTGCATATAACATACCATAATGATATGAAGAGCCCCACTCCTCCCCCCCTTCCTATCCCTCCCCCCATCCCTCCTGTCTCCCTCCCCTTTCTCCCATTCCCCCTCCCCTTCCTCATTACCCTCCCCTTCCCCCTTCCCTGTGGCCCCTCCCCTTTCTCCTTTGTCCCTCTACGTTATAACCACCACCCTAGGTTCCTCCTCCCCCTGTCACATCACCCTCTACAAGCTCCTGCCAGCCATGTGGACTCGTGGCAAGCCAGACATCCAGACTCACTCGAAACATGGCATCTTATGGAAATTTTGTACCACACCTATTTCAAGATTAAGTCACAGCATGCAGCCTCACCATTTTTTCCCTAGTTCTTGGATAATTGGGTAGCACAACACCTCAAGCATTTATAGGGATTTGAGGTTTATGGAGCAAAATTTAATTCAAGACCTTAGTGAAGTCGGGCTTACTCGTGGGAGAATTGTCAAGATGACTGATAAAGATAAGGAGCTTGGTGGAAAATTAATGGAGGTGGGTGGAATTATGATGGAGTACTCATGGGATCTCGATTGCATAAATCTTCTCGCTCATCTCTACATCAGCTCTCGATCAGAAATTAGTGATAAAGTGAAAACTAGTAGGTGGATTTTGTATGTTTTATGGTTCGAGAGTGGGACGGTGGCCTCTGCGAAAGCCTGGTGACTAGATCCAAGGTTGTTGTGTATCAGTTTCAGTGTCACAGAGGCTGGGAATTATGTTGTGAAGAGTCGAAATGAGGGTAGGAAGGTCTATCTGTTTGAGGTTTTAAAGGAAAATAAAGAAATTCTGAGTATAATTGGAAGGTTGTGGGTGCTGGGCTTGGGTTGTTTTGAGTGTTTGCAGTCAAACTAGATTTGGGACATTGAGTAGGTTTATAATTCTCTCCAGAAGAGGGAGGAGAATTGGATTCGGCATGAGGTTGGGTGGTGCATACTTGCTGAGGATCAGGGCAGTCTTTTGTGGGCAAGAGAGGGTGCCTGGTTATGGGAGATCATGGAAAATAGTGCCAATTTATGGAGCTTGATAAAAAGTGAGGTTTTGGAAGCCAGCATGCAAGGTACTAAAGACAGCTCTTGATCGGACATCTAGGGGAGCCGCAGGCCATGGTCTAGTGGGTTGAGGGTCATCTCCTCGGTGTAGGGTGGTAGATACGGACCCTCCTGTCTCACTTGTGTTCAAGACCACTAGGACCTGAGGGAAGCACTGTCAGAACTCCAATGTAGCATGCACCAGCAAATGCATGAGAACATGTCCATCGAGGAAAGGGAGATTGAGAAATGGCAATGCATCAGGCAATTATAGGACGAAGTGGATGCACTGTGTTAGCAGCTAGAAAAAATTGAAGATCAAGGTGAAAACCATGGAGGATAGTATGGAGGAAACGTGGAGGGCATGATAGACCAGGAGAATTCCAAAGACTCAGAAGATTCCTCCTCGAGCCTAGATCTAAACATCCTAGCCCCTATGGATATTTGATCACCTTTGTATTGATTTTGTTTTGTTTTATCACAATGATGAACTGTAAATGTATATACCTCTTATTTCAATTATGTCGAAATTATAGTTGTAGATATCCCAGAATGGGAAATTTTTGTAAGAAGGATAGCCATATCTACTGCAATAGTCTAGATGGGCCAAGAAATTTTTATCATCTTGTTGAAGCATGGATAAATTGATGTAAAGACTCAATTTTGTTGTGAATGGGAAAGACTTTTTTAATATAAATTAGACTCATTCTGGTTTTAAAAAAATGATGTAGATATTTCTAAAATAGAATTGAACAGTAGAAATTTTGGACTGATATAGATATTTTGCACACACTTCGAGGATTTATGTTAATGATTGTAGATATAATTTTGGTCCTTTGTTGATTGCTCCTAATATTTAGGGTTATATTCCCCTTTTTTACTATCACTAGTCACTAGAATTCTGCTTGATTTACTCGATGAGCTCCAATAGTTTATCCCATCTTTTTTCACTCGTAATAAGTAATTTGACCATGTTTCTAAATCCTTCATCCATCTCTATATATTTTTCAAAAGTTGGTTTATTAAGAAAGAAGTGATGAATTTCATGTTGGATAAACAAGTCATATTGTAAACCTTCAATGAAATCTTGTTCACTTATTATCCCTCTTACTTTGGCAAATTTAGATCTATCTGTAGCTATGTTGCACAACTGGTTCTGGTAAGTTTCTAATGGAATCAATTTTCCATTAGAAGCTCTCAAAGGTGGAATCCCTTTCTCCTGCAATAGATTGAATTTTATGTTGAATCTTCTTACCTATAGCTCTACCTCTTTACACTTGTTTTTTAGCTGTATCATAATATTTTTCTTTGTCGGAACTCTTTTTACCTCCATGATTGTGTCTGTTATGTCTTGAATTTGTAGTACTTTGAACTCATCCTTGGTTTTTGACTTCAACAATTTGATGATTATGTGTGCTTCTACTAGCCTATGTTCGATCTCAGATTTTTTTTGTTCAACTGTTTCCTTGACATTCTGTACCAACTGTTCTTGCTCAAATATAATTTGAAAGGATGACCATATCTCTTTGATATTGGCATTAATATTATACCATATGTTTTTCTTAGCTTCTGCCAATATTTGTACTATTAATGATTGGTATTCATACTTTTCAAGTTGTTGAGTAAGCTTGAAGTTTTTTTACACTTTTGCTAAATATGCATTGTCAGCTTTAATTTTATTTTCTTCCATTCTTTTCAACGTCACTTACAATATTTCATTTTCGTTGTTGGTCAATGATAAATCTCCAAGAGTTTTCACTAATTTTTTAGAAGAGTCTATAGTGGTTGACTATGTTCTTTCTGTTGAGGTTGTTTCCATTGTTTATTGTGTTGATGTACTTGTGGTTGCTAACTGTTCCTTTTCTTTCAAAAGTATCTCCATATCTGTCTCCATCTTCTGAATTTGAACATTTTTCTCAACTATCAACTTGAACAAATTTTCTTTCTCTACTTCCAGCTGAGTAATTTCTTTTGTTTGTGGGTGCTCTGTAGTTGGAATCTTGAGTTTCTTTCTCAAGGCTTGAATATCAGAATTTTTGTTTTTTATCATTTCCTCAGCTGCTTTAATGTCACTAGGATCATATCCTAGTTTAATCACCAAATCTTCAAGATCTTTAGTTATGGTGTCTTTGGCCAAGGATGACATTCTTTCCATATTTAACTGTGAATGAATATTGTTCAGAGAGGCTTGAATTTTAGAGGCTTCCATGGCTGAACTTGTTAATGTTGAATATATCATCTCACCATCCTGTTTATGCAAGTCAATCTAATCAATTGCATGAATCTTCTTGGTGTCAAAAGAAAAGACAAATGTTTTGTAATCTTTTGCACTTTTAGGGACTGGAACTGTAGGTTCCAAGAAAGCTAATTGGAATTGTGCCTTCTTTGTGTCAAGTACAGACAACATTCTGTGTTGGGTAGTTGAAGAATTATTCCAGAATTCAGATTAAGTTGTGACCTTCAATGATTCATTTTCCTCTTAAGCTCTTTGTACCTAGAAAAAATATTTTGTTGTGTTGAAATCTGACAAGCAGAAGACACATGAGACTCTACTGCTTCTTCAATATGTACAAAAGAAGTAGTGGGAAAACTTGTTAGAAAAATTGTAGTTTTCTCATGTAGGTATTTTTCTTCGAAGGATTCCTCCTGGGTTCTTTTTTTATTTCTTCTCTTCAAAACTAGAAAGTTTGCAGCTTGAGATCCTGAGTGTGTAGGAGACATACTTTCCCTTGACCTCTTAGTTTATTTTTATTTTGAGATAGGAGTTTGTATGGATGTCTGACTAACAATTTGTTCTTCAGCTTCTTGTAGTGTATTCTTTTTCCACTCCTCTTGATTTTCATATTGCTTTATTTGTTATGGAACCAACTCACAAAAAGATAGAAAATATAGTTGAATGCCTTAGAGTTTAGCCTCTTCGAGGGGGAAACCTCCTTTACATTACACAAATGAACAATTCTTGGATGATACAAATGAAAAGACCTCCTTTCTATATATAGGAGTCTAAGGGGTCATAATATAATCAGAGCCAACATAACAATAATAATGTAAGGGCACAATAATAACAATAGTGGGCTTCTATGGGGCACAATAGTAACAATATGGGCACTACATGGGTACATCAATATAATAAGAGGGTTGTACTAATAACAATAAGGGGTTACACTAGTAGTATAGGGGCCTAGCATGCCCCTCTCCTTCAAAAAGTGTTGTCCTCAATGCTTGAGTAGTTCTTGATGCTTCTGTATAAAATTATTGTCCTTCCATGTGGAATCTTCAGTGGGTAAGTTCTTCCACTTGATGAGATACTCTGAAATTGATCGATTTCGTAGCTGTCAAGTTCTTGTTTCTGTGATTGCTCCAAGTTCCAATATGATTTTTCATTCCTCTTCAAGTTTTGGCAATATTGTTTGAATAGGGATCTTTTGCAACTTTTGAATGAGTGGCCATACTTCTTCATCTTTCTTCCATTCATCCCTTGCTTCATTTATCCAATCTGGTTGGATAATAGAAATAGCACAAAACAATGCTTCCACATCCTCATCCTTTCTTGAGAGTGCATCTGCAACAAAATTTTGCTTCCCTTTTCTATAGATGATGTCAAAGTAATAACCCAACATATTTGTGACCCATTTTTTTTGTTCTTCTAAAGATAATAGTTGTTCTAAAAATTATTTAAGATTGTCATGATCCATTTTTACCTTGAAGTGTCTTCCATTCAGTAAGGTCACCATTTCTTAAGTGCATATAGTATTGCCAACATTTCCTTCTCATAAATAGCTTGCTTGAGATGTAGCAGTAAAAATACCCAATCACCTACATCAAAACATTTTTCACTATGATGTTGATCTACCTGTTGTTTCATTCGATTTTGCACGAAAGTGGCGTTATCCTTTAAAAGTTGGAGAACTTGTTGTTGATGCTCGATGTGATCTTTCACTGCTTGAACCCTTTTCTTCTTGATATGTCCTTCTATCTTTATAGTTTTAGGAGTGGTAATTTCTTCGAATCCTTTACAAGATATGGTCATATTCATTTCTTGATGCTCGATGTGATATTTCACTTCTTGAACATTTTTCTTCTTGATATGCCCTTCTATCTTGATAGTTTGAGGAGTGGTAATTCCAACCAATGAATTACAAGATATGGTTGGATTCATTTCTTCTTTCTCGATGTGATCTTTCACTTCTTGCACCTTTTTCTTCTTGATATGTCCTTCTATCTTGAGAGTTTGAGGAGTGGTAATTCTTGCCAATGCTTTACAAGATATGGTTTGATTCATTTCTTCTTTCTTTGGGGTTGGGTCACGGTGTATATCCTCTTATTTTGATGTTTCTTGGTCCTTTTCTTCCTCCTCTTCATACTCTATGTAAAATAATTTCTTCTCAGCACACTTATTACCTTTAGTGCATTTGCTATCACAATTGTAACAAAGCCCTTTTTCTCTTTTTTCTTCCAATTGTTGTGGTGTAACCCTTGTAGGTTGTGGAAGGCTAGGAGAAACAACACTTCCATCTTTATAGTTGTGAGGGGTAGACTTCCTTGTTGCCATAATTTTACTTTCCACTATGTAACAAAGCCCTTTTACTCTTTCCAATTGTTGTGGTGTTTCTGTATAGAAGGTGTTGCTCTTTGTATCCTCATAATGTGCTATCATTTCCTCCATGAATATTGACCACGTAACAAGTTTTTTATGAGAACAAAGCCCTTTATACCATAAAAATTGATCCAGTTCTAAATATGAAGATGCAATACATACCTTTTGTAACAGTGGTACACCATGTAGATCAAAATATTTCTCCATCTGAAGTATCCAATTTACTGGATCCTTGCCATCAAACTTCCTCATCTCGCTTTTTCTTAATTTTAGGAGCTTGATCTTGAAACGACTGTAACTCTATACTTTCATATCTTTAAGTTCTGAAACTGATACCTAAAGTAGCCCTCTACGTCCTCTTTCCAATGCCACTAGTCTGATCGAATTTAGATTCTCCAAGAAAGAGTTATGCACAATCTCCCAAGATGACCTAATTATATACCTTTTCAGAAGAGTGAATTAATATTAAGTTCCACGTGTCACTTTTTTGACCTTAGGATCTAAAAAATATAAACAGGAAACTACAGTCCATCCTCTTTCTGTAAGTTCTTACAAAATTTCAATCTGATGCTCAAAACAAAAGTTATGACTATTTTCCCCAGGTCACCTGTTTGGAATGTAATTCGGGAGTTTGCAAAAATGCCAACTTCCTCAGATCATATCTCTACAAATATAGCACAAAAAGCTCTGAAATTTGGACCTGGGGTCCAGAACGAATTCAACCCAAATGGGTTTTTTTTTAGCATATGAAACGTCGTAGAAAAAAAGTTATAGTGAAAATTCCACGATGACCTGTTTGGAGCAGCGAAACCCTAGAATTCAAAGCTCTGATACCAAATGTTATGGAACCAACTCAAAAAATATAGAAAAGATAGTTAAATGCCTTAGAATTCAGCCTCTTCTAGGGGGAAACCTCCTTTACATTACACAAATGAACAATTCTTGGATGATAAAAATGAAAAGACCTCCTTTCTATATATAGGAGTCTAAGGGGTCATAATATAATCAGAGCCGACATAACAATAATAATGTAAGGGCACAATAATAACAATAGTGGGCTTCTATGGGGCACAATAGTAACAATATGGGCACTACATGGGTACATCAATATAATAAGGGGGTCGTACTAATAACAATAAGGGGTTACACTAGTAGTATAGGGGCCTAACATTATTTCTGATCTAGGTGTATGTACATAAGGTGTGGTCCTCTACCCCACTCTTAATTTTGAAATTGTCCCTAAAGGATCATAAGACCATGTGAAACTCAATTTGAATTTTATTTCCTTCAATAAATCATCGGCTTCCTTTGTTGTTGCTCTGGTATTTCTGATGAAAGGAACAATCTTTGCCTTCAACTTAAACTGTGCCTTCTGCTTTCTTGATACAAAATGTAAGTCATCCATATTCATCATTTGCCTAATGTATTCTAATGCAAAGAGTCTTATTGGAACAAAAACTAGCAACATGTAAGGAGGGATTTCACATCAATATATCCTAATTTATGTAGAGTTCTGGTAAAGATACCAGTCTCCAATGTTGGCTTGCTTAGTAAGATGTAAAACTCTCTTGATTTATGTGGAAATTATTGGTATAGCATCACTACTAAGAAGGCATAAGGACACATGCAAGAATTGATCTACAACATTATTGAAGGAGTATTCTTCTAAATTCTTCCTCACCAAGGAATTCCAAGGAAGTCGTGTTGAATGACTAGTGTTTCTTTTTCCTTTTCTTCCTCCTCTTCACAATCTATGTAAAATAATTTCTTCTAAACACACTTATGACCTTTAGTGTATTTTCTATCACAACTAAAACAAAGTCATTTTCCCCTTTTACCCTCCAATTATTGTGGTGTTAGCCTTGTAGGTTGTGGAAGGCTAAAAGCAACAACGCTTCCCTCTTTATAGTTATGAGTGGTAGACTTCCTTGTTGCCAGAATTTTGCATTCAACTTTTCTTTCCACCTTGAATGTTTTCTCCAATGAATTAGGTTCCCAAAGGCAAATCTCATGTTGGATGTTATCCTTTAAAGTTATTATGAATACATCAATCCTATGCTCCTTTGGAATATCGTTTACCTTGATATCCAATCTTTGGAAGTCCTCAATGTTCTCTTTCATTGAACACTTTTGTTTGAGATTTATCAATTGGCTAAATAAGTTATTGCAATTTGTTTCCTCATAATGTGCTACCAATTCTTCCACAAAAATTGTCCAAGTGGTAATTGATTTGTGAGAACAAAGCCATCGATACCACACAAATTGATTTTTTTCTAAATATAAATGTGCAATGTGTACCTTTTGTGTGTTCGACACATTATGTAGATCAAATAATTGCTCAGTTTGTAGTATCCATGTTACAGAATCATTGCCATCAATCTTCCTCATATCAATCTTTGGAATGTGGCTAGTCTTTAATCCACTATTGGAGTCTCTAAAATCAAAACTTGTATTCCTTTTATCCTCATCATCATTTTCATGGAGTACCTTGTCACCAATTGGAAGTATTTCTTGTAGAAACTTTGTCAAACCTTCCTTCAAATTTTCCAGGTCCCTTTTCATTTATATTTTTAAACCATCCTTCAAACCTTCCGTCTTAACATTTATGCCATCCTTAAAATATTCCATGTCTTTTTTTAAGCCATTCTTCAAGCCAACCATCTTAGCTTCTATTTCATTTACAGTTACCCTTTGCGAGAGTGAATTTCATTGCACTTGGTCTCATAATTTTGAGATATCATGTTGCATTTCTTCCTCTTCTTCATGCGTCATAGTAGAGATTTCTTGTTGCTTACTAGGTGTGTCCATTTTTTTTTCTTTGAGGAATTTTGGAATCAAACAACAATATATATGCTTCACTATGCCCTTGAAATCACTTCAAACTATTTTTTTCAAACAAAAGTTATGCAAATTTTAAAAACAAATACACACCTTTTTCTTTATTTTTAGGAGCTCAATATTGAAACTATTTTATCTTTTTAATTTCATCTCTTCAAGGTCTAAAATTATGTCCTATAGAATCCCTATGAATCTTCTTTCCAATGCCATGATTCAAATCAAAATTAGTGTAGAGTTCCATAACTATTTTGTTTTGACACCCTTTTTCCACCATTTTCCTCTTTTTCATCATCACTATCAACTTAATAAAGGCAGTAAATCATAGATTTTGATAAGGTAAAAACTCTTACATGTCTTATTTTTCATATATTTTAATGTTCCTTACTATTATTTTAATGATTGCATTAGCTACGGAATTAACATGATTCTATAGCTATTTTATAAATATGCAGCTACCTCCATAGTTCCGGGGGTTCTGGTGCACCAATGAAGAAAATAAGCACATGGGTAGTTGAGGATCGGTCCCCTCATGGATCTCCTCCTATTCACTTGAGCCAATTCATCGAAGGAATCACACAGTGGTGCAGTCAAAGGCACAGGTCAAACACGTAGCAGCAAATGTTGGAGTACATCACGTTTCTTCGATTTGCTTTCCAAATAGAAAATCAACAAAATTATGCTTTTCTGTTTAGTTCCAAATTTGAATAAGGATTGAACAACAGACCTGTAGACATATAAGTATCAAATTGTTGAGCACACATTTTATATAAATATGTATCCTATATAAACGATAATAGGGAGGAAGTAATAGTTAATTACCGAAGAATTGTGAAACAAACCTTCGTTCTTGTATTAATTTGAAGTTACCTTTCTATTATTCAATGCATATGTGAGTGTGAATTATATCTAATGGATGTAGAGGGCCCCTGTAGACGGTTAAGGTTTTTAATTTATCGCATTATGATTATTTTCATTTAATTTCATTATGTTATCACTACATTCTAGTTTAGTTTCCTTACTTCGTTGTTTTCATTATTTCATATAACTCAGTTATTTAGTTTACCATTTCGTTATTTCGTTTATGCTTACAGTCATTCAATAGTTTAGTTCTTCAATGATTTTCTCTTCATTACAATTAGTATTTTCATGCTTTTTAGAAATAGAACTTGTATCTACTTTGTAGTCTGCAATTAGAGATTTCTTTCATGCTCTTTAAGATCATAAACTATATATATATTTTGTAGAAAATATTTTTTTTTTTTAATTCCAATACTATGTTTTATAGTAGCAAGTTGTTTATATAGATTCATAATTTTAGATGAATAACATAAGATATTCTAGGATGATACTCAAATAGATATGACTTGGTAGATTAATCTAACAATAGCTTAACTCTCATTTATTCTAACAGTAGCTTAACTTTCAAGTATTAATTTGTAGAAATCTAACTCTAATAAAAATCTAGATAACAACGAAAATCTCAAAACAAACATAACCATCATCTTACTAAATGAAAGAATAGGCTTCTAGCATATATAGTGCACCTACACTTCATAAGTTTACAAACCTTGGTTGATAATTTATGCTTGCAATTTAAGAACATTAAATTGACCAAACATTTTGGCCCTGTTGCTAGGGAAGTGTAAATAGAAGCCTTAAAAACAAAAAAAACAAATAAAAACATGACATGGGGGAAAGAGACTCTAGAGGTAAGTTTGTAGGTCGAGGAAGAATTTCAATTCCTACATCATTACTCATTCCACCACGACCTTATAGTGCCACACCACCCACACAACACGAGTTCCATCCATAGTAGGCTAATAGAGACTTCCTAAAGTCTTACGATCTGAATTCCAATCTAAAGGTTCACCAATTTCATCAACAGAGGCTGTGATAGAAGTAGATCTTACATCTCCAACAACTGGAATAATTTTTCTATCTTCAATTGGAGAAAAACTTCTAGCCCAAGAATTGGAAGTTCCTTTTGAAAAAGAAGAGGAAGAAACTTACTTCAAACCATTGATAGAGGAACCAAAAAAACTTGAAGAAAAACTAGATAATCCTGTTTGCTGGGAACAGGTCCCCTGGGGGTCAATTTTGGGGTTAAAAACCCAATTTTTGGGGCAAAACGCCCGAATTTTGTATAAAGAAATGTAAATTCTCTACATCTTATGGTCACGAAGCACGAAGATATCAAGAGTCAAAAGGGGTTTTCCGCCGTTAGTCTAGATAGGCTATGTCGATTTTAGAGATCCTCCCTTGGTCCGTGGACCATGGCATTGAATAAAAAGGAGGTCTTAGAGTTGTCTAAAAATGGAAGTAGAAGTGGTTGATGAGTCTATAAAAAGCTAAGAGCAAGATTCATAGCATAGGAAGAGGCTCTACAGCTGAGTGTGCGGAGGCCTAGGGTAGAAGTCCGCAACTAAGTGTGTGGACCCCTGCAGCTGTGTGCATAGGGCAGATAGATCTTGTATTGAGAGTATGAATCATCAATAAAGAGAAGTATTATGAAATTACTGTGTATTTTTCCTCTGTGGATCACATATGATTATGTTATGTTAAAGTTCTGGGTTTATGTTATAATGCTAATTTGTTGTGCAAATGTATATGTTTCTATTTGTTATATGAATGAAAATAATGATATATGTCTATGTGAAGATAATCTTAACTGCATGGTAAATTTGGTGAACACTTAAGATAATTCAAGAAATTATACAATAACACAGTAGCAAAGGCACGTAAGTACCTGAGCCACTGGGTAGGGTTACGCGAAGGACAATTGTATACCTTCGTGAGGGTTCTAAGAGACGAAAGAGAAAGTACATCGATAAGCCCTAAAGGCTTATCGATCTGCATGAAGGAAGGGTTTAAGGTATAAAACTGACATCATGACCATCTCATGGTGCGGAAACTTGGTTCCTGCATCCCCCCATACTGCTTCGGGTGAGACTTCAGTTCGCATTCCTTGGATTGATGCCGAGAGGGCAAGTAGTGTAGGGATTTGCTTGGTTGACTAACACTGAGCCTGGGTCAGGGCCCATCAAGCCAACAAATGGTTCCATTGTTGAGACCAAGATCTGCATAACAAGATGTGTGATGTCAGATCATTGGAATCCAACTAAGAAAGAGATCAAAGATTGGTTGGATATAAAGATCAAGGAATTCGCAGAGCAAGAGAACAAAAATCCACAATTGATGAAAGAAAAGTGGTTGGATGGATATCTGTACACAAGAATACACGAAATCTTCTTTTGTTCCTTCCCGGTTGAGTTATACGAGTGGATCGTGAAGTTGGGAGATGGCCAAGGGAAGTGGACGCTTGACAATCCGATTGTTTGGACACAAGAGTTAGTGTGGAGATTGGAAGCTTTTGAAGATAAGATCACGCATGCTATCGACCATTCACTCGACCACATCATCGGAGGGTTTGTGACAGAGTTCACGGTCGATACTTCTATCAGTTACAGTGAAGCAAAAAACAACTTCTTCAGAGGACCGCGAGGTAAGTATTTAAAATCACTAAATACTTGGATTAAGATTCTCTTGTGTGAAAAGTGGGTCATGCAGTTACCTTGATGTTTGGAGCTATGTGAAGTGGAAGGTTTTTCAAGGACAGAGGAAGAAAAGGCCCTGAGTATAGCCTGCTAATTGAACCTCCTTTGAGTGACGAAAAAGGAGCAGTGCAATCTTCTCCACTGAGTGCTATTTAGCTAATAAGACAAGGGTTCCCACAAATACCTACACTGCCTCCATCCTCATCCCATCTGTTAGTGTCAATATCTGCATAATTCCATCAGAGATCAAAATTCACTCTTTGCATATGCATTTTAGGAGTCCCATACTGAAAAATTTTGCATCATTCCATTAGTTCATGATATACTGATCCACTAATGGTTGTTTTCTCTTCAGAAAATCTTTCCCTCATAGACTATACTTGTTGATCCTTCTTCAGATTGTCTTCATTCATGTTTCATGGTTAATCTGTAGTTCATTTCATTAGGTCATAGGGCAATATTTCATTAGGTCTAGGGTTTCATCACCCAGGTAAAGAAACTGATTTCAAAGCGTAAATAAAGATCAAAAAGGGTATGAGGAGTATCAATAAATCAAGTATGATGGCTTGAAAGTCATAGCTACTGAAATTATTATCTTTTAACCTAATGTAATTTTCACCTCAAAAACATGTTTTTGAGGTGAAAACAGAGTATTTTAGTTTATTTGTATTTCATATGTAATTTTAAGTTCCTATATGTAATAAGTGATCCCAACTGCATCAGAGCATTTCTCCTTACTGCAAGACAAACAAGCATTGTAAAATTCAAGTCAAGATTGAGCATTCATCCACCTGTCAAAAAGCAAAGAGTCAGAAAATCAAGAACAGTGACAAAAAAGGGTGAAAAGGTGAAAGTGACAAAACATTAGCAAAGGGGGTTTTGAGGAGAAAAAATTAAATTCAAGCATGTATAAAGGTCTTCTTGCCTTCATATCTCCTTTATTTCCATTTAACCTCCCATTGAGCAAACCCCAGTAGATGTTTTTCCGATTTAAGGGTCGAAATCAACAAGAACAACTTGGTGCTACGTGTTTCCTCTTGGCGCTGCACACTCCTTCTGTGCACTGCGCATTTGACTAGTTTTCATTCATATTTTCTCTTTGACATTCCTAACACCTTCTTAGCTTTAAGCAAGTAAAACATCATTTTCCCTCTCGTCAAAGTTATTTACTCAATGTTTGAAGAGTGAAATCAATATTGGTGTTAGTTTCATTTGCAAAACCCTAATTTTCCTCTTATCCCTGATTTTTGCAAGAAACTTTTCATTTTCCATAAGGTACCTGATCAATTCCCTATATTCCTCTTCAAAAACTTCTATCCCTACACCCACCATACTTCCATCTACCTTTCCCTTTTATTTTTCCTTCCTAAACACTTCCATTCCCCTACCATTTACTTAGGGTTTCATAACAAAGACACCATGGTTGATGAAGAATATAGGCCACACAGTGAAGAAGAGAGATCAGATAGAGAGAGAAACATAGAGTAGAGAAGGCCTCATAAAGGAGGGAAAATTCTCAGGTTTGAACCCACAGATCTCAAAGAGCTCCTAGCATCTCCTATGACAGTGACAACCTTCAAATGGTTAGGGTGTTTTGAGTTTTGTGAGCAGGTTCAAGCAGTCCAGTACCACCCTGAGTTGACTAGGCTTTTCATAACTAAAATTCAAGATAACCAAGTCACTCTTGTAGGCATAACTTTTACATTGTCTGCTGCCATCATATCAGCTGCCACTAGGATTCCAAAAGTTGGGGAAAAATGGTTCAAGCAGGGTGAGATAGAAGCATGTTTTTATGAACCATACCTCAAACCTAGGTACAAAAGTCAAAGAAAAGGTTACTTCCCTTTCTCATATCTCCTTGACAGATATGCACCTATGATGAAGATTGTAATGAAATATTTTTCATGTGAGGGTAGGTTCTCTAGGGTCTATTCCTACCACATCCGGTTACTTATGCATTTCACTAGGGTTAAAATGCTCAATATACCCTACTATCTTTTCAAGAGTGTGGAGAAGATGGCTTACATTGCCCAGAGAAGAGAACACAAAGATCAAATGAAGAGTTTATTTCACCATTCCCTCATAAAGATCATAGTTCTTTATCACCTTAAAGATCTTAACATTGCATGGAGTACATTTATAGCTAATCCCATTTTCACTCAAGCTTCCACTCAAGACATTCCATCATCATCTCATCCACCATCCTCCATCCCTTCATCTCAGCCCATGCATTATTCATCCTCCTCTGATGAGTCAGTCATACCATCACCTCCATTATCACCACTCCATGAACCTGTTCTTTCATCTAACAGAAAAGGGGATAGTGGCAAAGGACAAAGTGATCAGGGTCAAAGCAGCAAGCTAAGAAGGGCTAATTTAGGTACTTTGGTGCACACTTATCAGAGAGGAAACAAGCAAGTGTTTGCCCCACATATTGTGGGAGGGGCCTTGCTCTCTTCATCAGCAAAGCAGGTACACAAAGGAAAGGAAAAAATGGCTGAAACAAAAATGCAAAAACAAGAAAAAGACCCCCATGAAACTGAGCAGGATTTCGATTTAGTAGACTTAGATGAGGAAGATAAGAAGGCAAACACCAGAATGACCTTCAAAGAGCAATAAGCATTGATAGGTCGGTTATAGGTGAATATACAAAGAGAAAAATACAACATATATTATTATGAATAGGAAAATAAGCAAATGGAGACCAAGCAGGAACTTATGGAAGTTCAGCTCATCAAAGCTAAAAGGGAAGCTAAAAAGTTTAAAGTCCAACTTGAAGAAGCCTATTGTTATAGACATATTTGGGCACTACAACCCCAATCACATATGTCCATAAACCAAGGGCTTATAAACCCCTAAAAGTGTTGTTTCATACCCTAAAGGAACAAGGTCAGCTAATTACATCATTTCCCAGAAGTTCTCCCTGAAAAACTACTCAGAACTAGTCAAAATTGGACCATACAGACTGCTCCATGCTAAGGGTGCGATGCATCTCACTTGCAGCACATAAAGGGTGCGATGCATACTGAAAAGCCCTTCTGTAGGGTGCGATGAGCGAGAGTAGACAAATGGCAGAGGAATTTTTCTAAGTGGAAACCCAGGGAATCTTCTAGAAACTTCCCCTATGACACTTGCCTCTCTGAATTCACCCAGGGATGAGTAAGAGATCATGAAATCTCCAAGTGGAACCAAGAACTATCAGTGAAATGACACTAATCAAAATCCCAGAAGCTGACTCACCCACCTGCAAATATCTATATATGGATCCCTCATCCTAGAGATCCAGAGGCTGGAATTTTGTATTTTGTAAGGAAGTGTTGTTGGTTTCTCTGTGAAACGTTGTATTGTTTGGTGATATAGCTTTTCATGAGGTGAAGAGGGCTTTCATGCTGGGAGGATGGCGCTAGATCAGACAGCTTGGTTGTAATCCTCTCTTCTACTACTTCTATCAATAAAGCTATTTGAGTTTTCCTCCATATACTTGTATATCTCTTAATCTTGTATTTGTGTATGCATTTGTATGGTTAATGTACATCTGATCCTACATTGTTTATGGTTATAGATCTCTATGCTTTGATGGTATTTTGCTGCTTTGACTCTACAGGTGTTCTTTGAAGCGGGGGAAGTGAGGAAGGAGTGGCAAAAGCTCTATCAAGGGAGAGAGGAAACAAGCAAGGAGACTAGCAAAAGACCGAGGTTGGTACTCTCTACTTCTCTCTCATCTATCTCTCATAAAGGAAAACACAAGTGACTTTAAATTTTTTGCTTCTAAGATAGCTACCCGTATTAGTGGGACTAGCAGCTTTGAATGGACACTAGTTTTCCCGATAACAAAATGGCGACTCCACTGGGGAGCGAATAGTTTGTTTGTTTGTTTCTATTTGTTTACTTTATAAACTACAGATGGAGCCTGAAGTTAGGCCAGCTAGCCATTGAACTGCATTTGCTATGCAAGTGCAAAGTAGATAAATGTTGCTTCAGTCCATCTCCAGGTTTGTTTATGAACTGAACAACTGACTTGCAAACATCCTAAGTTCCCTGGTGGTAGCTCAATAACCTCATTAGATCAGCCCCCGTACTTTGTGTTTACTGTCTATCATTAACTCAGCCTAAATCCCTGAACTTAGCTGCAAATTGTGAGTGAAAACCAAGCTCAGTCTCGTCCCTGGACCATCGCACTGTCTCTCATTGGCAGTCTGGATGCATCGCACCTCCTGTGTGTTGCATGTGAGATGCATCCCTGTTTCCCTGTGTTACAGGTGTGATGATTGAGTGAGACTGTTTCTGCCTCCAGATTTTGGTTTTTTCTTCATTGTCTTCAGCTTTATTCAGTAGTTTTGCTATCTATGATCAGTATATCACTGTTGAAACTCTCTTCCTTTGCATTATTCAACCTCCATTGATAAATAATTGTGAATGTTTTTTATGTATTTTTCATCATTTACAGTTCTCCTTTGCAAACAGTAGCTTAATCGAACTATCGTCTTTTGATTTGAAAGTGTCACAAGTGTCGTTTTCAGTCAAAGAAAAGAGTGTCATAAAGTATTCCTCTTTTAGATAGTCGATTACACTTTTGCCATTGTATTTGATTTGGACCATCAATTCTTTGAAGTGTCGAAAGCAGTTTTCAAGTCGAAATTAAAAGTGTCATCTTAGTCTTCCTTTCGTTTTTGAAAAGCAATTGCTAAAGTGTCGCTTTGAGGAGAGATAGTTCAGATCTATACTTAGTTTTCTTTTTGTCATTCACACATTAAGGAAACTGAAAAACAAATACATGCATGTGCATTTGCATTTAGACTGCATGTAGAAATTGATTTAGGAAAAGTGCATCTAGTGTGTGCTCTCTGCTCTATGTTGAAAGAATTTTACTTCTCTTTCCTTAGTAGCTAAGATTTTCATTGCTAAAAGAAAGTAAATCACTGTTTATCATCTTAGATTTCATATTTAGGAATTGTATATCTACATCAAACGGTGAACCTTAAAGGCAAACTTCTTAAGAAAGATCAACTGTAAAATAAACCTCAATAAACATAAAAATGCTTTGGAACCTAACACACAACATTTAGAAGTCTAGGCTAGAGACGTATTCCGACGTCGTAAATCCTGGTAACTATCATTTTCATCGTAGGTTGGGTGATTCCTCCTCTTTGATACGACAAGTGCCAATATGGACTCGTGCTCCCACGTATTGTCAATTATATATTGGGAGACCACAATAGGCTATATCCTTTATCCTTAGGAAGCTGTGTCTGTCGCCCTATCGATCGCAATGCACTGAACACAGCATTTAGGAAGATTGACTGCCATACTAAAAAGTATTCTGCAGTTTTGCGATTGGTTTGGTAATCCCTCTATCTAGATTTCCAGAGTAGTCACTTTCATTCCTTTTCAAACTCCTTAAAAGAAAAGGTCCATCTAAGCACTTGTCACTTCAGGCTCATTAAAAATCGAAGGCGAATAGAGTCATCTTTAGCTTTTTCTCGACTATTAAAAATTGAAAAAGCAAGTTGTGTCAAAGCATCATAAAATTCATTTAATTCGAAATAACATTTTCCCCTTTTTATTTTGAGTTGATCAAGTAATCTACAATCATGGAAGAAAGTCAATCAAAACCCCGTCGTTCGCGGAGACTAACGAGTCAACCGTCTTTGACTCTAGAAACAAAACCATTATGCGCCAAGAAATCTTGTTTAACTGGGTCAAAATCTCCTGGTTTATTTGAAACTTGTGTTTCAACATCCTCAGAGACTCCAGTTACTCCAACTATTTCTGGTATCCTTGCCTCTACAGAAGAAGTTCCGTAGTTACAAGAGGACATTAGAATTGATCCTAGTGTAACGGTAAACACTTCTATTCCTGAACCAGCTCCATCTAGGGCTGATTCGAAAGGTGTCACCCCTCCAACATCTGTCGCTGCAGAGTCTATACCTTCTTCGGCATCAGAAATATTTTACGGACCTGACGGTCTACCTCTTCCACCTAGATTGATTGCTATAGAAGAGATTAGAGAGGATCTTCCATCCAGTACCCCATTGCATTTTGGAACTGGGATCCACCTATATCCTTCTACTACAGAAGTTAGTCACCCTTCACCGCAAGTTCCTGTAGAATTGCTAGGAAATCTTTTGGATAGACTCGATATGTCTAAATAACCATCGACATATAGGACTATGTCATCTGATACAACAGTAGCAGAACTTTTTGTTACTACTCTGATAATGTTCGCTGGTGTACCATATGTCCCAATTAGCTCTCAACAGCTAGATGGAGTCCACCCAGGGACTATTTCGACAACATGGTCTGCTCCTATTTATTCATCCGGAAAATTATCTGGAATTTCTTATGTTGAGTCTCAGCAAATTGATCCTTCACAACAGTATCAATTTGGGCAGTCTAGTCTACAAAGACCAATTTTCCCTTTGAACACTGGATTGCTGCCATATGGGGGGCAGTATGCTTTTTCATTGACCATATGAGAGTTCACAACAGAATTTGGGTCAAGCTGGAATTGCATCCACTAGTTGGGTGCCAATATTGCCTCAATAGCCAAGAGTTGTATATTCAATGCAACCAAATCAACCTGTGTCAAATATTCCCACTACACCAGCTATTGTGACGGTGTCGCAAGTACAAGCGTTTCCTGTTGTATGTCAACCTCCAGTCTCTCAGGTCATAATACAACAACCTCTTGTCTCCACGACTTAATCACAACTGCCGATTAGTGGCTCCTTAACTGAAGCGACTCAAGCTCAAATGGGTACTATAACCCCTCATCTTGGTCAAACATCCAATATTGGGCAATAGAAAATGGTCTCACAGCCATTGCTGGTGCAATATCAACAACCGCAATTCCAGCAAGCTTACCGAGGACCTGAGCAACAAAGCTTTGTGGGTAATGGGTAGCCGCATATTCAAAACGGTCACCATAAGTCATATTATAATGGTTATGCCCATCAACCTTATCAAATTTATCAGCATCAAATACATTATGCTAGTATGCAAAGACCCACTGCTCAGGCAATCCCATCATATCTTGGGTATGCTTCGCCAAACCTAAATCAACAGTTGCCTTTCGTCGCAACTTTAGAATTACCAGATCTAAATTGGCTAACAAATGATCCAATTGCTTACGCCCCTTGGTGGCTGGCGATTCCTCATAAACTTCCATCAGATATCCCTAAATTCAATGGAAATCCGGGTGAAGATCCATCGAATCATGTGATGACTTTTCTTCTATGGTGTTCGTCCAACACTCTCAATGATGATTCGATTAGGCTTCGCCTTTTTTAGCGAACGTTAACTGGTCCGGAAGAAAAATGGTACATCGAATTGCCTAGAGCTTCATTCGATAACTTCAGCGCCCTTGCCAACACCTTTTTAACCCATTTTCAGTTACCCATAAGGTACGAAACAGGAACAGAGCTTCTTACCAATTTTAAACAGATGAAAGCCACTCACATATCTGATCATATTCATGAGTGGCAACGTCGTCGTAGAATGGTAAAGACATAAGTTCCTAATCAGCTGTTAGCTGAATGGTTTATTAAGTCATTGTTACCTTCTATTATAGAAGATGTGGCCAAGGGAGCAGTTGTCACTGAAGAGCAAGTCATTGCTCGTGCGCAATATCTAGACTTGATCTATACTCAGGCTGGTACACTCTACAACAAAATTCCTGATGCTCCTAGACTGGAGTTTTCCGTTCCTCCTCCTCCTAAATCGAACAGGGACTCTCATGCCGGTGACAGCATGATTGGTACCTCCAGTACGCAAACTGCAAAGGCCTCATCAGGTAAAGCCCTTGCAGTTTCCAGTAAAAAGGCAAATGACAAACTTCCTGCCTCGAAGGTTAATGCCATGTCAACCGACAAGGGCAAAGAACCAAAGAAACCAAGGGGAAAGAAGAAAAGGGAAAAGAAAAAGAAGAAACAGGATGACTCGTCTCCTAAAAAATATTCTGAAAACCCTTCTGGGCAAAAGAAACCTAGTCATCCAATTTTTATATGTGATGAGGACCATTGGATGAGAGATTGTCCGCATAAGGCTAAGATTAAAAAGTTCTTCAAGAGTTCAAAAACATCAACAGTATTGACTAATCCATTTCCAAACCCAGAAACCAATCTAGTTGCTAGCGACAATGCTTCCCCATCCCAAGTGCTTATGTTGTCCATTTCAAAACAACAAAATGATGCTTTGATATCAACAAGGAATAAAGATTACGGGAATCCACAGCTGTCGAGCAACAAGGCTACAGATCAACCTAGTAGTTCGACAAAAACTTCAACAGAAGTTGCACTGCCCATTGTTCCTGAGCTAATGATAAAGCCGCCAAAAGGAGTAGTACACAAATTGGCATTTAATCCTCATGCTCGAGAAACACAGAATTATAATATAGTAGAGGATCTGGCCCAATCACCGTCTGCTATGTCGACACTTGAAGTACTATAAAATTGCCCCTCCCAAAACCAGGCTCTATTATTAGCAATAGGTGGGATTGACCCAGCGGATTCCAATTTTGTGGCCTTTAATCATAAAGGATATGAACCTCAGTTACCAGCTCAACTCGCTTTCCTCATCCAAGTGAAAGACCTCAACAAAACTGTTCATCGAACAATTATTGATGAGGTGGCATCTACATGCATTATTTCAATGAGTTGCTGGAAAAATTTAGGCTCACCACCCTTGTCGCGATCGTCAACGACATTAAAAGCATTTGATGGATGAACATACACCCCGTACGGGATTTTAAGTAACTTGCAAGTTGAACTGGGGGGCAAGACAGTAGAAATTGACGTCGAAGTTATCGATGGAAACTTCAATAACAATATCCTACTGGGAAGGCCCTAGATTTATGCTATGGCTGCCGTTGTGTCAACATATTTTAGAAAGATTGCATTTCCCTTCCAAGGAGGAATTACGATCGTTGACCAACAAACCTTCCTCCCCAATAGTTCACAAGTTACGAGAAGCATTCTGATGATCCATGGAATTTCTCATTTGCTTCAAAATGTCGGAGTAGGCTTCCTAAAAGACCCTGCCTTAATGGGTACTTTTTCCCTCCTGCCACCAAGTAATCTGGTGGAAGTGACCACAGTGGAAACCTGTCATATGATATCTTCTACATCATCAAAGATTAAGAAGAACTTTGACCATTTTAATAGTGTGGATCATCGCGAGGTATTGCCTCCAAGCCCTACCATACCTACATCATCTAATGATCAATTTAGTGATGTTGTACATTATGTACCGGGGGCATTGGAACCGGATCTTTCTTTCATGACCCCTTATGAGTTGTGATCAAAGGTCACATGAGGATAGTTCTTTTACTGTGTCAACCTCATTAAAAAATGAAACAACTCCCTTTCCAAATCGAGTCTTTGATTACGATCTTGTAAAATCCAAGTCGAGTCTTTCAAAGATCTTGAAGGTAAACCTTCATTCCAACCACCACGTTGAATGCAATGAAGCTTGGGGGCATGCACCTCGATTTGCGTCATTATGCTGGGGGCATGCGAACTTATAACAAACATAGTTTTTCATTTTAAGCTTGTGTAAACATGAAACCGAACACGAGCAGGTTTACGTGAAGTTCAAGCTCGTTAAAAAATAAACCTAGCGATGAGCATATGTTCCCGCAAAGTTTAATCTCATTAAAAAATGAACCCACCTTTCGGTAAATAACCTTTGTGATCGCATCGCTATCAGCTTTTGAGCCTTGGTCGTGTTCTTACCATCACCTCCACCTTTTAGCCGATCATACACCTCCACTTGATTGTTTACCCTTTTGAGGAACAACTACAATGAGTGATTCTATTAGCCACCTTCTTTACACTGCCGTGATTGAAAAGTTCCAAACCTTACCTGGAACTAGCTGCTACCCAAAAATATCACTCGTTCCTTAAAATCGAGTTTTCTTTAAACCCTTTTCAGACTCGTTAAATATGAAAAGATTTTCAAGCATTCCATCCCGTTAAAGTGTTTGGAAATAACAAGTTTTATTTAAACCCTTTTCAAACTCGTTAAGTATGAAAAGATTGTCGAGCATTCCAGCTCATTAAAGTGTTTGGAAATAGCAAGTCTGTTTTAAGCTCTTTTTAGACTCGTACAATGTAAAAATATTGTCGAGCAATTGGCCTCTCCAGCTCGTTAAAGTGATTGGAAGTGCCATCCCTCCTCTATATTTTAATCTTTTTGGACTTGAGGGACCATTACACAAAAATATCAAGCACTTTTCTTTTTCGGCTCGTTAAAGTGATCGGAAAAGTCATCCCTTTCATATTATTTTATACTTTTCGGACTTAAGGGATTATACTACAAAAAAGGACTACTGGAGTTTCCTTTCCATCTATTTTTAGACTCTCTAAAATTGAAAAGGACTAAGTTATCTTTGTCATTAAACTCATTAAAACAATAGCAACAAACTTGTCCATTACAGACAAGAGCGAGTTTCACTATCGCTAGGCTCGCTAAAACATAGCGACAGGTTTGCCCGAAGGGCAAATTATAGAACAAGCATATGTTATCCTCCTCAAGCTTGACAAAAATAAAGAGGTACTGGTCAGAAATGACTGGGGAAAAAAGGGAAGAAAACTTGAATAACTTCATTGGTAGCAGGTTGCTCTTGAACATGACACTTTCACTCCATCACCATGATTGAGTTGGGTTGGGTTATTCCGTTCACCAGTCATATCACCATTGGTCCTCCGTACCATCCATTTTTGGGATTAACACTACCAATCCATTTCAGTGTCGCCAATATGTTCAAGAGAAGTTGCTCAGAGAATTTACCAACCTAGCTAACACCTCATCCACTACAATACCTTCACGCTTCATTCTTTCATGACTCCCACCCTGAAACTTGTATCATCAGATCGTTTTCACATCCACAAAATCATTTGCTCCATTTCGTGTCGTAGATGTGGGATTCATTAAGGCCCTCCTACAACGCGTCACTTCTTGTCGACATCAGCTCATTATCCAAGAAGTTGACTTAGGAACAACCCTTTCAGTACTTTGAAGCTTGCATGCCTCAATGGCAAGTTTCTCACTTCCAGCGATAGGTTTACATCAATGGCCTTCGACCAAAATATTTTGCGTGGTGTTCGACATCGACTCATGTATTCACACCATGTGAATTGTACTGCAGTACCTTGAGGGTCATTATCATTATCGGTGATTCCTCTTGCGCCTGTTAATAGTTGATCTGATAATCACCCTATGAGTGACCCCAATTGAAGATTTATTAAACAAAAAGGTATTACAAACCCATGTGCTGGTGTGTGTGTTCTGTGTTATTAAAACAACAGATTGATCATATTGCCAATACACAGAAAATAAATGGAAAGACAACAGAGAAATACAGTAAGCAACACAAAGACACAAACACTTTTTAATAAAGAGTTCACCCTATTCTCTAGGGCTACGTCTCCGGTCCAGCTTCAGTGGTGGCCTTGTTTTATTGTGTCTTTTAGCAGAGAAATTACAATGCAGGGGCTCAATATGAGTTCTCCTGAAGCATATTTTTCTTGGTAGGGTGGTTCTTGGATTCCCCAAGCCACTTGGAGTACACAGACTCTTGTTCTTCCTACCATCTCTGTGACCCTCGATCTACACTGGAAAGAGCCAACTGTGATGCTCAATCCAGATAGATTCCTCTATGGGAAGGCTTGATTCTTCAAGCTCTCTAGTGCTTGATGCTGCCTATGGTCATCTCGGCCCTCTGTCTCCTCTGCTTGGCTTTACTGCTCTCTGTGCTCAGTCCTCCTCTCAGGGTTCACTATTCACTATCTCTCTTGGTCGCTTGGACTCTTCACTCTCTCTTTCTTAATCCCATTTGGCTATCTCTATTCATGGCTTTAGCCATTCGACCTCCATGCCTGTTCGGTTCCTCTCCTTCCTGCGTCGATTCTCCTTCCGCCTGTGTGCTAGGAGTTCCCTATTCAGCATTAGCATGAACGCTCGAGAAGTAGCCACATGTCTCCATCGGAATAGCGCCAGCCTATTCTTCGATTCGTTTCTTTCTCCACCGTGGCGGTCAATGGATTCCAAATCCCCTTAAATCGCAGCTTAATTCCCTGTCAATTCTGCTCTGTCTATCGGACGCAATCTCAGCCATCCGATCTGGGCTCCTCCAGATCCAACATCATACGCACGCTGAGCATGGTTGACTTGCTTGACCAATAACACGCGATCACGACCATTTTTCTCTCACCTCCGCTGCCATGTGTCGATCGCTGAGTGTGATCGCTCTGTTTTCTCCAAAACCGCTTACTGTTCAAGGGTGCCCCGATCAAACCGCTGGTTTCCAGGTTGTGGGTCCCACCTTTGTATGATGGCGCTTTTCGTTTTTCCGCCCATGGTCCTCTGGCTCCCAACGTGACCGAGTGCTTAAGACTCTACCATTTTAGCCCTGTTTGCCCAACGCATCAAAAATCAGCTCCTTTGCCCATTTCAGGGCTCCCAGGGGCTACATCGACCTCCTGCGCAATCTCCATGGGCCTCGATCAGCACGCTTTGACCGAGGTCCTCGTCGTTCCGCGCCGGCTACCATGGCCACTGGTTCAAGGTGTTTTCGATTGCTGTTTTGGATTCTTCAAGGATTTGTTTCGTCCCGATATAGTCATGGTTCTATGATAGTCGTTTATGGATCCGATTCGGATCACAGCCTCCCATCTGAAAAGCTTTTGGACCACCAAAAGTTGGTTTTTTTTTTTCTCTTCAAGCATCAACTAAGTGAGGAAATTGTTGTCTCACTTGTCCAATCTCAATCCACTTCGCACTGCTTGGCTTCGAACCTTTAAGCCCAATTCTGAGGTATTCCACCTGTCCACTGCGCGTCATCCTTACCTTCCTGTCCATCATTGTATCTTCCTGCAACTCATTAAGATATTCAGGTAGCAGGTCATCAATAGAAGGAAATTGAATCTACTCTTCAGGGTCCTCAATAATTGAAGGTTCAAACACCTCAAGCAATCTGCGTTCACAACTCAGTAGATGTGCATGTAAGCTAGTAGATCAAGGCGAAAAGCATTCTCACCAATCTTCTCAAGTATCCTCAAGGGTCCATACCTGATAGGTTTTAGCTTCTTGCCTTCACCTTACATCCTGTCCTTGCTGATATACAGCCAGACTTGGTCTCCAACTTGAAAACTATGCTCCATCCGATGCTTATCATGCCTAGCCTTGTACTTGGCCTGGCTCTTTTCCAGCTGCTTCTGTACTACCCGGTGGATCTCCTAGATCTGTTCAATGAACCTAGTTTCCCTGTCCACATCATTGTGTCCATCACCCATGGTATCTTTACCAAAAACAAAATCCAAGGGAGACCTTGGTATGAAACCAAAGTAGGTCTCAAAAGGAGATCTCTGGGTAGAAGAGTGTTTGGCTCTATTGTAAGCATGTTGCACATAACACAAGTGTTCATCCCAAAGCTTAGGGTTTTTGCTGCAATATCCTCTCAGTAACTGGATCACTATCCTGTTAACTACTTCTATCTGGCCATCTGTTTGTGGATGAAAGCTATGCTTTTCTTTAATTTGGTGTCCATTAGTTCCCACAGACTAGACCAAAACTTTCCCACAAATCGGGTGTCTCGATCAGATATAATAGAAGTGGGTAATCCAAAATGAACCCATACATGTTCAAAGAATAATTTTGCAGTTTGTTCAACTGTAATTTGTTTACTACAGGGTATCAAAATACACATTTTTCTGAACCTATCCACAGCAACATATAGATAATCATGACCTTTCCTACATTTAGGCAGTCCTCCAACAAAATCCATGGAAATGCTTTCCCAAGGGTGAGAAGGAACTGGCAACGGAGTGTACAAGCCTAGTTTTCTGTTGCTAGGCTTGATTTTAGCACACATAGCACACCCCTTTACATATCTAGAAACTGTCTCACTCATTCTTGGCCAATAGCAGAACCTTTGCAACTGTGCAACTATTTTACTTACCCCAAAGTGACCTGATATCAGAGAAGTGTGTGCTTCCCTAATTATCTTTTCTCTCTCAATTTGTGGAATGCAGAGTTTCCCACAATGATATAAGAGTCAGTCCTTCACATGATAGTCCAATTCTTCTACTCCTTTGCCTTGACTCAAAGTTTCATATACATCTTTAAAGTCCATATCCTGAGCATATTGTTCTATGTAGCTTTCATGTAGCACAGAATTATGCTTAAGTATGGTAGATGCATTTATAATGGGTCTAGATAACATGTCTGCAGCCTTGTTATGTATGCCCTTTTTATATCTGATGACTAAATGAAACTATTGTAGAAAACCCATCCATCTGTAATGTCTTGATTGTTGCAACTTAGTTTGGTAGTGTAGGTATTGAAGTGGTTGATGATTAGTATGTATTATTGTTTCTTTCCCCATTAAGTAATGTTTCCACTTTTTCACACTCTGAACTAATGCATACAATTCTTTATCATAGGTAGGATAGTTGACTACTTCAGGATTAAAAGTCTTAGAATGATAACATATGGGTTTACCATGCTATGTCAACACTGCTCCCATGGCATAGTCACTGGCATCAGTTTGGATCTCAAATGGTCTTTGTAGATCTAGCAGTGCTAGTACAGATGTTGTACTAATTTTTTCTTTCAAGGTGTCGAAGGCTTTCTGCTGTTTTCCTCCCCACTGAAACACCTTGTTCAATCCTGTCAAAGCGTGTAAGGGAGCTGCAATTGAGGAAAAATTTGAAACGAACTTCCTCCAATACTGTGCTGCTCCTAAGAAGCTTCTCACTTCTATAGTGGACTTGGGTTTAGGCCAATTTACAATGACTGCCACTTTAGAGGGATTTATTTTCAAATCACCTCCCCCTACTATATGACCCAAGTAATTTAGAGAGGTTTTGCCAAATTCACATTTGGAGAGTTTAACATAAAGTTTTTCTCTTTTCAAAACATCTAATGTCTGCTTAACATGCTTTAAATGTTCTTCCCACGTTTTACTAAAAATCAGAATGTCATCCAAATACACAATAACAAAATCATCAAGAAAAGGTCTGAGTACATCATTCATTAATCTCATGAAAGTAGCAGGGGCATTGGTCAAGCCAAAAGGCATAACCAGCCATTCATACAATCCCTGCTTTGTTTTGAAAGCAGTCTTCCATGCATCTTACTCTGCAACTCTGACCTGATGGTATCCACTGTGCAAATCCAGCTTGGTGAAATAAACAGCTTCCTTCAATTGATCTAAAAGATCATCTATGCGAGGAAGGGGATAACAATTTTTTATTGTTATCTTATTCAGTGCTCGGTAATCAATGCACATTCTCCACGAGCCATCTTTCTTTCTCACCAAAACGATTGGTGACCCACATGGTGATGTGCTAGGCCTGATGAACCCTTTCTCGAGCAACTCTTGCACCTGCTTCTTGATTTCAGCATTCTCTAAAGCAGATAACCTGTACATCCCAATGTTAGGCAAAGGAACATCTTGCTACAAAATAATATCATGTACTATTCCCTTTTTGGGTGGCAGACCTTGAGGTTCTTGAAACAAGACATCATACTCTGAAACAATCTTTTCTATATCAGCTTGCTGATCAGAATTACAGCCCTCAAATACATTGGTTTTATCAGTTTTATTTTCCTTTACAACCATTAGTAAGAACTGTTTGCATGAATTTATCATTATTTTCATTTGTCCTGAGTTTATGAGAGTATAATCATTCTTGAGCTTATGAGCTCTTACAAAGTATTCGATTCCATCTTTAACAAGTAGATACTTGTTCTCGGCTCTAGAAAATAGCATTTCTATCATACAAGTAAGGACTTCCTAAAACAATTCCACATATATCCAAAGGAATTATATCTAACTCAACCTCATCTACAAATGCTGACCCAAAAGAAAACTTGAGTTTTCACTATCTAGTCACTTGTAGTTGTGCTTTATCATTCAACCATCCTAATGGGTATGGCTTCTTATGAGGTGTAGTTGCTAATCCCAATTTCTTTACAATTGCTTCAGAAATCAGATTTACTTGTGAGCCACTATCAAACAAAGTATCAATCTTTTGATTTTTGGAAACAACTCAAATATGGAAAAGCTCATGCCTTTTTCTCTCATTTTCTTCATCAATAATAGATTGAGCAGAATTACTAGTAGATGCTTCAGAATTCTTACCTTTTATACATGTGGCTACAATGATTGTTTCATCTCCCGAGTCTGAGCCCAAATCTTTCTAAATAGCTACAGCAATCTTCTTCTTCTTGCCCTTGGACTTCTTAGGTCTCATCTCTGGATGCAGAATCCAATAGTGCTCATCATCATGCCCCTCCTTTTTATAGTGAGTGCATGAAGCTTTGCCTTTCTGTGCAGTGTTAGCCTTCCTTTCTTTCCACTTCTACTTTCTTTTCTCCTTGCTCTTGCTTATAGTGGGTTGGGATGGTCCCCCAACTTCTGGATTTCCATTATTTCCTCTAGATTCTAGATGAGTAGCTTGTACAGATACCTCATCTATACTAGTGGGATTAAACATGAGGATGGTATGCCTCATGTAGCTATGTAGACCACCAATGTACTTCAAAAAAGTTTCTTGTGAGTCTAATGAAATACCCAACATCAATGCTCTCTTTCAAAACTCTTAAGTATACCCTTGTACACTTTTCCCTTTCAACTGTCAAAGAGTTTGCCAACTCATCATGGCTTGTTGCATGTAGGCCAATGGATAGAACTACTTTTTGATTGCAGTAACAAATTCACTACAGACAGAGATGGTCTTACCATGCTTCCTCATATCAGCTTGGGTTCTGCCTTCCCACCATACAAAGGTAGTGTCTCCTAGGCAAAGGCTTGCCAGCTGAATCTTGCTCTTGTATGAGTCTATATTTTGTACTCTGCAATACACATCAATTTGTCTAATCCAATTGTCCAACTTTTCAGCATTTTGCTCTCCATCATATATAGGTTGTTGGCATTATGATGCATGTGTTGTACTTAATGGCAACCCTCTCATAGAAGATCATCTCACTTGTATACATTCAGATGAATCCACAGAAGAGATATTAGATATGACAGAATACATGGATGTAGGACAGTTCAAAGGAATCAGATGACAATTCACAAGTAAGCTTTGCCATCAAGTCCAAAGGGGGAGATTGTTGGCATTATGGCTAAAGTGTTGTCCTTGATGGCAACTCATACAGGTGATGGATCACTGTACAACAGGTCAGTAGTAGAGATTGATGATTAGCTCACAAATAATGAAGAAAACAAGAGGTACACAGGTACACCGTACAAAAGCTGCGGACCCTCAGGCATGTCATAGATAAAGTGCGTACATACCCACAGGTACACCATGTAAAAGGTGCGGACCCCAGTTCACTCACTTCAAGGCAGAGAAGTGCCCTCACGTGGGGTTTCTTATGTTTGGCCCATGGTATTTAGCCCGACGTTCTTGATTCTATGGTTTTGGCCCGTGGTATAGGATTTAATTTAGCCCCGGTTTGGATCCCTTGTATTGGTTATCTATGGTATTGATCCATGATTTTAGGAAGAGCCTGCCTATATAAAGCAAAGGAGATCATTTGGCTATACACACTTGTGAAATTAGAAGATCTTAAGAGAAGCTAGATCTGAAATTCTTGTAATTGGTTTGTGAGAGAGAGTTGAATCAATATCAAGGAGAAACATGAGAATTACAAGTCGGATCTACTAATGGGTTGATATCTCCTTGGCGCATGTTCAGATCTATAGATCTGACAGTCTGGGTTATTCTTGAAGTCTTGAAATTATCTATACCCGCAGGAACGCAAGTGCAGTGAAAGAAAAGTGCGGAGATATGCAGGCGCAGAAGCGCTGCAGGTGCATAGGTTCGCAGGTGCAGAATTGCAGAAGATGCAGAGGGGCGCAGGCATTCCATTGGACACAGAGCGGAGGTTCGCAGGAAGTCCATGAGACACAGTGCGTGGGTACGCAGGAAAGCAGTTGGAAACAGTGCGGATGTACGCAGGTGTTCTATGGGTGAAGCTGCAGACTTTTTATCTATCTAGCTGCCCCTGTTTATTATTGTTGTGTTATGGGCTTTGAAGTGATGTATGGTATTATGTTCTGATAACAGTAGTGATTGATTGAATGATTATGATTAGCTTCAGTATTGATAGATGAATGGATCAGGTTCATAATGACTTATCCTTATATGATCTGGTGGACTAGATCTGGTTGATAACTCTCATTGCATATGAATTGATCTGGTGATTAGGTGATTCAGAAGGTTGTTTGATTATGAGCTTCAATGTTGTTGTTGGGTCCAGTATGAAAATTGGATGAATTGTGGCCTTTCAGATTATGTGTTGTGCTTCAGTGTATCCAGTCTGAAAATTGATGAAACGTGGTACCTGGAGGAGAGAAGATTGTAGGTCAGCACCTACGTACTAGTATCTAAGCTAGTACAAGAGCTGTTATAGACATTTTTGTGCCTCACGACATGGAGCATGAAATGTCAATAATTACAGGGATCCTCAGTCCCTAAACATGTTGTTCTTACCCCTAAAAGAACAAGGTCATCAAACAACAGCACTTCCAATCAGTTCTCCACCTGAAAACACTTCAAAACAGGCTAATTTTGGATCATGTCAGCTGCTCCACTGAGCATCTGCGCTGGAATGCAACTACTCCTCCTTGTACCTGCGCTGGAAGTCAAATCTAATGAAGGCTACCTGCGCTGGGCGAGATTGGCCAAGTGGCACAGTCATTCTGCAAGGTGTCAACTGCCCAGGAAGCTTCCAAACTGACACTTGGTTCATGAGATTCGCCCTGTGATGAGTAAGAGGTACTTGATCACCATGTGTAAGCAAGGATCTCCAAGTGGACTCAAGAACTGAAGATTAACTGAAGAGGGAGAGGACACAAGGCAGCTTCATGTCAGTCTCAAGCTGACTCATCCTTTCTTCTTCTCTCCTATATATAGAGCTCTTCTATGAGGTCTAAGGAGGCTGGAATTTTGTGTAAAGCAAGGAGGTGCTGTTGGTTTACAGTTAGAGCTATTGGGTGATTGTTTTACTAGAGGTGAAGAGGAGAGTTCTTGCTACTGGGGAGGTGCTGCTGGATTGGAGCCATCATTGGTTGTAACCTTCTCAGAACCCTGTTACTTCTATCAATAAAGTTTTGCATGTTCTCCTATATACTTGTATTGCATTGATGTATTGTATTTACTTGTATATTTGATTCACTCTAATCCATGCATCAGTTATGAGTACATGTATCTTGTAGTTTCCTCTCTTATTTTGTGCAGGATCTGTGTGTAGCTGGACCGGCAAAGAGAGCAAGGAGCTGGGAACAAGAGACAAAGAGAGAGGATAAGGATCGACTAAGCGAAAGACACCAGGTTGGTTAATCTTTTCTTCCTTCTCTCTGTACTTTCATAAAGGAAAATATCAAAGCTTTACTTTCAGTTATTGCTAAAGACTGTCACCTTTAGAGTAGGGATAGGGTCATCCGAGTCGGATACTTTTCCCCACAACAAACTGGCGACTCCGCTGGGGAGCCTAGTATCTTGTTGGTGTTTGTAGTATTTTGCTATTCATTTCTTGAAGAAAAAAGTACCAAATCGAAAAGCTTTTGACTATATCAAAAGCGAAGTAGAGGGTCTGCTACTCTTGCTCATTTGCTGAGCAAATTCAAGATTTAAAGAGCTTATCTACAAAAGACTCTTTACTCTTTGTGATAGATCTTCATCCTCTTGATCATCCCTTAGCCTGTACTTGACCTATAGCTTTTTATTTCAGCAAAAACAGTGCATTTCTGAGCTTTTTATGACCCGGAAAACTTTGTAGACGTAACTCTCGTGTCCCAGAGCAGGCTGTCCACAGGCAGTCTGCATTACAGCGCAGGTACTCCCTTCGGGAACTGCGCTGAGAGTCAAACTGACAGACCAGAGCCTGCGCTGGTCCAGTTAGCCATTGTCTTGCTCAGTTTTCCCATTGTGTCTTAGCCCTGTTTTCACTGATTTTTGCTGATTGCTTGCTGGTCATTGTACTTGTTGTAAACCACTTCTCCTTGACATTATTCCACCTCAGTTGTGTGATGAAACTGTGAATGTTCTTTCAGTATTTCTTGTTTCAGTTACAGTTTCCCATTGTGAAAAGCGAACCAGTATAGCTGTGACCTCTTAGATCCTGAACTGTAAAAGTGTCTTTGTGATCTTAAGAGCTAGTTTTATTACTGTTCATGGCTGTTTGAGTTTGTTTGTTTTTCATTTTATGGTTTGGATCTATACATTTCCTGTGTTTAAACAAGTCGATCATAAGGTGTCTTTTTGATTTTGGACAAGCTTGTTTATTTCTACTTGAAATTAGATTCAAAATTATACAACAGTTTCCTTTCTGTCTTACATCAACATTAAGGATAACGAAAAGAAATACATGCATTGTGCATTTTGCATTTGACTGTGTGTTTGACGATTTAGGAAAATGTGCATTTTAGTGTGTGTTCTATGATCTGTGGAAAAAGTTGTGTCTTTCTTTTCCCTCAGTAGATTAAGGTTTTCAAAGTTGAAAGATTGAAAAGATTTGCTTCTCATCTTAGATTGCATATAGGAAGTTGTATATATACATCTCGTGGCGACCCTGAAAGGCAAACTGTTAAGCAAGATCAACATTAAAATAAACCCAATTTACATAACAACGCTTTGTAACATAACGCAAACATCTAGAGGTCTAGGTAGAGACGTGTTCCGGCGTCGTTAAACATAGTGACTGTCGATCTCTACGAAGGTGGGTGATTCCTCCTGAGAGTCGGTGGCACTAACACGGACTTGTGCTCCCGCGTACCATCGCGTATATTGGGAGACCCCTATAGGCTTTTATCCTTTATCCTTAGGAAACCGTGTCGGCCGCCCTACTGATCGCGATGCAGTGAACACAGCATTCACGAAGATCGACCACCCATACCGTAAAATGTATTCTGTGGTTTCGCGAAAGGTTTGGCACACCCTCTGCCTAGATCTCCAGAGCAGTTTCTTTTGGCCTTTTTCAAACTCTATAACTGAAAAAGTCCAACCGAGCATTTGTCACTTCGGGCTCGTTAAAACATCGAAGGCGACTAGAGTCATCTTTAGCTTTTTCTCGACTCTTAAAACATGAAAAAGCAAGTTTGTGTCTAAAAGCGTCATTAATAAAATTTATTTTAAGCGGAACATAATCACCTGTTATTCCCACGTTGATCTTTTAGTTGAAAAGTATGGAGCCCACCAACCAAGGAAGTAACCTTGGCGGAAGTCCAAATCCCTTCTCCTCTTGGGGAGATGTTGGTGCGCCTCATATGGCTACATTGTCACTTCCAGGATTGACAATTGGCCTCCCTATATGTCTCTTTTCAACTAATGTAGTCCAGATCACCACTAATCCTGAGCAGTCGAATCAACAGTCAGAACAATCTAGAACTACCCACCAGCCCTCCACTTCTTATGATACTTCCTCTGATCCTTCATCTTCGCAAGGTAGAGCTGGCAAAAGTCAGCCTCCCAAGGAGAAGAAGGAAAAGAAGAAGAAAGAAAAGAAGCAGAAGGAGCCTCTGGCGAAGGCGACTGGGGGCAAGCAGAAGAAAGCTGACAAAAACCCACACACTGCACCGACCGGGCCTAAATCGCCATGTGTCATTTGCAAAGGGATCCACTTCCATCGTGATTGTCCTTGTATTCCCCGGATACTAAGGGACTGGTCCCCAAGGTTGCACAATCCGGTAGCATCAACCTCTGGTTGTCATGTTGATTGCAATCCGTCAACTAATGAGAGTGAAGGACGAAGAAGGGGACCAAGATCACCCTGTCTATTGTGTGAAGGCAATCATGCCATCCACAAATGTCCATTCTTAGATGAGGCAAAAAGAGTTTTGGAAGATCGTCCGGTATCACCGTTACGACTTCCTCCTGGATACCAAAAACTCGTGCCTAATCCCTCAATAGTTGAAAATCCAGCTGGCCTGCTCAAGTGGTCAACTGAAGTGTCGGTCATTGAGAATGAACCTACTGAATCCAGACCAGACGAAAGTCTAAAGGTCGAAATGGCAGTTGACCCGGTTCTTCCTTCAGAGGTTCTATCATCCAATGACTCCGTCATTGAAGACCCGTCTTCAAATGACACCGTCGCCGAAGAGTCATCTTCATGCGACACCCTCACTGAAGAGAATAAGGATGACACCATCCAGGTTCTTTTCATCAGCACCGACTCCGATGAGCGTCAGGGCAATGCGCCCATTCCTTTATCGCAGGAAGGAACATCATCAGAGTCATATCCGGCCGTATATTCGGTCCCACCACCAAGCAACCTGGTTGTATCCTTTGATTGGAATCAACTAGGCAGACCCCGGTTACCAGCCAGTATACCATTCAGAATCATTGTCCAGATCTATAGAATGATTATGGCTGGTACTATCATTGATGAAGGGGCATCTGTGAGTATCCTTTCCTCTGTTGCTTGGAAAGCACTGGGTTCCCCGGCGCTTTTACCTGAGTTGAGAAATCTCTCGGGTTTTGATAAAGGAACCAGTCGACCATTAGGAATCCTCCCCAATGTGCCTGTTACATTGAAAGGGAAGACCGTTAATATGAACGTGATGGTCGTCCAAGGACCCTTGGATTATAACCTACTCCTTGGACGCGACTATATTTATTGCATGGGAGCGATAGTCTCCTCACTCTTTAGAGTAATGTGTTTTCCACACGAAGGAAGGGTGGTCAAGCTCGTAGACCAACTTTCGTTTCCGGGATCTCGCATCGCAAATAGTCAAATACCATTCCTAAATGGTCTGTTCACTCAAGATTCGCCTCCACCCCCAGTCCTCCTTCCCGATGAGTGCGAGTGATTCGGAAAGAAAGACTAGGACCCAGGGGGCATGCACCCTGGTCTGCTTCGGGCAGAAGAAACCCCGGGTATAAGGAAGAATTTCCGCAGAAGAATATGACTAGTCCGTACCCCGTCCGTGGAAGGAAGTGGGGTTGTTCTGGAATAGTGTTCTTTTGTTAAAGTTATGTGTTTGGCAAAAGAGTCATTCACCTTTGTCTAAAGAGGTGGGCACTGCCCAAGTAGGAATTCCCTTATTGCGACGAATAGTAACCATCTTTGAATTCAAGCCTCGCCCATTAGAACATATGTTTTGAAGGATAAGCAGGGGCAGCTTACAAAGTAGGGGACTATATTGTTGTGACAGAGGGTAACCATCTTTGGACAACCCAATGATAGACACCGCCGAAGAAAGGGATTGATTTGCGGCAGCAAATAGAACCCTCTTCGGATAATAAGAAAGAGGCAAGCCTCCCTCAATAATACCAATGTTTTGTCTTTGAGTAGTGTTCTTCTATTGTCACAAATAGCTGTTTGTTAAAAGTGGGCCGACAGGAAGCCTGAGTACTGCGTAAGACCCCTTTAAATAACGAGAAGACAAGTATCGTTAACATTAGATTAGCGAGATGACGAATAGCTGTGAACACCCAAAGAAAAGCAGAGGTAGGGGAGAGGAGGGGCAGCCTCGAAATTCTATCCTATACCTGGGGGCATGCAAACCTTCTGGAGTGCAAGCTAGGAGCGGTTATTTATCTGGTTTTAAGATTAACCGTTTTCCGAACTTACATAAAGGAAAGAGGAGTTGGAGCATAGCTGTGGTAAGGCGCAAGCTCTATAAAAAATGGATCCTTAGAGGAGGCTTTTCTTCTTATTATGACTGGTATATCTAGCAGTTTTAGCACGTAGTTCATGCTCGTTAAAAAATAAACGCAAAATCGAGCAGTTTTAGCACATAGTTCATGCTCGTTAAAAAATAAACGTAAGTTGTGAGCAATCTTCCCCTAGAGTTCAAGCTCATCCAGAAAAAATGAACCGGTAAATAACCATGGTAAATGTAACCTTTGACAACCATATTAAAGCCTTGGTCGTGTTTGTGCACCGTCACCTCCATCCGTTCATTTGGCCAATCGTTCATCTCCATATGTGTGTTTACCCATTTTGAGGAACATCTGCGAAGAGTGATTTCACCTAGCCATCCTTGTGACACTGCCGTGATTGGAAAATTCCAACCTGTACCTGGAATCTGCTGCTATCCCTGTTTATCACTCGTTCCTCGAAAGACGAGTCTTCTTTGAGCTCTTTTCACTGACTCGTAAAATATGAAAAGTTTGCCGAGTTTTGGCCTTCCAGCTCGTTAAACGACCGGAACGCTATCCCTCCTCTAAATTTTAATCTTTTTGGACCTGAGGGATTATTGCACAAAAGGATCGAGCGCTTGTCTTGTTCGGCTCGTTAAAAGTACCGAACAGCCATCCCTTCTGTATTGTTTTATACTTTTTCGGACTTAAGGGATTAGCTGACGAAAAAGGAATTATGGAGTTAACTTTCTGTACCTTTTCAGACTCTCTAAAGATGAAAAGGACCGAGTTTTCTTTGTCGTTAGACTTGTTAAAATGATTAAATAGCGACAAACTTGTCTTTAGACGAGAACGAGTTTCCCTATCGCTAAGCTCGTTAAATCATAGCGATGGGCTTGCCCGAAGGGCAGGTTATAGAACAAGCATATGTTATCCTCCTCAAGCTTGAAAAAAATAAAGAGGTACTGGTCAGAAATTACTGGGGAAAAATTGGGAGAACATCAAAGTTTAATGGTAGTAAGTCACTCTTGAACATGACACTTTTCCTCCGTACCACATCGGGTTGGGTTGTTTCATTCACCGGTCTCATCACCATGGTCCTCGCCAAACCATCCACATTTGGGGTAATGCTACCGATCCATCGCATCAGTGTCGTTATATGTTCAAGAGGGGTCATTCTGAAAGTGTCAACCGTGTCCCATCCACTGCCATACATTATCTTTCATCCATTCATGATCGCCACCCTGAATCATATGTCACAGTTTGTTTTCACCTCCACTAAAATCATTAGCTCCGTTCCGTGTCATTGATGTGGGATTCATTAAGGCCCTCCTTTGACGGATCGCTTCTTGTCGACTTCAGCTCATTATCCAAGAAGTTGATCTAGGAACACCCCCATCAGTACTTTGAAGCTTGCATGCCTCAATGGCAAGTTTCTCACTTCCGGCGACAGGTATACATCAATGACCTTCGACCAGAAGATTTTGCGTGGCGTTCGACGCCAAGTCCTTTATTCACGCCACGTGAATTGTACTGCAGTACCTTGAGGGTCATCGTCATTATTGGTGATTCCTCTCGCGCTTGTTAACGGTTTTCATTATTGACCGGTAATCAAGCGATGTCTTTCCATGTTCGACTTCAGCAAAATTCTCACATGGATCGACTTGTACTTAGAGTGAAGATCGAACGAGTTTGAAGACCCCGGATCTAGTTTCATCCATCCGGGCTGCGATATATATTCAGGAAATATAAAAGCATTTGCCATGTACATCATTGCAGCAGATGATCATCCTATTCAAAGGATGATAATTTCAGCAGAAAATTATCAGTCTACCTTCAGACGATCGTCTGTCATATGTACCAAAATGTATTTATAAAAGCTTAGCATGGGAATGCCCGCCTCAGCTAGATCATGAAAATAGAATGAAAAATAATGTATTGTATTGTATTGTATTACAGGGCGCCTCCTCAGCACTGGAATGAACTTCGGACCCTCTAGATAAAGCATTTCACTCGATAAACGGCCTCATACTTTAGGGGGCAACTGTTATAGACATTTTTGTGCCTCGCGACATGGAGCATGAAATGTCAATAATTACAGGGATCCTCAGTCCCTAAACATGTTGTTCTTACCCCTAAAAGAACAAGGTCATCAAACAACAGCACTTCCAATCAGTTCTCCACCTGAAAACACTTCAAAACAGGCTAATTTTGGATCATGTCAGCTGCTCCACTGAGCATCTGCGCTGGAATGCAACTACTCCTCCTTGTACCTGCGCTGGAAGTCAAATCTAATGAAGGCTACCTGCGCTGGGCGAGATTGGCCAAGTGGCACAGTCATTCTGCAAGGTGTCAACTGCCCAGGAAGCTTCCAAACTGACACTTGGTTCATGAGATTCGCCCTGTGATGAGTAAGAGGTACTTGATCACCATGTGTAAGCAAGGATCTCCAAGTGGACTCAAGAACTGAAGATTAACTGAAGAGGGAGAGGACACAAGGCAGCTTCATGTCAGTCTCAAGCTGACTCATCCTTTCTTCTTCTCTCCTATATATAGAGCTCTTCTATGAGGTCTAAGGAGGCTGGAATTTTGTGTAAAGCAAGGAGGTGCTGTTGGTTTACAGTTAGAGCTATTGGGTGATTGTTTTACTAGAGGTGAAGAGGAGAGTTCTTGCTGCTGGGGAGGTGCTGCTGGATTGGAGCCATCATTGGTTGTAACCTTCTCAGAACCCTGTTACTTCTATCAATAAAGTTTTGCATGTTCTCCTATATACTTGTATTGCATTGATGTATTGTATTTACTTGTATATTTGATTCACTCTAATCCATGCATCAGTTATGAGTACATGTATCTTGTAGTTTCCTCTCTTGTTTTGTGCAGGATCTGTGTGTAGCTGGACCGGCAAAGAGAGCAAGGAGCTGGGAACAAGAGACAAAGAGAGAGGATAAGGATCGACTAAGCGAAAGACACCAGGTTGGTTAATCTTTTCTTCCTTCTCTCTGTACTTTCATAAAGGAAAATATCAAAGCTTTACTTTCAGTTGTTGCTAAAGACTGTCACCTTTAGAGTAGGGATAGGGTCATCCGAGTCGGATACTTTTCCCCACAACAAGAGCTAAAGGAAATATTTGGAGCATTGTAGCAGGTAGCAGCCTGCGTACTAGTAAATGGATCGGCGAGTACAAGAGCAAAGGGGGTTGTAGCTCCCGTATTGGTATAAGACTGCACCAGTACAAAATATTGTAAAAGGATTTTCTTATTAAGAAGAAGATTGAGATGACTTGCAGCAGGTGGTTTTCTCCCGCATTGGGTTTCCACCTTATATCATGGTGTTCATGTGTGTGCCTTATGTGTGACGATCTACTCTATGTTACTGCATCTGTTAACTAATAATATGGTTGTTAATGTTCTAATGCACTCATTGAAGATCAATTAACTTAATCATAAGAAGTTGTGGAAGTAGAATATATGAATCAGAGTTTGGAAATGAAAAATTTTCATTGACTTGATAATATTGATTCACCCCCCGCCCCCCCTCTTAGTATTATTTCCAACAATTGGTATCAGAGCAGGTCCTTTGATAGAAGCTTGATCGCTTGAAGGAGATCCGTGGAACAATGGGAAATAAGCTTAAGAAGAAAGCTCATAAGAAGAAGAAGACATCTCAGAAGAACTATGAAAGTGGGAGAATCGATTGGGGATTAGGTATAAGAAGCTCTTCAGATTCAAAATCAGATTCAGAATCATTTCAGAATGAAGATGAACTATCAGGTATGAATATATTATCCTCTGATGTTCCAGCTATCTTTCCTTTTGGAAGAGATGAAAGTGATAGCGAAACTACTGAATTTGCTCTTATGGGTGAACAAGAAAGATATCAAATAGAGGCAGAATTTAAAAGGCTGACAGAAAAAATTAGAGATCAACAAGATCTATTGAACAAAAGGGAATGTGACTTCAAAGAAGAAGCTACCAAACTAAAGGCCCAACTAGAAGAAGGAAACAAGGTAAGAAAACTACTCAAGGACAAGGAAGACCAATGTCAAAAATTGCAGCATGAAGTGACATCATTAAGAAAAGAAGTCAATGAAAGAAGCACAACCATCAAGAAACTCAAAGATAGATCCAGCTACTATGAAAATCTTGAAGCTACAATCCTCTCACTAAAAGGAGATCTTGAAGAATCAAAGAAGCAGAATGAAGATCTACATCAAGCAATTGAAAAACAAGACAACGAAGTCATCAGCTTAAAATCTTAGCTGGAATGTGCCTTCCGAGTTCGTCAAATGCAGCAGGATCTGAATGAAGAACAAGAAAAGGAGATTCTCAAACTAAGGAAACAAATGGAAGAAGGAAGGAAAGCTGAAGAAGATTTGAAAAAGCAATCTCTTGAAAAGGAAGAACAGCTTCAGGTTGAGGTAAATATCTTGAAAAGTAAATTAGAAGAAAAGGATAAGCTTTTACGATTTCAAGATAGTTCTAAAGTCTTGGATGATATTCTTAGTAGTCAAAGGTCTCCTGCTATAAAGACTGGTCTTGGTTTCCATGAATCTGTTGAAGGTGAATTTAGTTCACAGGGTGAGGCAAGGAACTCTAAAGAGAAATCTAAAGTGATCAACGAAGAAATGAAAGATCAATCTCATCATCAACCAAGGAAAGAGATTCCTCAAAGAAAATCCTTTACTCCTCCTATGAATAATGTTGAATGTTATGTATTTCATAATCTTGGACATGTTGCAGCTAGGTGTAGAAGAAGAAGGGTTCAAGACCATTATGCAGAAATATCATCACATTCAAAGTACTTTAATGGATATTTCTTTGCTTGCAATATGTATGGTCATAAAGCTACTGACTGTTACAGGAGGAATATGAAACATGTAAGATGTTATGCATGTAACAAGCTTGGACATATAGCAAAGGAATGCAGGAACAAAGCACGGACATCACACCAAAAGGAGAAAACATCATCACGCTTGAAGATATGGAGGAAAAAGGAAGTACAGTCAGAAAAAGGCGGCACAGCACAACGTACAGACATACCAGAATCAGAGGGAGCTGAAAGTACAAAACTTCAGTGTCCTGAATCTCATATGCAAACTCCATAAAGGGAAGTCGCGTATATACGCGAGTTGGATACTGCACAATCGCGTATATGATTGTTTGAAGAAAGGCAGTAGGGAAAGTGAAGTTGGAAGTGAATCTATGAAGTATGATCTCTCGAGCACAAGATCAGATCTGTGTATCTGACTATCAGAGGCACCTTGGAGGACCATTTAATTGGGTTCTAATCAGAGGTACGCAGACGATTCTCTGTGAAAGTGCGGGCGCACGCAGCAGAGCGAAAGTTCCAGTGCGGAGGAACGCAGGTGATACACAGTGAAAGTGCGAGGATACGCAGCGAAGGCACAGTCCCAGTGTGGAGGTACGCAGCGTAATAGAGGTTCAGGTGCGGAAGAACAGTAAAGGTACGCGGCATGGCAGAGGTTCAGGTGCGGAGGCACAGTGAAAGTACGCGGCGCTACAGAAGCCGCAGGTGCGTAGATACGCGGCGCGATAGCATCTGAGGGTGCGTGGCCACAGTAGTAGTACGCGGCGTGATTGAAGAAACAGTGCGTGGGTACGCGCTGTAGTAGAAGGCTCTCTGCGGGAATACGCAGAAACACAGAAAGTCAAGTGCGGGGATACGCAGAGGAGCGGAAGGTGACGTGCGGAGCCACGCAGGCCATATAATGAGAAACTGCGGATCTGTCTTGAGGCATTTATTGGCTGACTTTTCTTACTGATAAGATCTGACAGATGGCACAAGTTTAGGGGGAGCATATGCTCTTAATGCATTGTTGGCATTATGGTTAATAGTCCTTGGTGATGATGCTTATATAGATAAATGATTCATCTTGCTATGAGTTGTTCACATGGTTCTTGGATCAGATTTGTGGTTGATTCTCTAATGGTGCTTACATGGTAACCTTCATGAGGATAAGGAGAAGCACTTAGCTTGAATTCACATCTTCTTGATGATGAGTCACTCATATGCTACTGTTGACATATGCATAAAGATCATATATTACAGTTATGATGCATGATTCCTTTCATTCTTGGCACAAATGGATGAGGATTGTTGGCTGGATACAGGGGTGATTATTCAAAGTTGCATTGTTGGAGACATGATGATGATGAGCTCTTACCTATATGATGATAGGTTGTTTTGTACATATGTTGATTGATGCAGATATTCCCAAATGATGATCATGATGGCTATGGTGTTTCTCACATAGAATGTGAAATTCTGTTGATGCGGACATACCTTGATGATTCATGCACTAATTGTTGTTGACAGATACTATGAAGCAGATCATACAATGTTGTTGCTGATGTTTATCATGATCTTATTTAGGTGTTTGGTCTCTATACAGTTATGATGCATGATTCCTTTCATTCTTGGCACAAATGGATGAGGATTGTTGGCTGGATACAGGGGTGATTATTCAAAGTTGCATTGTTGGAGACATGATGATGATGAGCTCTTACCTATATGATGATAGGTTGTTTCGTACATATGTTGATTGATGCAGATATTACCAAATGATGATCATGATGGCTATGGTGTTTCTCACATAGAATGTGAAATTCTGTTGATGTGGACATACCTTGATGATTCATGCACTAATTGATGTTGACAGATACTATGAAGCAGATCATACAATGTTGTTGCTGATGTTTATCATGATCTTATTTAGGTGTTTGGTCTCTGTAAAGGTCATATCAAGACTCATTATGTAATAGTATCTATTGTAGTCATCTCTTCAAGTCATGTAACGACCTATGTTGGTTTCCCCACTATGCCTGGGATGAAGATGTAATGTATTTAGTTCCTGATGTATCCCCACTTGGTTGGGTGATGGATGTATGTATTGAGTCTTTTGGTGATAGGAAAGTCATTTATGATATATAGAGTCATTTCTTCTTATAGAACATCTTTTTGCAGACCTTGCTTACAGTCAGGTGAAGCTTGAGCATAAACAACACTATATAGCAGAGCAGACATTTCAGCTTGTTCTCAGAAAGAGCATGATCAGATTGGTGCACCATGGCATATACAAAGGGGGAGCTCATTCAGAGACTTCAGCAGATCTGGTTTATAGTCAAGAGGAGCATGTTCTTACGGGAAGCAAAACCCTTTGCCCTTGATGTCAAAGGGGGAGAGTTTGGTGTTGTTGCCATCAAGTCCAAAGGGGGAGATTTTTGGCATTATGATGCATGTGTTGTACCTGATGGCAACCATCTCATAGAATATCATCTCACTTGTATACATTCAGATGAATCCACAGAAGAGATATCAGATATGACAGAATACATGGATGTAGGACAGTTCAAAGGAATCAGACGACAATTCACAAGTAAGCTTTGCCATCAAGTCCAAAGGGGGAGATTGTTGGCATTATGGCTAAAGTGTTGTCCTTGATGGCAACTCATACAGGTGATGGATCACTGTACAACAGGTCAGTAGCAGATATTGATGATTAGCTCACAAATAATGAAGAAAACAAGAGGTACGCAGGTACACCGTAAAAAAGCTGCAGACCCTCAGGCATGTCATAGATAAAGTGCGTACATACCTGCAGGTACACCATGTAAAAGGTGCGGACCCCAGTTCACTCACTTCAAGGCAGAGAAGTGCCCTCACGTGGGGTTTCTTATGTTTGGCCCGTGGTATTTAGCCCGACGTTCTTGATTCTATGGTTTTGGCCCGTGGTATAGGATCTAATTTAGCCCCGGTTTAGATCCCTTGTATTGGTTATCTATGGTATTAATCCATGATTTTAGGAAGAGCCTACCTATATAAAGCAAAGGAGATCATTTGGCTATACACACTTGTGAAATTAGAAGATCTTAAGAGAAGCTAGATCTGAAATTCTTGTAATTGGTTTGTGAGAGAGAGTTGAATCAATATCAAGGAGAAACATGAGAATTACAAGTCGGATCTACTAATGGGTTGATATCTCCTTGGCGCATGTTCAGATCTGTAGATCTGACAGTCTGGGTTATTTTTGAAGTCTTGAAATTATCTATACCCGCAGGAACGCAAGTGCAGTGAAAGAAAAGTGCGGAGATACGCAGGCGCAGAAGCGCTGCAGGTGCGTAGGTTCGCAGGCACAGAATTGCAGAAGATGCGGAGGGGTGCAGGCATTCCATTGGACACAGAGTGGAGGTTCGCAGGAAGTCCATGAGACACAGTGCGTGGGTACGCAGGAAAGCAGTTGGAAACAGTGCGGATGTACGCAGGTGTTCTATGGGTGAAGCTGCGGACTTTTTATCTATCTAGCTGCCCCTGTTTATTATTGTTGTGTTATGGGTTTTGAAGTGATGTCTGGTATTATGTTCTGATAACAGTAGTGATTGATTGAATGATTATGATTAGCTTCAGTATTGATAGATGAATGGATCAGGTTCATAATGACTTATCCTTATATGATCTGGTGGACTAGATCTGGTTGATAACTCTCATTGCATATGAATTGATCTGGTGATTAGGTGATTCAGAAGGTTGTTTGATTATGAGCTTCAATGTTGTTGTTGGGTCCAGTATGAAAATTGGATGAATTGTGGCCTTTCAGATTATGTGTTGTGCTTCAGTGTATCCAGTCTGAAAATTGATGAAACGTGGTACCTGGAGGAGAGAAGATTGTAGGTCAGCACCTACGTACTAGTATCTAAGCTAATACAAGAGCTAAAGGAAATCTTTGGAACATTGTAGCAAGTAGCAGCCTGCGTACTAGTAAATGGATCGGCTAGTACAAGAGCAAAGGGGGTTGTAGCTCCCGTACTGGTATAAGACTGCACCAGTACAAAATATTGTAAAAGGATTTTCTTATTAAGAAGAAGATTGAGATGACTTGCAGCAGGTGGTTTTCTCCCGCATTGGGTTTCCACCTTATATCATGGTGTTCATGTGTGTGCCTTATGTGTGATGATCTACTCTATGTTACTGCATCTGTTAACTGATAATATGGTTGTTAATGTTCTAATGCACTCATTGAAGATCAATTAACTTAATCATAAGAAGTTGTGGAAGTAGAATATATGAATCAGAGTTTGGAAATGAAAAAGTTTCATTGACTTGATAATACTGATTCACCCCCCCCCCCCTCTCAGTATTATTTCTAACATAGGCAAATCAAATTTAACATCTAACTTAATCAAAGATGCTTTCTTATTATGCACAGGGCTACTAGGAGGTGTAGGGAAGCTTTCTTCTTTCCCCTTTCCTTTGGAGTGGTCATGGGAGTGACCTCAGTTGAAGATTTATTAAACAAAAAGGTATTACAGACCCATTTTCTGGTGTGTGTTCTGTGTTATTGAAACGACGGATCGATCAGATTGCCAATACACAAAAAATAAATGGAAAAACAACAGAGAAATATAATAAGCAACACAAAGACACAAACACTTTTTAATAAGGAGTTCACCCTATTCTCCAGGGCTACATCTCCGGTCCAGCTTCAGTGGTGGCCTTGTTTTATTGTGTCTTTCAGCAAAGAAATTACAATGCAGGGACTCAATATGAGTTCTCTCAAAGCAGATTTTGCTTGGCAAGGTGGTTCTTGGATTTCCCAAGCCACTTGGAGTACACAAACTCTTGTTCTTCTTACCAACTCTGTGACCCTCGGTCTATAGTGGAAAGAGCCAACTATGATGCTCAATCCGGATAGATTCCTCTATGGGAAGGCTTGATTCTTCAAGCTCTCTAGTGCTCGAGGCTGCCTGTGGTCAGCTCGGCCCTCTGTCTCCTATGCTTGGCTTTACTGCACTCTGTACTCAGTCCTCCTCTCAGGGTTCACTGTTCACTGTCTCTCTTGGTCGTTTGGACTCTTCGCTCTCTCTTTCTTAATCCCATTCGGCCATCTCTATTCATGGCTTTAGCCATTCAACCTCCATGCTTGTTCGGTTCCTCTCCTTCCTGCGTCGATTCTCCTTCTGCCTGTGTGTTGGGAGTTCCCTGTTTGGCGTCAGCATGAATGCTCGAGAAGTAGCCACGTGTCTCCATCGGAACAGTGCCAGCCTGTTCGTCGATTCGTTTCTTTCTCCACCGTGGCGGTCAACGGATTCCAAATCCCCTTAAATCGCGGCTTAATTCCCTGTCAATTCCGCTCTGTCTATTGGACGCAATCTCAGCCATCTGATCTGGGCTCCTCCAGATCCAACGTCATATGCACACTAAGCATGGTTGACTTGCTCGACTGATAACGCGCGATCACAGCGGTTTTTCTCTCACCTCCATTGCCACGCGTCGATCGCTGAGTGTGATCGCTCCATTTTCTCCAAAACCGCTTATCGTTCAAGGGCGCCCCGATCAAACCGCCGGTTTCCAGGTTGTGGGTCCCACCTTCGTACGATGGTGCTTTTCGTTTTTCCACCCATGGTCCTCTGGCTCCCAACGTGACCGAGTGCTTAAGGCTCTACCATTTCAACCCTGTTCGCCCAACGATGCACGCACTAATCGCGCATCAAAAATCAGCTCCTTTTCCCATTCTGGGGCTCCCAGGGGCTACATTGACCTCCTGTGCAGTCTCCATGGGCCTCAATCAACGTGTTTTGATCGAGGTCCTCGTCGTTCCGCGCTGGCTGCCATGGCCACTGGTTCAGGGTGTTTTCGATTGCTGTTTTGGATTCTTCAAGGATTTGTTTCATCCCGATATAGTCATGGTTCTATGACAGTCGTTTATGGATCCGATTCAGATCAACAGCTTACATTATTGGCTGGTAATCAGGCGATGTCTTTCCATGTTCGACATCAGAACATATTTTCACATGGATCGACTTGTACTTCGGGCGAAGATGGAACGAGTTTGAAGACCCCGGATCTAGTTTCATCCATCCAGGCTACGAAATATTCAGGAAAATAAAGACATCAAATGTACATCATAACTACATAGATAATCATCCAAGCCAAGGGATGATGGCTCTACCAGAATCATCAGTCTTCCACATAGAGGATTGTCTATCCTATGTACATGAAAATGAATTTATAAAGCTGAGCATGTGAATGCCCGCCTCAGCTAGATCATGAAAATAATATGAAGATAATTTATTGTATTGTATTTTATTATAGGTCACCTTCCAATTCAAAAAACCTCGGATCCTCATGATAAAGCATTTCACCCGACATCAGAAGATTTACGACCTCATGCTTTAGGGGGCAACTGTTATAGACATATTTGGGCACTGCAACCCCAATCACATATGTCCATAAACCAAGGGCTTCTAAACCCCTAAAAGTGTTGTTTCATACCCTAAAGGAACAAGGTCAGCTGATTACATCATTTCCCAGAAGTTCTCCTTGAAAAACTACTCAGAACTGGTCAAAACTGGACCATACAGACTGCTCCATGCTAAGGGTGCGATGCATCTCACTTGCAGCACACAAAGGGTGCGATGCATACTAAAAATCCCTTTTGTAGGGTGTGATGAGCGAGAGTAGACAAATGGCAGAGGCAGTTTGCTAAGTGGAAACCCAGGGAATCTTCTAGAAACTTCCCCTGTGACACTTGCCTCTCTGAATTTGCCCAGGGATGAGTAAGAGATCATGAAATCTCCAAGTGGAACCAAGAACTATCAGTGAAATGACACTAATCAAAATCCCAGAAGCTGACTCACCCACTTGCAAATATCTATATATGGATCCCTCATCCTAGAGATCCAGAGGCTGGAATTTTGTATTTTGTAAGGAAGTGTTGTTGGTTTCTCTGTGAAACATTGTATTGTTGGGTGATCTAGATTTTCATGAGGTGAAGAGGGCTTTCATGCTGGAAGGATGGCACTGGATCAGACAGCTTGGTTGTAATCCTGTCTTCTACTACTTCTATCAATAAATCTATTTGAGTTTTCCTCCATATACTTGTATATCTCTGAATCTTGTATTTATGTATGCATTTGTATGGTTAATGTACATCTGATCCTACATTGTTTATGGTTATAGATCTCTATGCTTTGATGGGATTTTGTTGCTTTGATTCTATAGGTGTTCTTTGAAGTGATACAAGTGAGGAAGGAGTGGCAAAAGCTCTATCAAGGGAGAGAGGAAACAAGCAAGGAGACTAGCGAAAGACTGAGGTTGGTACTCTCTGCTTCTCTCTCATCTATCTCTCATAAAGGAAAACACAAGTGAATTTAAATTGTTTGTTTCTAAGATAGCTACCCGTCTTAGTGCGACTAGCAGCTCTGAATGGACACTAGTTTTCCTGATAACACCTATGGTGACTATGGTGATCCCATGGAGGAAAACATGCCCAGGAGGAGGTCTAGGACTAGAGGCCTAAAGCGAGCTTTGAAGCTTGAAAGAGAAAAGGAAGCTCAACTTGCCAGCCAACTCACCTTAAATGAACAATTTGGCATAATGATGAATGAGAACAGGGAATATTGGCTTGAGAGGGCTAACAATCATCTTGAGGACCTATTAGCTAAAGCCAATAGAAACATAGAAGTTCAAAGAAAAATGGCCAAATACTATGCCATGAGAAACAAAATTGCTAGAGCCAAGCTCAAAAGAGCTCATGCAAAAATTGAGGCCTTAACTCATCAAAAGGAGAAGGATAAGCTTGACCTGTTGGTGGAGGCTTCTCTCCATGCTTAGTCAACTTTAGCACCACCTATGTCAACCATTTTTGAAGACCCTAAACTTAGTTTTGGCTTTTGGCATTTCCTGTTTTTTCCAGGCAATTTTTATATCAGTTTTTTGGCCAAACGCACAGCTCCCTAGGCACTGTGCACTTTTTGGAGGAATTATTTGGAGGAATGGCCACCACCATTGGATTCAAAAGGCCTAATACATTCAGGAAAATCATGTTTCCAGCCTTGGAAGGCAAAACTGGTTGGTGAAAATGGAAAAAAACTAGCAAAAAATCACATTTTTGCCTCATTTTTGGACCAGGCGCTGTGCATTTGACCAGTCTTGGGAGAATCCATTTTTGGAGGGTCAAATCAAGTTCATTTTGAAATCTGAAGGTAGATCTAGAAACTAGATAGGATAAGCTTTCCAACGAGCTATCCTAGGCTCAATTTGGACACCAGGAAGGTAGTCAAAACTCACCTTGAAGATGGCGTTACGCGTTTCCTTCAGGCACTGCGCGTTTGACACTGGCGCTACGCACTTGACAGGCAACCAGTTCTTTCACTATTTCTTTGGTTTTTCACTTTTCACCTATGGAATTTTGGCTTTTCACTGATGTAATTCATGATGATGATGTAATTAAAGTATATTTTTTGTTATCTAGGGTAGATACATCAAATGAATGGCCTAAGTGTCATGTAATGAATCAGTTTGCTTCATATTAGGAATGAGTCAGTTTGACCACCCTAGTCTTTAGCTATCAGTTCAGTATTGTGTGCAACTGCTCCTCCTCTCATGGAATTTGACCCCAGAAGCTAGGTTTAGTTGTTTTGAGGCCTATATCATAGATTTGCAGCTATTTTTATCAGATCCTTGTGGTATGGAGTTTTAGTACAGTTTCTTCTTTTGTGATCATTTGTTTACATGTTTTATGTATGCCACCATTCATTCCATTGCTTCTAGTTGAATGCTTTCAAGTATGATAAGTAGAATCCATTGTATCAGTGCTATGCTTTGGGAAATCATTCAACATTTCATGTTTTCTACTGTTTAAGAAGGATCCATGATTGTCACATGCCCTTCTTAACTCCTCATCAGTCTTAAACACCTCACATCATCAAGCCTAAAGTGCTAAAGCCTATGCCTACCTTGCCCCATAGAACACCCTGTATTTCTGACCTAATTTCCCAGACCTAAACTGCCCAGCTCCTTCTGATCCGGAAAATCACCAACAGATTCAATCAAAACCTTTGAGCTACTATACCTAGCCTAAAATCCTTTACCTGATCCAGTCATCTTGACTGAGATCCTCAAGGAGAGAGCCCTTTCCCGGCCTAGTAGGGCTAGCTACTTGGCTAAGCTTGGTTTGTGGTTACCCTGGTATTGCCTCCCTTTAACCTGAGGTCAATCTAAGAGATAAAACCATCCATCCACACTGCATCCATCCTCACCTCCACCACTCACCCCATCACCCACACCACCCCCACCTCCACCACTATTCAATATGGCAAACTCTGTAAAGCTATCTGTATTCAAGGGAATAGGAAATGAAGATCTGAACCATTTTTGGTTCGTCGCAAAGGCTGTATGGGAAGCTTAGGGTATCACAGATGAAAAAATAAAGAAAACCACACTGGTTAGTACTTTGCAGGACTGTGCACTAAAGTGGTACATTAAGTACAGTGTTGATAACTCAACATCCGCATTGGCAGATATCCAAACTATGCCGAATAGAGAATTCAATAAACCTAAGTCTCAAGCGCAATCAATTGTGGGATCCAAGGAGATCATGATTAAGCCTGGGGAGACACCCTAGGATTTGGATCAAAGATTGAAGTGCATGATCCGTGAAGCCAACATGAACCTAACTGATGGGCAGCACCACATATGGTTCGTGGCCTCACTCCTGCCCCACCTAAGAGTTGTGCTATCACAACAGAAGATTGGGACCTAGGTAGAAGCTCTGGAAATCGTGATGAAACTGCATGAGACACCAATGCAGGATGCTAATCTAGGGGTTCAGTAGATTCACATGTAGTTGTAGAACCTTTTCCTTGAAATGGAAAGTCTGAAGAAAGATAGAACAGCTCGGCTAGAGGCGCACAAAGAAATCTGGTGCCTGAAATGCAAATGTCAGGGACATGACAAGGATCATTGTCTCATCTTTGAGAAATATGTAGCAATAGGGGGACCAATGCCTCTAAGGTTGAAGGCTGTGGCAGGTCCAAGTACAGGGCCCGTGCTATGGTGCATTATATGCCAAGTACTTAGGAAACATGCAACCGACAACTTCCATTTGCTGCAGAAATTCGTACAGACACCGCAATAGCTCTTCTGCAATTTCTATCAATAAGTAGGTCATGATGAGTGCAATTGTCGTAGTTACGAATTAATTATGGACAGGACACCTATATACAGGGTGCAAGTAGAAATGCGACCTCCGACCAAGGCGCTGAGGGAATGCAAGGTGAGTATCAGGGGCGCGGCCGAGGCCGAGGTGGAGGGGGGCCTGGTAAAGGCTAAGGGCAGCTGATTTGTTACAATTGTGGAAGACCAAGACACTACACAAGAGACTGTCTAAATCTAACATGACTGTCATGCTGCTATTGTACTCAGTTTGAGCATGCAACTGAGGATTTCCCTATATTATTGGTTAAGATTCAGGAAAAAGGGGTGTAGCCTCCGCAGCAGATGCAGAACCTCCAGATGATGAGGGCTGAGCCTCATGAGGAATAACCTAAGATAAACATTATGCTGCGGAGTAGGACGACGACTGGGGAGGAGCTTGCACAAGGTGAATGGGTCCGCAAAGCACCAGAAAAGGAGACTGGGTTTGATTTGGAGCGTGCAAAAGAAACATTTATGGAAGCAAAGAAAAGCTTCATTAAGGCCTCTACTTGAGCAATTCAGGAGAAACTAGTTGAAGAAATGGACCCATCCATGATTACCACGTTCTTAGAGACCTACATGAAACTGCTCTGCGATAGTAAGGCTGTGAAGGGACTACGAGAACTAATCAATCAGTATGCTGGCAAGGACAGCGCTACTGGAAAACTACACATAGTCAGAAATCTTGGTAAGCATAAGGCAAGGACTAGATGTCAGATGAGACTCACCGCGTAGATAGGGGAATATGAAATGGACCAAGTTATCTTGGATCTAGGGTCTGATGCGAATATTTTGCAAAACAAACATGGAAGAGAATGGGGAGACCTGCGCTTCAGTGGTCTTTGATCCAATTAAGGATGGCGAATCAGCAGAAAATCATCCTAATGGGGAGGCTATAGGAGGGACAGTTGACATTGAAAGCGTGAGTGCACTGGCAGATTTTCAAGTAATAGAGATTGTGAATGATAGCAATCCCTACCCTGTGCACCTTGGGATCGATTAGGCCACAGACATTAATGGGGTAATCAACATGAAGAAGCAAAAGATGATATTTGAAAAGAAATTGCTCCACGTAGTGGTGCCACTGGATCCTGCAGAAGGACCGTGCTATACAGAACCAATCTGCGATTATGAAAGTGATGACAATTTGGACCAAATTTACAAGATAACAGCATGAGACTAGGATTGGGTAAATCTGACAGCAGATGGACGTATTGCATGGGACTGCGAGAGCTCCTACACATCAGATTCGAACGAAGAACTAGAGCACTAGCAGAACCAGCTGCATGAAGTATCTACACTGCGTTGTAATATGATGACCAAGTCATTGCACTGTATATCATCAAAGGTAAGGAATCTACCTCACTATGATGGGCTAACTAACGTTGATCGCTTTTTGGATGCATTTGAAAGAGAAGTGTCAGAGAAGCATTGCTTCCAGGCCTTGGATTGGGCACTGTGTGCTACGCTTGCAAGATGGTGGGGTACGCACAAGGATAACTTCGATGATTGGCACATTTATAGAAGAATGATGGGAATACATTTTGGATAGCCGAAAGTACGGATGACAGACAAGTATGATGGAAGGGATGATCCATGCGATCACCTGGCCAAATGGACTAAGGCTTATGGAGTGGAGCCCCAACCTGAATGGGTGCATCTGTTTTGTCATACCCTGGATGTCATACCAATGAATTTGTGCTTGGAAATGGAGCTCCACCATGGCACTGAAGAATGGGACATCTTGCACTAGGGGTTTATAATGACGTTCAGCTTTGAGGATGGGTTTGACTATATTAACGCGGCGCTACAAGAGGTTAAAGCAATGATCTTTAGGATACCATAGGATCCTTTGGACCTAATTCAACCTTATTAGACTACCCAGCTGAGCCACACGCTGGAATGTTATAACATGACCACTAAAGAAGAAGACAAGGATCCCAGAAAGATTAATATTCCAGAAACCGAGGGTCACTATGAGGTTGAAGGACCGCAGATAGAGGATCTAGACATAACTATGCCGATGAAAACTAGACAAGTCAACATTGGCATAGAGGCGAAGCCAAAATTTATGAAGATTGGGGACTACTAGGACAATGCGACAATAGATAAGGTCATTGAGCTCATCCGTGAATATCAAGATTTGTTCCCCACGAATTTTTCGGATATGAAGGGAATAATAGGAGACCTAGGTGTCATGAAGATCGCCCTAAATCCAAATACGAAACCTATGAAACAAAGACCTTACCGCCTTAATCCGAAGTATAAGGAAAGGGTCCGCACTGAGTTCGATAAGATGCTCATGGTAGGTATTATTGAACCAGTGGAAGTATTTGATTGGGTAAGCCCAATAGTGGTTCATGAAAATAAATAGAAAGAAGAAATAAGGATATGCATAGATCTCCGAAAATTGAATGACACTTGTGTGCATGATCCCTTCCCAACCCCGTTCACTGACGAGGTCCTGGATGTAGGAGGCCAAGAAGCATACTCTTTCACTAATGGGTTCTCTGGGTACCATCAGATCAAAATCACACTTGAGGATAGAAGCAAGATGACCTTCGTGACTGAATGCGGATGTTTTCAATACACTGTGATGCCTTTTGGGCTGAAGAATGCACCAGTGATTTTTTCGCCCATAGTCATTGCAGCATTCAATGACTTCATTCATAAATTTCTGGAGTTATACTTTGACAATTGGACAGTGTTTAGATTGGTCAAGTGCCATGTGGCAAGTCTGTGATTAATTCTAGATACATGTAGGAGACACCAGATCACGCTCAATCTAAAGAAGTGTTTACTTTGTGTCCCTTTTGGGATCTTGCTAGGTCATGTGGTATGAAGACAAGGATTGATGGTGGATGCCACGAAGATCACAGTATAATAAACTTGGAGGCGCCGAGGAATGTGAAATAGTTGCACGCAACTCTTGGGCATACTGGATACTATAGGAAGTTCATCAAGAGCTATGCCCAGATCACCGCGCCTATGGAGAAATTGTTGAAAAAGGATGCTATGTTCTATTGGAATGATGAATGTCAGAAGAGCTTGGATGTGCTGAAAGAGAAAATGGTCATTGCACCGATCCTAGTCTTCCTGGACTAGAAGAAGGAATTTCATGTGTACGTGGATGCATCATGTATTGCACTGGGGGCCGTGTTGACACAAGCCAATGAGGGAGAACTGGATCATCCTATAGCGTTCGCAAGTAGGAAGTTGTCTAAAGTAGAGAAAAATTATTCCACGACAGAGCGCGAAGGATTAGCTATGGTGTATGCACTCCAGAAGTTTAGGCACTATTTGTTGGGCAGACACTTTAAGATGTATACAGATCATTCCATGTTGAAGTACCTAGTCAATAAGCCTGTGTTGGGGGGGGGATATGTAGGTGGTTGTTTTTGTTCCAGGAGTATGACTTTGAGTTTATTGTGAAGCCAAGATGACTGAATGCGGGACCTGATCATCTATTGCGCATTAAAAATGGAGAGGAACCTACTAATTTGGAGGAAGGACTACTTGACACACAGCTCTCTATAGTGCGCATCATGGATAGTCACTTTGAAGATATTATCCACTTTTGGACGACAGGATTGGCTCTGGAAGGTTATACAAGCCAACAGAAGAAGGACATAGTAGTGCGCATGGCAAACTTTTCTATCATTGCAGGGCACTTGTACAAAATGGGGTTAGACGAAATATTATGCCATTATTTTCCTGACTTGAATGAAGTAGCATCCTTGCTGAGGCTCATGGAGGAGCTACAGGATGACATTATGTAGGGAAAGTAACAACACAGAAGATTCTACGCACTGGGTTGCGGTGGCCAACCCTGCATAAGGATTCGAAAGCATATTGTAGGGCATGTGATGGATGTCAAAGGACTGGCAGGCCATTGCGGAGGATGAACTACCTTTGATGCCGTAGGTGACATTATAACCATTCAAGAAATGGGCGATTGACTTTATGGGTCCAATTCAGCCTCAAGGAAAGAAGATGGGTGCACGGTACATCATCACTGCGACTGAGTACTTGACCAGGTGGGTAGAGGCGCAACCTGTGAAGGACTGTACAGGTGCGACAACAACAAAGTTTATTTTTGAATATGTGTTAACAAGATTTGGTTGTCCAAAGATCTTGATGAGCGATCATGGTATGCACTTTCTTAATGAAACAATCAGCGCATTGACAGAAGAATTTCAGGTGTATCATCATAAAAGTACACCTTATCATCCGCAGGCTAATGGGATGGTGGAAGAATTCAATAAGATACTGGAGAGCACACTGACAAAGGTCTACAATGCTCAGAAAAATGACTAGGATCTGCGCATACTCGCGGTGCTATGGGCCTACAGAATGACTTGCAAGAAACTGACTGGTAAAACGGCCTTTAAACTCATGTATGGAGTAGAAGCTGTGATGCCAATGGAATACATTGTACCTAGTCTATGCATAGTAGTACTCAGAGGAATGGTGGATCGTGGAGCCTTGGAAGAGAGGCTCACGCAACTAGTAGAGCTTCAGGAGGAATGATTTCTAGCTAGATTTCATCAACAAGTTCAAAAGGAGCGCGAAAAGGCATGGCATGATCGACACATCAAAATGTGCACCTTCAAGGTAAATGATCTGGTCTTGTTATATGACAGTAAATTTGATAAATTTCTAGGGAAATTTAGGATGCACTAGGTAGGGCCATATGTCATCAAGGAGATTACCGATGGTGGAGTAGTTCAACTAGTCAAATTGAATGGAGAACCCTTCCCAGGGAAGGTGAATGGTAGTCACTTGAAGCCATGCACCAGTGATCTAGCTAGGTGACTATATGAGGGAAGCCTAGTAATAGTGCTCCAAGGAAGCGCAAGACTATAAACTACATTACCCGAGTCAGAGAGCTGCGTTATTAGGAAACTGCACAGAATGAACAAATGTCACAGAGCCTGCAGAATCACGCAGGAAGCTGTGCTACCAAAGGAAAAACCACGCAGGATAGCTGGAAAGTGACTGTTAAAGTCACTTTTCATAATTTGACAATGCAAAAATGGCCAAAGGGAGCAGGGGTGTAGCATTTAAGTAGAAATTTATTGACCAGATCTTTGAAAATCTGCCATCAATCTACCATTAATGAACCGATTTTAGGGGGAACTATTGCACAAAAAATTGTCACCTTGAAATTCTGCAATCCATGTGAGTCCATTACCACTCATACTTTCCTCCTTTGCAAGTCTTAAGCCTCAATTCTTCATATCAAGCCTTGAAAATAAGAGAAAGTCCTCAAAAGTCTCTAAAACTCTGGTTCCACACTTTCTCTTAGCATTACCTGTGGTCCCGCACCTGAAGGTCATGTCTCCTATGCACCTGACCACTCTGTCTCTATGTTATGGGTGCAGACCCCTGTAAAAGTTAAAAAGGCGCAAATATATTCTTAAAAATTCACTTTGAGTCATTTCTAGAAACTTATGGAAGGAATCTTGAGGTGGCAAGTTCGCTCCCTTAAGGTTCATGCATCCCATACATTAAAGAGTTGTTGAGGCCTCAAAAATCGCTGCAACAACATTGGGGGATAACCACCCGGTCCGGACCTTAAAAGCAGCTCCTTTTCCGTTTGGTGTGGTGGCTCCGACTGTTCATCTAGGTCCAGTTACCTTCTCCCTATTGCTATTGGTTTATAATGTATCTTTAACTACCAATAGACAGGGACATCAGATCACTTCTTCTTGCTGATCAGGCAAGAGAATGACCCTTAAGCTGATTTGGGTTCAGCCAAGCCACAACTAAAGTTTTGCCTCTTTGAGGAGAGGACTTAAAAGAATGTAGAATTTACTCTAAATGCAAGCTTATTCTATGATGCAAGCAAAAGAAACTAATCTAAATCCTATCTTAATTAGGCTGATATAGATCTAACCCAACTAAGAGCAAGATAATTAAAATATTGGGATTTAAATATGTCTTGTTTATAATGAATATCAAGTTAATGAAGTAGTTCAATTAACTGATATTATGGTTACCAAAACACATTCTATTGAGACCTTAAAACTGAAATAATAAATCAACAACATTCAGGAAGTAGTTCTCAAAATGATATTGATTATCAAATCAATAAATCCAATAATTGAATAATGATATGTAGAAATAGTTCACACACATTATTATTCAATAAATCAGTTTCATAAGACATATTTCAGAGTAAGTAGTTACTCCAAAATGAGAAATTAATCCATAAAAACAGAGATACATAATAACAAGATTGAGACAAGTTACCCATATTGACAATAATGCACAAACATGAATAAAATGAGACATTCATATTACCATAAAATTAAAACTGATATTTGAAACAGTAGTATTAGAAATACCAATTTATTGCATCCATTTCTCTGTTCTTGGTCTCCAACAGCCCTTTACATTGCTTGAACTTTTGCCTTCAAAACTAGAGCCACAATAGTGCAAGCTTTGTTCTTCATGCATAATTCAATATACAAAGGGAAAATCCTCAATAATCCCCAGATCTGAGATTTTTCACTCCTCCCTCCTACAACTCTAAATTCCAATTACAATAGTGCTTTTAGAAGCTCTAAAATTGCAGAGGAGAGCAGCCCCTTTTTACATTCTGCAATCTGTTATTTATACTATCTGTGAAGGAATTTTTGGAGAGAAGAGTTTGTTGAAGAGAAATCTGCCAAATATAATTTTAATTGCTCCTAATTCTGATCTTCAATTGCTGGAGCATTCTCATTGCTTGAAATCCTTTTCTCCATATCTTTTCCACTGTTTTCCTGCAAAAGAAATCAAAATAAAATAAAATGCAATAAAAATATCATTTCTGGCAATTAAATCAAACCCAATCAAATTCTATTTAAATAAATAATAAAAAATAAAATATAAGCTATGTATTGATGCTTGGAATGATTTGATTGGCAAAGGATATCATTGGCCAATGGATCTGCAATTAGAAGAGGCTTTGGATAAATGAAATTGAAGAAAATAACTCAGAAAATTGATTTTGTTTTTCAAAATTCGGAGCCTGATCTTCTGCCTGATTTTTGACCCAATACATGATCAAATCTGTTGGTGAAACCTCCTCCAAAATGTTCTCCTTGATTTTCTCTTTCCAATGAGCCGTCCTGGGCCTCATTTGGCCAAGTATAACTCAATTTATGAGCCTCCAAAATTGATGGATCAAATCTGATGTAAATCTGGAAATTCTGTTGCTGGGCTAAAAATCAGAATTTGAATTAAAAATCTAATCCTAAATTAGTTTCTAATTTAATTGTTAATCATTAATCTAACTAATGAATATCTAATTAACTATTTATAAACAAATTAAATCTAATTAAAAACTAATTCTAAATAATATTTAAATCTAAATTAATCAAATTAATTAAATATCATAAATTAATTAATCTGATTAAATTAAAATTTATTAATTAATTAATACATATTAATTTAAATAATATAATATATTACATATTATTTTAAATAATATAATATATTAATTATAACATATATAAGCTAATATTAAGATATATATATTAACTACACTATTATTTATTTACTCCTATGGTAAGATACTCACACAAATCGTTCTTAAAAATATGAGTTAATACGTGAGCCATTTGAAATGAATACCAAGTTTTTAAATAAAACATAGAATTAATGCACCATGCTTCATGCTTTATCGGCACTTACCTTATCGCATCGGGGTAGCTTATCACCTCATCGCACGGGGTAGCTTATGAGGTTTTTAAAACATGTCAAGTCAAATTCCCCGATGCGATATCGCATCGGGGGAATCATGGTTATCGGGATTTTTAAAACATTTCACATAAAACTTCCGATGCGAAGTCCCGACGCGATCAAAATAATTTTGTTATATGTTTTTTTTGTTTTAAATTTTAATTTAATTTAATTAATTATATTTAATATATTAATTAATTTAATTAATTTAAAATTTAATTTTAAACATAAAATTTTTTATTTTTGTTTTATTTTTATGAATATAAGTTTCTAAACTACAGCCACTTATAAAAAAAATTAAAAAATAAAAATAAACTGCAGCCACTTGAATGTTTGGATTTTTTAAGATTAGGATTCGATTTGAAAATTGGAGTGAATTTCTTAACAATCCTGATAATTAATGATTTGGCTGCATAATGAAAAATGTTAATAAAGCTCTCTACAAGTTAATATTTAAACTGAATGCATTATTGAACTAATTTATTTACAAAATGCGATATTGTACATTTATGCATTTTTAACCCAGGCTAGATAAATGATGAGACTTCAAAGGAGTGCCATTTTCAAACCAGTTGACCAAATGAGACCAAACAAGCGTTAATGTGAAGCTTATAAAAAATCGATTCTAACAAAGCAATCAAAACAAGAATCCAAGGAAAACGAAAAATTAACAAAAGCATAGGGAAATCAACTAAATAAAAATCCTAAAAGGTGTTTAGCCAAATTTTTATAGAAAGGGTCCCCATTATTTGAAGTGAACACATCAATAATGGGGGGTGTTGTATTTTTACCACAACAATTGGCGACACACGGGAGAAGAACCAGTTATCTCTGTTATGAATGAGATTTTCCTAAAATTAAAGCAAAAATAATTGAAGAAGAGAAGATTATGCTTGAAATGCTTGACTTAGTTCATTAGTCTGAATAAAAACCAGAATCATCTAACTGTAATTTTTCTTAAATTTCCTCATAAATTAAAATATTTCGAAACTCTATATCAGTCATTAATTAGCTGAAGGGATAAAGCAGGGGTCACTTTACAGCTTAGCTTTCAAAATATACTCGTTTGTCATAGGTAGAGCCACTGCTGCCAGCAAACGTCTATAGTTTCGACAGGGTTACCTTTTAATCATAAATGATTCAGAATCCCATCTGTTTAAGAATTATTGATCTAGAGATAAATCCATTTATAAATGTTTATTTTCTTTGAATTTTTTATTTTTTTTTTATTTTTCTTAAAAGCCATTGTCCTGGTTTGGTGGCCAGATAGTTGACAATGCCATTCACTGGTTATAATCGAACTGAACAAGCTGGCTCGTGATGAGACCCCTTGTCTTATAATTGTTTGCAATCATAAGCCATTACCCTGATTTGTTTAGCAGTGTTGGTAATGTCAGCCTATTTTTCCCCTATGATCATGGTAAGCAGTGTCACGATGAGACCTCTTATCTTTTAAGTTTAAATATATTTCTGGATTATTCTCTAGAAAAATAAGACTCTTTGGGACAGGGAGAATCATTGACTCCTTAAGAGTTAAAAATGACAATTTCAGAGTTAAAGGTGCTTTGCTGTAAGGTATCTTTACTTGGTTAAAAATAACTTTTCTTGACTGATAATAGAACTTTGAAAGATCCTAATGAAATTTTGAAATCTCAAAATGATTACAATTTGATGAAAAAGAAATTTTTCAGATTTTATGATACTTTGCCAACTTCTCTTGATTGGTAATCTCTTCCTTAAATATATCTACTTTAATAATAAGAAAATCAAACTTTACTAAGAGATTTAAGAAAAAGCTAATAGGTAACTATTAACAATTTTTCCCCACGTATCCTGATCATTGTTAGGTAACAAGAAGACCTTCCATATAAATAATGGCAAAGTCACCAAAATCAAAACTGAAAACCAAAGGAAAAGAATTCTTATGCTAAAATGGGAAAAGAAATCAACGAACAAAAATAAAAACAAAGAAATCTCTAAAAATGGAAAGGAAAATCCAAGTCTCGCAAGATAAGCTCAAACAAGAATGTTTATACCAATGTCTCCAACAATATGAAGAAAAAGAAAATAAGGATGTAATCATTCCTTCTTATGTTGAGATTTAGAAAACATACCTTGCAGAGTTGTGAATGCTTTAGGCTTTTAGATAACAGTGATCGTAAAATTCAGCCACAATGAATAATTTCTGTTTGATATGAGTCTTCTTATTCCCAAGCATCATCTTAATCATTTTCTAAAATAAAAGGAATGCTTAAAGAAATAGATTAAAGGTTCAGAAACTTCCTGGTGTAGCTGTTTCGCTGAAGATTATCGATGCTTCTTGAAATAAAGCCAGGAGAAGAGTATGGACTTCGAAAATATGATCTGGCGGAGGATCAGAAACTTCAAATGGAGAACTGCAAAACAGAGTTTTATATCAGCATAATTTAAAAAACAAAAATGAAACTAGAGTGATGAAATGGAAATTAATGAAAGTGGGCACATGAATCTTACCATTGGATAATTGCTTTTGATCTTACCTGAAAGGTATCAATTTCTCCAAACTAGCTGACTCCTTATTTTAATTATCATTAAAAACATGAAAAAGTCACACTAACCAAAATCTTGTAACCCAAAATCATTATTTATTTTATTTACACTAAAGCAAGCAGTAAAACGTAAAAATGAAATGCCTAGTGTTCAAGGGAGTTGAAATTAAAGCAAATGCATCAAAAAAGAGAATGAGAATTTGCAGCAATGACTGTTTCTCAAAATATCACAAGTTTCATATAAATTCCATGATTTTATAAATAGTTTGGAATCAAGACCAAATCTATGATAATAAAATTTAAATATGAAGATAGAGAGGTCTTGAATTCCATTTTTAATTATGGAATTATATATTTAAACTAAAATGTATGAGAAATTGAAATAATTTGGATATGCTGCAAATTGGTCATTAACTGCTTTCTTACCATAGTGGTTACCCAAGCTCGCTTTTAAAATAACACATTGCCGTACCGGATGATTCACATAATATGTTTCTTCACCATGCTTCAAATTTAATCTGCAGAACTTCACCTTTATTGCTATGCCATATATCGATTAAATGTTAATGGCTCATAGGCATGCATTGGAAGCTATTGCATCGGAGATTGCAATGGCAAATTGCCGATAAGAACATGTGCAATGAAATGAAGCGATCGCATCATTAAAGAAATATTATATCGGGGATCAGAGAATAAATTGCATCGTGCTTCCCATATTGCAAAATACACATTGTAGATTCAGAGAGGTGATGTGAGCGTAAGAATGTGATGAAATGATTGCAATATCGGCGATGCGATGGAAGTCGTAGCTAATCGGAAATCGACAAATTTTGGTTACCCGATGTAACACAATATATTTTTTGCGATGCCGATATGCGATGAAGAGCGGACCCGATAACTTTTTATGATGGGATTTTAATAACATATCGGATCCGAGATATCGGCCATAAATAAAATTGCAAGGAAGCGATTGCGATATCGGCGATGCGATGGATGACGTAAATCGGCGATCGGTAATCTTAAGCACCCGATGGAACACAATATGATTGTTGCGATGCCGATATGCGATGAATGACGTGGCTAATCGGCGATCGCGATCGGCAATGTTATGCGCATGATTTAACAATTCTCAATATGCCGATATGTGATGAAGAATGGACCCGATAATTTTATGATGAAAATTTGATAACATTTCGGATCCAAGATATCGGTCCTTTTAAAGTTATGCTCCTACCATTATTGCGATTGAACGGACGCGATATTTTAATGAATTTGATTTGAATTTCATATCGGGTCCAGAATTATGTGTTTATCGCAATATCGGTAAAGTCGATTATCGGAGATCGGAGATTCATGTTCATGGAAGCATACTTCACTTGGAAAGCTCCGATAAGCGAATGCAATATGGCATATGAGTAAGATAATACATCGGAGGTCTTTGATGAATAATTTGTTATCAAAAGAAAATACTAAGAACTACTTCCGATGAAATCTTATGATGCGAATGGTCTTATGATATTTCTTGAAATTTCAATTGGGTTTTCTAATGAATGAAAGCAAAGCTACAAAATGCTTAAATTCTAATGCATCACAAATAAAATTTCCCCGAGCCTATTGCAAATTTGAAATGAGTTCGCTGCTTACTTCAAGTTTTGAAAAGAAATAAAAACCTGCAAATAAAACAGAACACAAATAAAAAATAAACTAAGGAAAAGAGAAACTAATAAGAGATGAGAACAAAGTTGTAAATGCGTACCTGGAAGGAATTTGTTTGTAAATCTTACCTGATAATCTTCAAATTCTTCCTTTGATTAAAATCATCTCATTATTTATTCTAAATCTAAGTGTGCAATCAGCCTAAATGAAATCAATCATTCATGTTCATGGAATATAAAATTTACCAGAAATAAATATGAAACTATGCTTCCCTTTCGAAGTGAAGTAACAATTTATTACCTCTGCTCATTCCGAATTAATCTTGAGAAAAATCTGAATTGTTATAGTGACTTTTTAATAATGCCTTTAGTAAATAAACATGATGCATTTTACAGCATCAGATAATAAACTAAAGATTAGAATGAGATTAAGTCACTTAATTGTAGAAAAATATCAAAACAGATTTAAATGTGTGCACTTGGCAAAATGGGCATCCTTAAGATCAGCTTTTGGCAAATTCCGAGGAATATAATATGAACTTCATATGATTGCTGTGACAGGTTAGATTGACTGATAATGATTGAATTAGAATTAGGCTTATCATAGTCAATCATACATCTCATAGGATAATGGGATCATGAAGCTTTTATATCCTCAAATCCTTACCATATAAATTTCAAAAGAAAATCTTAGAAGGAAATCCCGAAATAAAGAAAAGTGGCTTTGAGGCAATCGATACCAAGTGCAACTTTAATTGAATTTAATCAAGACATTATTCAAAATAGGCAGAGCAGAGATATTGCTGTGAGAAATTTCAAAAAAGAAAGCAAGAATTAAAATTTTCTGATAGAGAAAAATGTTTTTACTGAACATGTATAAGAATGGCTGATTGCTTTGTTTTATTTTTAATCTACAGAACTGTTGAAAATAAATTAACTACATAAAACAAACTAACTAAATTAATTCTACTCCTATTCTAACCATATACATGAAAATGACTAGGTATAGTCATATTTCCAGTGTAGCCATTTTCTCGTTTTAATTACCGTGCTTATGTACAGTTCAAATGTTAGTAATAAAAATACAAATCTAATTAAACTAAGAAAATTAAATATGAAATCAGAATATACAGTTATTGTTAGTAACTGATTTAAAATATCTTTCTCTTGATATTTCCTTTCCAATTCGATACCAATTGGATCATAAAAATCTGGATGGATTTTTATCAAGAATTGAGAAATGTTCAAAGGAAGAGATAACAGACCAGATTGTGAAGATGAACTTTTAGATTCTTTGTCCTGAAAAAATTTGTTAGTGTTATGTACAAATGTTAAATCATTGACGATTTTACTTGAAGGAAAAATTTCCAAACAATTTTCAAATGAGTCAATGAAAAATGGATGGAAGCCTTTCAAATAAAATGACAATTTATTAATTGAATTGAATTGCTGGCCAGATTGCAAAAATACATTCTCTTGTTGACATTGCCTTTGAAAAAATAGAAGCTCTTGATGAAACATTAGCATTGATATAAATTGGAATATTAATATCTTTTGATGCTCATGATTATAATATGAAACTTCGATTTCCCAATCGGACAATGCATCAATTGAGTGTTTGATAATAAGGTGTTCAATATGCCAGCGAAGAGTGTGAAAATTTTGCAAAATAAAATCAGAAAATAAATCTAAGTTTAAACAAAATAGCTGAGGAAACAAAAATAAAATGAAATCACTATTTATACAACTAATGTTACAGCACATTTGGGATCGTTTTGAAATGATTTCATTTTCACAAGAAATGGCCAGAATTATGGAATTTGAAAAATTTTGAATTCCAACTTGTGAATTAGAAAACGAATTATGATTATGAATGGGAATGGGAGTTTGATCCTCATATGAATCATAAATTGGAATGTTTTCTTGAATGGTGAAATCATGAAGATAATTTGATGCTCTAAAATGAGGATTAGTTGGGATAATTTCTAAATTGAAGCGTTCCTCATTCTCAGATGTTATTTGAATTTTATCATGAGGATTCTCTTGAGAAAAATTGAAATCAACATCCTCAATATCAGAGTAATCATCATAAATGACCTCACAAGACTCTCTAGAATTTCCTTCAATCTCATCCAATATATCCAAACAAGGAGGAACAAGCATTTCATGTTCAATAATGGCAAAATAATGATCGATTATTATTTCTTTATCTCGATAAAAATTTAATGGTAATTCATTTAAATCATCCTCTTTAATTTCTGAAATACCATTAATACCAAGAGGGGAAAAATTATCATCATTAAAAATATCAGGATAAAGGGAAAAATGTGAACCTGAAACAATGTATTTAAAATTGTCTCTGTTTGAAAGTTCTTGTGCATCATGCTCATTGTAAATTTCAGATTGCAGATCATTCCTTTGTGTGCATATGCTTTCTTAAAGAACGCTGCTTTGCTTCTCTGATTTTGGCATTTGCTCATCATGGAGAAATTCAAAAATTTGTACAGCAGTTTGCATTTTATTTACTTTGATTGCTGCTTGTACTTGCTGATTTGCGATTTGATTTTCCGAATTTACTTCAAAGTAGCTTTCAGATTTCAAGGCGGCTTTTTCCCCAAAATTGCTATTGTTGTCTTCTTGCATTTGAATGGAAATATTTTCCAAGCTTTGTGAAACCACTTCATCACCATTTATTTGCACATCCATATTGGGATTTTCATTTGTATTGGAAGGGGATGGAACAAAGCTTGAATCAATTTCATATGGATTGGGAATGGTTGGAAGAGAAAAAATATATTTAAACCAATCTAATGATTCTTCTTCTGTAGGTTTATCTTCGTCCTTAAATCTTAAACAATTCAAGTGAAATCGAATATGAAAATCATTAACAGACTCATTTTTAAACCTTCGTAGATATTCAATTTCTTCACATACCTGTTCATAATCGTAGCCGTCAAATTTACAAATGAAAATTGTAACAAATTGATCCCAGCTATGGATTGAGGCAACTGGAAGAGTTTTGCACCAATTTCTGGCTTTTGCCGCAAATGTGAGAGTAAAAATTCTGCATAAGATGCCTTCATCAATTCCTTGAAAATCATAATTTGAAACATTTTGAATAAATTGAAAGACATGGTTAAAAGAAGAAGAATTTCTCTTACCATTAAACTTTACTTGAGACAAGAGTCTTACCACTTCGGGTGGAGTATTGGAGGATGCACGTCCATGGATACAACTCCAAATTGGAAGTTTAAGAGGAGCCATCACAATAAATAAAATATTAAAATTGAAAAGACTCCAATAGACAAATAATCTCAGGCCCTCCTTCTAGCGCCATTTTGTTGAGGCCTCGAAAATCGCTGCAACAACATTGGGGGATAACCACCCGGTCCGGACCTTAAAAGCAGCTCCTTTTCCGTTTGGTGTGGTGGCTCCGACTGTTCATCTAGGTCCAGTTACCTTCTCCCTATTGCTATTGGTTTATAATGTATCTTTAACTACCAATAGGCAGGGACATCATATCACTTCTTCTTGCTGATCAGGCAAGAGAATGACCCTTAAGCTGATTTGGGTTCAGCCAAGCCACAACTAAAGTTTTGCCTCTTTGAGGAGAGGACTTAAAAGAATGTAGAATTTACTCTAAATGCAAGCTTATTCTATGATGCAAGCAAAAGAAACTAATCTAAATCCTATCTTAATTAGGCAGATATAGAACCCAACTAAGAGCAAGATAATTAAAATATTGGGATTTAAATATGTCTTGTTTATAATGAATATCAAGTTAATGAAGTAGTTCAATTAACTGATATTATGGTTACCAAAACACATTCTATTGAGACCTTAAAACTGAAATAATAAATCAACAACATTCAGGAAGTAGTTCTCAAAATGATATTGATTATCAAATCAATAAATCCAATAATTGAATAATGATATGTAGAAATAGTTCACACACATTATTATTCAATAAATCAGTTTCATAAGACATATTTCAGAGTAAGTAGTTACTCCAAAATGAGAAATTAATCCATAAAAACAGAGATACATAATAACAAGATTGAGACAAGTTACCCATATTGACAATAATGCACAAACATGAATAAAATGAGACATTCATATTACCATAAAATTAAAACTGATATTTGAAACAGTAGTATTAGAAATACCAATTTATTGCATCCATTTCTCTGTTCTTGGTCTCCAACAGCCCTTTACATTGCTTGAACTTTTGCCTTCAAAACTAGAGCCACAATAGTGCAAGCTTTGTTCTTCATGCATAATTCAATATACAAAGGGAAAATCCTCAATAATCCCCAGATCTGAGATTTTTCACTCCTCCCTCCTACAACTCTAAATTCCAATTACAATAGTGCTTTTAGAAGCTCTAAAATTGCAGAGGAGAGCAGCCCCTTTTTACATTCTGCAATCTGTTATTTATACTATCTGTGAAGGAATTTTTGGAGAGGAGAGTTTGTTGAAGAGAAATCTGCCAAATATAATTTTAATTGCTCCTAATTCTGATCTTCAATTGCTGGAGCATTCTCATTGCTTGAAATCCTTTTCTCCATATCTTTTCCACTGTTTTCCTGCAAAAGAAATCAAAATAAAATAAAATGCAATAAAAATATCATTTCTGGCAATTAAATCAAACCCAATCAAATTCTATTTAAATAAATAATAAAAAATAAAATATAAGCTCTGTATTGATGCTTGGAATGATTTGATTGGCAAAGGATATCATTGGCCAATGGATCTGCAATTAGAAGAGGCTTTGGATAAATGAAATTGAAGAAAATAACTCAGAAAATTGATTTTGTTTTTCAAAATTCGGAGTCTGATCTTCTGCCTGATTTTTGACCTAATACATGATCAAATCTGTTGGTGAAACCTCCTCCAAAATGTTCTCCTTGATTTTCTCTTTCCAATGAGCCGTCCTGGGCCTCATTTGGCCAAGTATAACTCAATTTATGAGCCTCCAAAGTTGATGGATCAAATCTGATGTATATCTGGAAATTCTGTTGCTGGGCTAAAAATCAGAATTTGAATTAAAAATCTAATCCTAAATTAGTTTCTAATTTAATTGTTAATCATTAATCTAACTAATGAATATCTAATTAACTATTTATAAACAAATTAAATTCAATTAAAAACTAATTCTAAATAATATTTAAATCTAAATTAATCAAATTAATTAAATATCATAAATTAATTAATCTGATTAAATTAAAATTTATTAATTAATTAATACATATTAATTTAAATAATATAATATATTACATATTATTTTAAATAATATAATATATTAATTATAACATATATAAGCTAATATTAAGATATATATATTAACTACACTATTATTTATTTACTCCTATGGTAAGATACTCACACAAATCGTTCTTAAAAATATGAGTTAATACGTGAGCCATTTGAAATGAATACCAAGTTTTTAAATAAAACCTAGAATTAATGCACCATGCTTCATGCTTTATCGGCACTTACCTTATCGCATCGGGGTAGCTTATCACCTCATCGCATCGGGGTAGCTTATGAGGTTTTTAAAACATGTCAAGTCAAATTCCCCGATGCGATATCGCATCGGGGGAATCATGGTTATCGGGATTTTTAAAACATTTCACATAAAACTTCCGATGCGAAGTCCCGACGCGATCAAAATAATTTTGTTATATGTTTTTTTTTTGTTTTAAATTTTAATTTAATTTAATTAATTATATTTAATATATTAATTAATTTAATTAATTTAAAATTTAATTTTAAACATAAAATTTTTTATTTTTGTTTTATTTTTATGAATATAAGTTTCTAAACTACAGCCACTTATAAAAAAAAATAAAAAATAAAAATAAACTGCAGCCACTTGAATGTTTGGATTTTTTAAGATTAGGATTCGATTTGAAAATTGGAGTGAATTTCTTAACAATCTTGATAATTAATGATTTGGCTGCATAATGAAAAATGTTAATAAAGCTCTCTACAAGTTAATATTTAAACTGAATGCATTATTGAACTAATTTATTTACAAAATGCGATATTGTACATTTATGCATTTTTAACCCAGGCTAGATAAATGATGAGACTTCAAAGGAGTGCCATTTTCAAACCAGTTGACCAAATGAGACCAAACAAGCGTTAATGTGAAGCTTATAAAAAATCGATTCTAACAAAGCAATCAAAACAAGAATCCAAGGAAAACGAAAAATTAACAAAAGCGTAGGGCAATCAACTAAATAAAAATCCTAAAAGGTGTTTAGCCAAATTTTTATAGAAAGGGTCCCCATTATTTGAAGTGAACACATCAATAATGGGGGGTGTTGTATTTTTTACCACAACAGGAGCTAACCCCTTGATGTGAGGAGCTTATCCCTTTGAAGGAAGACTCTATCCCTTCATAGGTGGACCTGTAACCTCCTTCCTCTGCACTATAAAATGAATAATTGGGCTAGTTACTGGGGGGGTTGAAAGCTGAATATTTTTTAGGTGAAATGCTACTGGAACTTAGTCTTCCTAATTGAGCTTTTCTGAGGAGAGATTACATACCTCTTTGATCTCATTTGGAAGAGTTTAAGGCTTGTCAAAGTAAAGGAGATTCCTGTTTCGGGCCCTGGGAAGAGCTTGTTCAACATCAAGGCTAAAAAGGCTATAAGGTTCTTCTACTTCAAAGTTAATACAATTAAGTTTGTTTTTCTCAATAAGCTGTGTTTTATGGTTTATTTTGTGGATTCCTTGATCACCATAATGAACATGATTTATGATATTAGCTATGCAGGTGTTATTTGATGTTTGCTTGTTTGTGTTTGCAGGTTCTCAAAAGGAAACTCTTTCGGACAGTTGAAGGTTGGCTGCTACAAACTAGCGTTGGACTTAAGGTAGGGTCTAAACACCTCTATAGTTTTTATTAATGAATCGTATATGTTTAGAGAAAGATAGATTTGCTTGTCTGCTTGTTGCTAGATATCTTTAGATACTAGGGAGATCGGCCTTGTCCGCAAGATCGATTTATCCGGCCAACAAATTGGCGACTCCACTAGGGAACTGAATTTGGTTTTTGGTTTTCCTTTGTCTTTGACTTGAGAAACTTGTTTGCGTTTCTGCTTTTTGATTGATGTATGTTGGATTGGCTAGTTTTAGGATCTGGATTATTTTTTGTTTTTTCGAAGTTTTCAGGGGACCGCACTTTCTCTTTACAGATAACGCGGGCATCTCCGCACATTTCCTTTAGTACACAGAGCGGTTCCACATCTGGTTCTTCTGGAAGCCTGCGGACCCTGTAATTTTTTTTTTAAAACCTAAATTTTTTTCTTCCAGTTAAGTTTAGATTTTATTTACGGCTTTTAGTGCCTACCCAGATTTGCATTCTTTCTATCAAAAATCTCTTGTGAGTAAGTTCCATTGGTATTTTTGTTTTAGATGATTTTCTAGAAGTTTTGCATGCCTAGAGTGGTTTTCACATGGTCTCTGTAGTGACTCAAAGATCAGAAGCTTGAGAAACCTTAGATTACCCTGGTGTCTTTTTGTCTTCTTGATGAGTCTGACCTGTTTGTGAAATCTGTCCTTTATGAGAAATAGATTTACTTTTCTCTTTGCAAATCTTTGAACGAACTTGGTTATAAGTTTTGAATTTCATTTTTACAAAAGAAAACATATTTGGATGTTTTTTGATTGATTTGTTATTCTGAATGAATTAATCCTTAGTTTACTGAATAACTAAGTAAAACATCCTCAAAAAGAATTGAAGCTTTTATTCAATAAGGTTTTTAAATCTCAATATTACTTTTTGTAGTTTTGAGTGTTTTTCTAGAAATTGTAGTTCTCTTTTGAAAGAAAGTGTTTTTTGTAGTTTCGAGTTTTGAAAAAGAAATGGATTTATTGTGAGCATTATTAGTAGTCTCATTTTGAGTTCTTATTGAAAAAGACAAAAAAGATTTTCTTTCCATTTCCATGTTGAAAGAAAGATTTGTTTCTTAAAGAATTGCATTAGCTAGAATTTCATTGAAAGAAAAACAAATTGTTTATCATTTTAGGTGCATCTTTTTAGTGTTTTTGGAATTGAGTCTTCACACCATCAAAGTTTCATTTCCATACCTATTGACTTAAAGAACAACCCATAAAAGCAACGCTTAATTAAAATTGATGTAGTAATCTTTTTTATTTCTAGGGCTCTTATCACCAATATAGCTTAGGCTAGTATCTTGGAGTAGGGAGTAATTAACTCTCCAATATATTTAAAACAAACAAGTAGCCATATCTTGCGGTAGGAAATAAATCCAATTGTAATTGATACATTCTAGGAAGCTTCTCTTAAAGGAGTCAATCACGAGATCATGTCTGAACCTTTGCGACAATCAAGTCTGTTTCATTGGGAAAGATAGAAGATTTGCGCGTATTATAAATGGTAAACCTCGGATTAACCATTGTCGAGGAGCTTGTGGTCACTTGTTGGTAAACCTTGGATTGATCATGTTGAGCAGCCTTCAAGGGGATTGAGCTTTGTTACTCTGCCCTTGTGCATAGATCAGATCGTAGACTGTTCCCCTAGTTGTATTTGTTGCTGTTGGTAACCTTAGTGTCCATAAACTTAAGATTATTTCCTAAGGTGACGGTGAAGGATGGGTCTCACTGTACCTAGAGCAGACGTCGACTAGACTCACTTGGACTCTCTGGGGGGTTCTCTTCACTCAAGATGGTTTTGTGAAGAAACTTGTGCCAGTCTGTTTCATTAAGTAGGTTGTCGGGGTAACTGTTCCAACCGCCCTTTCTGTATTAAAATTCTACGATGTTGGATTTCATCACCAACTAGTGTTTTTAGTACGGGAAGTTATTGTTTGTGTGTGGTTTGAACTCTTATATTTTTTAGGCATGTGATTCAGTTGTTTGTTTCTTTATAGACTTTAGGTGCTTTTATTGAAATTTTCTTTGTTTGCGTGTGATTATTTTCATCCTACACCCAGAGATTATTATCCTTGATCAATCATGTCAAGACAGTCATCTATGTTTTCCCAATCACCGAAAACATTTTTATATGGCAGTCCTACTGTTCCTTTGGGGTACCACTCACTTTCTGGTACTTTTTTAGGAGCATCTCCTTGACCGACTGAACATCAGTTATCACCTGGTAATAATGGAGCTAAAACGTTGAACGCAGAGCAGATTTATATGATGTCATGTAATATTCCAAATCCTCAACCTCAAGGTAGTCAATTACCGCCTTGGGGGCAAGGTAGTCAGTTACCGCCTAGGGGGAAAGGTAGTGAGTTACCGCATGGGGGCAACCTCAAGGTAGTCAGTTATCGCCTAGGGGGCAACCCCAAGGTAGTCAGTTTCTGCCTGGAGGGCTACCTCAAGGTTTTCAACCTTCAGGATAGTACATACCCCAAGGTCAACCCCAAACTCAGTATATTCCTCAAGATGCTTATCAACCCCAGATTCAGTACGTGCCTCAGGGTTATCAACCTCAAGGTCAGTACCCAACTCAAGGTTTCCAACCACCTTCTGGTCAGTCATTTTTACAAGGAGCTGGAAATGTACCTCCTAATTATCAGCCCTACGTTCAACCAGGTTATGGTCCTCCATACGTACAACCTTTTATGGGTCCCAGAATGAATATGGTGTGGGATCCATCTCAAACTCAACAGACTTTGCAACCTAATGTGTAGTTATCTAATCAACCTGGACAACCTTTGGTTTCTGGTCCAACCCAGCAACTTATCCAATCTACTGTTCAAACCCCTGCACCTGGTTTAGTTCAGCAGCCTGGGCCTGGCTCACCTCAGACTCTGCCTCGAACTGCTGCTATAACTATTGCAACTTCTGTTCAACCTACCACACCTCTTTCTGGAGTATTTTTAGCTCCAGTTTCTACTATCCCTATATTAGTGCCAACTCCTCAACTCACTGTGCCCCAGTCAGGACCTACAATTTAGACTTCTGTCCAGATGCCTGTAGGACAAGCTGGTCCAAGTACAATTTCCACGATTCAACCGTACCAGGGACAGTATCAATCTGGTCCTACTGTACAAAATCCAGTTTATCAGAATCAACTGTACCCTGGCTATACTTATCAACAACCTCAACAACCCCAGTTTGGTCTGGTTAATCCTAGTTTTCCAAGAGGTTATAATATTCCTAATGCAAATCCGATTCCAGGTTATCCTAGATATCCTCCTCCTGGAGCTGGTCTCATCACTCAAGGTTTCCGCAAACCTAACCGTCAATTACCATTTATTGCAACTTTGGATTTACCTGATTTGTCATGCCTTATGAATGATCCAATTTACTATCTTCTGTATTGGCTGCCAATGGCTAATAAGTTGCCTAGTGATATCCCGAAATTTGAGGGTAAGTCAGGTGAGGATCCATCAAATCATGTTAGGACTTATCACCTCTGGTGTGCATCTAATTCAATTGTTGATGATTCAATTCGATTACATCTTTTTCAAAGAACTCTTATTGGTCTTGCCGCCAAATGGTACATTGAGTTACCACGAGACTCTTTTTATAATTTCAGTCAGTTAGCCACTTCTTTCTTAACTCATTTTCAGTTTCCTGTCAGATACGACAATGGCACGGAACTGTTAACTTCACTAAAACAATCCACATCCACATATATTTCTGATCATATTCATGAATGGCGATGTAGAAGGCGTTTAGTGAAAGTTTTCATTCCAGATCAAATTTTAGTGGAATGGTTCATTAAATCATTGTTACCTAAAATCACTAAAGATGTAGCTAAGGCAGGATTTATCACTGAAGACCAAGTCATTGCTCAGGCTCAGTACCTTGACCTCATTTATACGCAGTCAGGTACTTTACACGAAAAATCCCTAATATTCCAAAAACTACAGCTCCTTCAGGGTCTCATGCCGCTGATGGTATGATTGGTTCAGTTAGTATTAAAAGCAAGAAGAAATCTTCAAATAATTCTTCTCCTGCAATAACTTTACCTGATTCCCCGAAAGGATATTCTTTCACTGAAGTTTCTGTCGACGTCCATGTCGTAGATTCATCTACGACCAAATCCAGTAGTAAAGAGAAGGGGAAGAACAAAAACAATCAAAATTCAAAAGATAAAATAAATAAAAATGAATCTATTGACGCTATCCTTCTTTCATTTGTAATGCGGATCATTTTACCAAAGGCCCATAACGAGCAGATTTTTCAAAATATGTTAAAGGTTCTCAAACGCCTGTTGTCTTGAAGGATCCTTCTCCTACTCAAGATAGTAAAGTGGTTACTTCTTCCTCGAATACCTCAGAAGGACCCATTATGATGATGTCTCATGTCAGAATTGCGACACGATCGCAAGATTATGGTAGTAAAAATCTTGTTGATGGTAAAGAAGCAGAATCTTCTAATTCAAACCCATCAACTACAACTCCTCCTGGTTCTGATCCACTACAGATCGAGAAACCCAACCAGAATTAGTAATCAAACTGCCTGCTAAAGGTATATTTTGGAAATCAGCTTTCAATCCACATGCGAGAGCTGCTCAGAATTATAACATTGTTGAAGACCTAGCCATTGCCCCTTCAGCAATGTCGGCTTTGGAAGTGTTGCAATCATGCCCAGCACAGCGTAAATTACTATTGTCTACTATAGGAGCTATCGATATTCAGGATTCAAACCTAATAATCTTCGATTTAGAGAATAGTACACCCCGCCTCCCTCATCAAATGGCTTTCCAGATTCTAGTGTTAGTAAAAAACAGACCTTGCTTTCGGACTATGATTGATGAAGGGGCTTCTACGTGTATTATGTCGATCTAGTGTTGGAAATCACTTGGTTCTCCCACACTCAATTAGTCTCCAACAATTCTAAAGGCTTTTGATGGCCGAGGGTTCCATCCTTTTAGTATTTTGGAAGATTTACCTATAGGGGTCAAAGGCAAAACTGTTAATCTAGATGTGGAAGTGGTTGATGCCCCTCTAAATTACAACCTTCTCTTGGGTCGCAGTTGGTCTTATGCTATGACTTCTATTGTTTCATCAGTCTTTCGGCTAATTAAGTTTCCTCATAATGGAAAGATCGTTACAATAGCCCAGCTAACTTATTTTTCATTCGACCTAGCCTCTTCAGATAGTGTTCAGCATGTCGATAAAACAACTATCCCTTACAAGGATGTTGGGGTAGGTTTGATTAAAGATTCTGGTTTACTAGGAATTTTTTCCTTCCCTCCTCCTAACGTATCGCCTTCTATTGCAACTATTCATATGATTTCATCGAATACTGTTACTTTTGATGATCCTCGGATCGTACCTTTCGATTCCGAGGTGGATTCATTTGATGGTGCGATGCCTTTGAGTCCCTGTGAAATTACATATCAAGCTGTACAGTCGTTTTCTGATTCCTGACCAATCGCGAGTATAGTTTCTTCCTGTATCAACCTCGTTGAAAAATGAAACAAGGAGTTTCGAGGATATTTTTGTTCCTGTGTCAACCTAGTTAAAAAATGAAACAGGGTATCAGTGAGGATAGTTTTTTCCTGTCTCAACCTCGTTAAAAAATGAAACCGGATATCCCAAGGATAGTTTCTTCCTGTATCAACCTCATTAAAAAATGAATCAAGGGTCTGGAGCATAATTCCTTTTCTTGTGTCAAGCTCATTAAAAAATGAAACAACGGTCATGGAGAATAGTTCCTTGTCTTGTGTCAAGCTCATTAAAAAATGAATCAAGGGTCTGGAGCATAGTTCTTTGTCTTATGTCAAGCTCGTTAAAAAATGAAACAAGGGTTATAAGGATAGTTCTTTTACTGTGTCAACCTCACTAAAAAATGAAACAACTCCCTCGAAAGTGAACCTTCATTCCATCCACCTCGTTGAATGCAATGAAGCTTGGGGGGCATGTACCTCATTTTGAGTCATTATGCTAGGGGCATGCGAACTTATAACAAACATAGTTTTCCGTTTCAAGCTTGCATAAACATGAAACCAAATCCAAGCAGAGTTCTCTATGGTTCAAGCTTGTATAAAAATGAACCCATACCCATTTTACATCTTGTGATTGTCGTCTTTATCCGCTAAATTTTGTTAGATGAGACTTGGTTGTTGTCATTCCATCACCACCATCTCTTTGGCTGATCATATGCTTTCACTTGGTTTTTTCTCCTTTCTTGAGGGATCGCAACTATGAGTGGTTTTGTTAGCCATCCTCTTAACCATTACATGTTTTAAGCAGTTCCACCATTACCGAAACCAATTGCTACCCTTTATACCACTCTTTCCTCTAGGACGAGTCTTCTTTAAGCTCTTTTATGGCTCGTAAAATATGAAAAGATTGCCGAGTTTTTCCCTTTTAACTCGTTAAACAGAATTAAAAGGTGGTCCATTTTCAACTCTTTTCTGACCGTATAAACATGAAAAGATCGCCGGACTTTTGTTGTTTCAAGTTCGATACTGGTTATGAAACGACGTGTCTTTGATCACTTTTTTACTTTTTTAGATCAAAGCCACTAACTATGAAAAGTACTCCTTGATCGTAATGGTCAAGCGGTTCTCTCAAGTATTATTTTATACTTTTTCGGGCTTGGGGGACACAAATTTATGAAAAATGACACCCATGGAGTTTTCTTAAGTTTTTCTTCTGACTCCCTAAAATTAAAAAACACCGAGTTTCTCCTATACTAGACTCGTTAAAATTTAACAGTAAAGGACCTGTTCAATTTTAAACACGAACGAACCACTCCTTCTTAGGGTTCAAATTTTAAACTGAGTTGGACTCATCCTAAGGATGAGCTTATAAACAAGCAAATGTTATCCTCCTCAAGCTTGTCAAAAATAAAGAGGTACTTGCCAGAAATGGTGGGGGAAAAGAGAGAAAAATGAACTTGTTTGTTACACTTTGTGTTTTAGAAAAGCAATTAACCACTCTTGAACACGACACTTTTTGTTCACCTAGGTTGGGAAATCCTTTGCCTAACAGTTAATCAAACCATATTGAAAGTCTTCAGCTGATTTCTGGGTATTAGCTTTGGGTCAATTGTCACCAAACCATCTGCAGTGTTGTTATGTGTTCAAGAGGTCAGTTCAAATAAACCATTCATCTGCAAAATATCTGTCATCCATTTTGACCATCCCTGAGTTAGTCCTTGCCAAATATATTTCTTCAAAACTTGATCTATGATTTCGTGTTGTGGTTTTGCCTACAACAGATTGCTTTCTATTGACTTCAGCTGATTATCTAGAAATATGATCTAGAAATTATCAGTACCTTGGAATCTGCATGCCCTAATGGTAGGTTTCTCTCCTTCGATGAAAGGTTGCATCATTGACCTTTGATTAAAGGATTTTGTGACATGTTCGAAATCAGCTCATTTATTCACATTTCATAGATTGTACTGAGTACTTTGAGATCCATTGACATTACTGGTGGTTTCTCTCACACTTGTTAACAGTTCACATCATTGACTGGTAAGAGCTTGTTCAACATCAACTTGTAAGGTTCTTCTACTTCAAAGTTAATACAATTAAGTTTGTTTTTCTCAATAAGCTGTGTTTTATGGTTTATTTTATGGATTCCTTGATCACCATAATGAACATGATTTATGATATTAGCTATGTAGGTGTTATTTGATGTTTTCTTGTTTGTGTTTGTAGGTTCTCGAAAGGAAACTCTTTCGGACGGTTGAAGGTTGGCTGCTTCAAACTAGCGTTGGACTTAAGGTAGGGTCTAAACACCTCTATATTTTCTATTAATGAATCGTATATGTTTAGAGAAATATATATTTGCTTGTCTGCTTGTTTCTAGATATCTTTAGATACTAGGGAGATCGACTTTGTCTGCAAGATCGATTTATCCGGCCAACAAATTGGTGACTCCACTAGGGAACTGAATTTGGTTTTTGGTTTTCCTTTGTCTTTGACTTGAGAAACTTGTTTTCCTTTCTGCTTTTTTATTGATGTATGTTGGATTGGGTAGTTTTAGGATCTGGATTTTTTTTGTTTTTTCAAAGTTTTTAGGGGACCGCACTTTCTCTTTACAGACAGTGCGGGCATCTCTGCACTTTTCCTTTAGTAAACAGAGCAGTACTGCATCTGGTTCTTCTGGAAGCCTACAGACCCTGTAATTTTTTTTTTTTACAATCTAAAATGTTTTCTTCCAGTTAAGTTTAGGTTTTATTTACATCTTTTAGTGTCTACCCAGATCTGCATTCTTTCTGTCAAAAATCTCTTGTGAGTAAGTTCCATTGGTATTTTTGTTTTAGATAATTTTCTAGAAGTTTTGCATGCCTGGAGTGGTTTTCACATGGTCTCTGTAGTGACTCAAAGATCAAAAGCTTGAGAAAAATTAGATTACCCTGGTGTCTTTTTGTCTTCTTGATGAGTCTAACCTGTTTGTGAAATTTGTCCTTTATGAGAAATAGATTTACTTTTCTCTTTGCAAATCTTTGAACGAACTTGGTTATAAGTTTTGAATTTCACTTTTACAAAAGAAAACGTATTTGGATGTTTTTTGATTGATTTGTTATTTTGAATGAATTAATCCTTAGTTCACTGAATAACTAAGTAAAACGTCCTCAAAAAGAATTGAAGCTTTTATTCAATTAGGTCTCTAGAAGTTTTTAGATCTCAAGATTAATTTTTGTAGTTTTGAGTGTATTTCTAGAAATTGTAGTTCTCTTTTGAAAGAAATTGTTTTTTGTAGCTTCGAGTTTTGAAAAAGAAAGGGATTTATTGTGAGAATAATTAGTAGTCTCGTTTTGAGTTCTTATTGAAAAAGACAAAAATATTTTCTTTCCATTTCCATGTTGAAAGAAAGATTTGTTTTTTAAAGAATTTCATTTTGAAACTCTTTCTTTTAGCTAGAATTTCATTGAAAGAAAAATGAATTGTTTATCATTTTAGGTGCATCTTTTTAGTGTTTTTGGAATCAAGTCTTCACACCATCAAAGTTTCATTTCCATACCTATTGACTTAAAGAACAACCCATAAAAGCAACGCTTAATTAAAATTGATCTAGTAATCTTTTTTATTTCTAGGGCTCTTATCACCAATATAGCTTAGGCTAGTATCTTGGAGTAGGGAGTAATTAACTCTCCAAGATAGTTAAAACAAACAAGTAGCTATATCTTGCGGTAGGAAATAAATCCAATTGTAATTGATACATTCTGGGAAGCTTCTCTTAAAGGAGTCAATCATGAGATCATGTCCGAACCTTTGAGACAATCAAGTCTGTTTCATTGGGAAAGATAGAAGGTTTGCGCGTATTACAAACGGTAAACCTCGAATTAACTATTGTCGAGGAGCCTGGGGTCACTTGTTGGTAAACCTAGGATTGATCATGTCGAGGAGCCTTCAAGGGGATTGAGCTTTGTTACTCTGTCCTTGCACGTAGATCGGATCGTAGACTGTTCCCCTAGTTGTATTTGTTGCTGTTGGTAACCTTAGTGTCCATAAACTTAAGATTATTTCCTAAGGTGACAGTGAAGGACGGGTCTCACTGTACCTGGAGCAGACATCGACTAGACTCACTTGGACTCTCTGGGGGGTTCTCTTCACTCGAGATGGTTTTGTGAAGAAACTTGTGCCAGTCTGTTTCATTAAGCAGGTTGTCGGGGTAACTGTTCCAACCACCCTTTCTGTATTAAAATTCTATGACGTTGGATTTCATCACCAACTAGTGTTTTTAGTATGGGAAGTTACTGTTTGTGTGTGGTTTGAACTCTTAGATTTTTTTAGGCGTGTGATTCAGTTGTTTGTTTCTTTAGAGACTTTAGGTGCTTTTATTGAAATTTTCTTTGTTTGTGTGTGATTATTTTCATCCTACACCCAAAGATTATTATCCTTGATCAATCATGTCAAGACAGTCGTCTATGTTTTCCAAATCACCGGAAACATTTTTATATGGCAGTCCTATTGTTCCTTTAGGGTGCCAGTCACTTTCTAGAACTTTTTCAGGAGCAACTCCTCGACCGACTAAACATCAGCTATCACCTGGTAATAATGGAACTAAAACGTTGAATGCAGAGCAGATTTTTATGATGTCAGGTAATATTCCAAATCCTCAACCTCAAGATAGTCAATTATCACCTAGGGGGCAAGGTAGTCAGTTACTGCCTGGGGGGAAACCTCAAGGTAGTCAGTTATCGCCTGGGGGGCAACCCCAAGATAGTCAATTTCCGCCTGGAGGGCTACCTCAAAGTTTTCAACCTTCAGGACAATACATACCCCAAGGTCAACCCCAAACTCAGTATATTCCTCAGGATGCTTATCAACCCCAGATTTAGTACGTGCCTTAGGGTTATCAACCTCAAGGTTAGTACCCAACTCAAGGTTTCCAACCACCTTCTGGTCAGTCATTTTTACAAGGAGCTGGAAATGTACCTCCTAATTATCAGCCCTACGTTCAACCAAGTTATGGTCCTCCATACGTACAACCTTTTATGGGTCCCGAAATGAATATGGTGTGGGATCCATCTCAAACTCAACAAACTTTACAACCTAATGTGCAGTTATCTAATCAACCTAGACAACCTTTAGTCGCTGGTCCAACCTAGCAACCTGTCCAATCTATGGTTCAAACCTTTGCACTTGGTTTAGTTCGGCAGCTTGGGCCTAGCTCACCTCAGACTCCGACTCCAACTGCTGCTATAACTGCTGCAACTTCTGTTCAACCTACCACACCTCTTTCTAGAGTATTTGTAGCTCCAGTTTCTACTATCCCTGTATCAGTGCAAACTCCTCAAGTCTCTGTGCCTCAGTCAGGACCTACGGTTCAGACTTCGGTCCAGATGCCTGCAGGACAAGCTGGTCCAAGTACAATTGCCATGAGTCAACTGTACCAGGGATAGTATCAATCCGGTCCTACTATACAAAATCCAGTTTATCAGAATCAACCGTACCTTGGCTATACTTATCAACAGCCTCAACAACCCCAGTTTGGTCCGGTTAATCCTGGTTTTCTAAGAGTTTATAACATTCCTAATGCAAATCCGATTCCAGGTTATCGTGGATATCCTCCTCCTAGAGTTGGTCTCATCACTCAAGGTTTTCGCGAACCTAACTGTCAATTACCATTTATTGCAACTTTGGATTTACCTGATTTGTCGCGCCTTACGAACAATCCGATTTACTATCTTTCGTATTGGCCACCAATGCTTGATAAGTTGCCCAGTGATATCCTGAAATTCGATGGTAATTCAGGTGAGGATCCGTCAAATCATGTTATGACTTATCACCTCTGGTGTGCATCTAATTCAATCGTTGATGATTCAATTCGATTGCGTCTTTTTCAAAGAACTCTTATTGTTCTTGCCGCCAAATGGTACATTGAGTTACCATGAGGCTCTTTTTATAATTTCAATCAGTTAGCCACTTCTTTCTTAACTCATTTTCAGTTCCCTGTCAGATACGACAATGGCATGGAACTGTTAATTTCACTAAAACAATCCACGTCCACATATATTTCTAATCATATTCATGAATGGCGGCGTAGAAGGTGTTTAGTGAAAGTTTTCATTCCGGATCAAATTTTAGCAGAATGTTTCGTTAAATCATTGTTACCTAAAATCAATGAAGATGTAGCAAAGGCAGGAGTTGTCACTAAAGACCAAGTCATTGCTCAGGCTCAGTACCTTGACCTCATTTATATGCAATCAAGTACTTTACATGAAAAAATCCCTAATCTTCCAAAAACTACAGCTCCTTCAGGGTCTCATGCCGCTGATGGTATGATTGGTTCAGTTAGTATTAAATGCAAGAAGAAATCTTCAAAGAATTCTTCTCCTACAATAACTTTACCTGATTCATCGAAAGGAGATTCTTCCACTGAAGTTTCTGCCGACATCCATGTCGTGGATTCATCTACGACCAAATCTGGTAGTAAAGAGAAGGGGAAGAACAAAAACAATCAAAATTCAAAAGATAAAATAAATAAAAATGAATCTATTGACGAAAAACGAAAACCTAGCTATCCTTGTTTCATTTGCAACGAGGATCATTTTACCAAAGAATGCCCATATCAAGCAAATTTTTCGAAATTTGTTAAAGGTTATCAAACACCTATTGTCTTGAAGGATCCTTCTCCTCCTCAAGATAGTAAAGTGGTTGCTTCTTCCTCGAATACCTCAGAAGAACCCATTATGATGATGTCTCATGTCAGGATTGTGACGCGATCGCAAGATTATGGTAGTAAAAATCCTGTTGATGGTAAAGAAGCAGAATCTTCTAATTCAAACCCATCAACTACAACTCCTCCTGGTTCTGCTCCACTACAGATTGAGAAACCCAACCCAGACTTAGTAATCAAACTGCCTGCTAAAGGTATATTTTGGAAATCAGCTTTCAATCCACATGCGAGAGCTGCTCAGAATTATAACATTGTTGAAGACCTAGCCATTGCCCCTTCAACAATGTTGGCTTTGGAAGTGTTGCAATCATGCCCAGCACAGCGTAAATTACTATTGTCTACTATAGGAGCTGTCGATATTCAAGATTTGAACCTAATAATCTTCGATTTAGAGAATAGTACACCTCGCCTCCCTCATCAAATGGTTTTCCAAATTCCAGTGTTAGTAAAAAACAGACCTTTCTTTCAAACTGTGATTGATGAAGGGGCTTCTACGTGTATTATGTCGATCCAGTGTTGGAAATTGCTTGGTTCTCCCACACTCAATCAGTCTCCGACAATTCTAAAGGCTTTTGATGGCCGAGGGTTCCATCCTTTTGGTATTTTGGAATATTTACCCATAGGGGTCGAAGGCAAAACCATTAATCTAGATGTGGAAGTGGTTGATGCCCCTCTAGATTACAACCTTCTCTTGGGTCGCAGTTGGTCTTATGCTATGACTGTTATTGTTTCATCGGTCTTTCGGCTTATTAAGTTTCCTCATAATGGAAAGATTGTTACAATAGACCAATTGACTTATTTTTCATCTGACCCAGCCTCTTTAGATAGTGTTCAGCATGTTAGTAAAACAACTATCCCTTACAAGGATGTTGGGGTAGGTTTGATTAAAAATTCTAGTTTACTAGGAACTTTTTCCTTCCCTCCTCCTAACGTATCGCCTTCTATTGCAACTATTCATATGATTTCATCAAATATTGTTACTTTTCATGATCCTCAGATCATACCTTCCGATTCCGAGGTGGATTCATTTGATGGCATGATGCCTTTGATTCCCTGTGAAATTACATATCAGGCTGTACAGTCATTTTCTGATTCCTGACCAATCACGAGGATAGTTTCTTCCTGTATCAACCTCGTTAAAAAATGAAACAAGGAGTTTCGAGGATAGTTTTGTTCCTGTGTCAGCCTCGTTAAAAAATGAAACAGGGTATCAGCGACGATAGTTTTTTCCTGTCTCAACCTCATTAAAAAATGAAACCGGATATCCCGAGGATAGTTTCTTCCTGTATCAACCTCATTAAAAAATGAATCAAGGGTCTGGAGCATAGTTCCTTGCCTTGTGTCAAGCTCGTTAAAAAATGAAACAACGGTCATGGACCATAGTTCCTTGTCTTGTGTCAAGCTCGTTAAAAAATGAATCAAGGGTCTGGAGCATAGTTCTTTGTCTTATGTCAAGCTCGTTAAAAAATGAAACAAGGGTTATAAGGATAGTTCTTTTACTGTGTCAACCTCACTAAAAAATGAAACAACTCCCTCGAAAGTGAACCTTCATTCCATCCACCTCGTTGAATGCAATGAAGCTTGGGGGGCATGTACCTCATTTTGAGTCATTATGCTAGGGGCATGCGAACTTATAACAAACATAGTTTTCCATTTCAAGCTTGCATAAACATGAAACCAAATCCAAGCAGAGTTCTCTATGGTTCAAGCTTGTATAAAAATGAACCCATACCCATTTTACATCTTGTGATTGTCGTCTTTATCCGCTAAATTTTGTTACATGAGACTTGGTTGTTGTCATTCCATCACCACCATCTCTTTGGCTGATCATATGCTTTCACTTGGTTTTTTCTCCTTTCTTGAGGGATCACAGCTATGAGTGGTTTTGTTAGCCATCCTCTTAACCATTACATGTTTTAAGCAGTTCCACCATTACCGAAACCAATTGCTACCCTTTATACCACTCTTTCATCTAGGACGAGTCTTCTTTAATCACTTTTCTGACTCGTAAAATATGAAAAGATTGCCAAGTTTTTCCCTTTTAACTCGTTAAACAGAATAAAAAGGTGGTCCACTTTCAGCTCTTTTCTGATCGTATAAACATGAAAAGATTGCCGGAATTTTGTCGTTTCAAGTTTGATACTGGTTATGAAATGACGTGTCTTTGATCATTTTTTTACTTTTTCAGATCGAAGCCACTAATTATGAAAAGTAGTCCTTGATCGTAATGGTCAAGCAGTTCTCTCAAGTATTATTTTATACTTTTTCGAGCTTGGGGAACACAAATTTACGAAAAAGGACACCCATGGAGTTTTCTTAAGTTTTTCTTTTGACTCCCTAAAATTGAAAAACACCAAGTTTCTCCTATACCGGACTCGTTAAAATTTAATAGTAAAGGACCTGTTCAATTTTAAACAGGAACGAACCACTCCTTCTTAGGGTTCGAATTTTAAACTAAGTTGGACTCATCCAAAGGATGAGCTTATAAACAAGCAAATGTTATCCTCCTCAAGCTTGTCAAAAATAAAGAGGTACTTGATAGAAATGGTGGGGGAAAGAGAGAAAAATGAACTTGTTTGTTACACTTTGTGTTTTAGAAAAGCAGTTAACCACTCTTGAACACGACACTTTTTGTTCACCTGGGTTGGGAAATCCTTTGCCTAATAGTTAATGAAACCATATTGAAAGTCTTCAACCAGTTTTTGGGTACTAACTTTGGGTCAATTGTCACCAAACCATCTTCAATGTCATTATGTGTTCAAGATGTCAGTTCAAATAAACCATTCATCTGCAAAATATCTGTCATCCATTTTTACCATCCGTGAGTTAGTCCTCGCCAAATATATTTCTTCAAAACTTGATCTATGATTTCGTGTTGTGGGTTTGCCTATAACATGTCACTTTCTATCGACTTTAGCTCATTATCTAGAAAGATGATCTAGAAATCGTCAGTACCTTGGAATCTGCATGCCCTAATGGTAGGTTTCTCGCCTTCGATGATAGGTTGCATCATTGACCTTCGATCAAAGGATTCTGTGACATGTTCAACATCAGCTCATTTATTCACATTTTATGGATTGTACTGAGTACTTTGAGAGCCATTGACATTACTGGTGGTTTCTCTCACACTTTTTAATAGTTCACATCATTGACTGGTAATCAAGTGGTTTCTACCATGTTCGACTTTGACACATTCATTCACATGGATAGAATCGTAATAGTTCGGCAAGCAGAAATCAAGACCCTGGATCTAGTTTCTACCATCTAGGCTACGAGGAATTTTATTATTCATCATACAATGGACTATTCATAAACAGATGGTTGCACCCATACTATGTCTACATATGTCTATACTCTTGATGTATTACAAATCATTCCTGTATCAGAATAGTTTAGTCAGTTTTCTAGTTAGTTTTAATCTAAGTATGGGAATGCCTACCTCAGCGATGATATGTTCACATATATATATTTTGCATTGAATGTTTTTACAGGTTCCGACTGGGGTGTCCACAAGATGATCCTTGAAATGATAAAGTGCTTCACTCTTCATAGATGACAAACTCTATCTTCATCTATTACAGACTTCGCAGTTTAGGGGGCAATCTGTTGCACAAAAAATTGTCACCTTGACATTTTGCAATCCGTGTGAGTCCATTACCACTCATACTTTCCTCCTTTGCAAATCTTAAGCCTCAGTTCTTCATATCAAGTCTTGAAATAGGAGAAAGTCCTCAAAAGTCTCTAAAACTCTGGTTCCGCACTTTCTCTTAGCATCACCTATGGTCCCGCACCTAAAGGTCATGTCTTCTGTGCACCTGACCGCTCTGTCTCTGTGTTATGGGCGCGGACCCCTGTAAAATTTAAAAAGGCGCAGGCATATTCTTAAAAACTCACTTTGAGTCATTTCTAGAAGCTTCTGGAAGGAATCTTGAGGTGGCAAGTTCACTCCCTTAAGGTTCATGCATCCCATACCTTAAGGAGCTAACCCCTTGATGTGAGGAGCTTATCCCTTTGAAGGAGGACTCTATCCCTTCATAGGTGGACCTGTAACCTCCTTCATCTACACTATAAAATGAAGCATTGGGCTAGTTACTGGGGGGGTTGAAAGTTGAATATTTTTGAGGTGAAATGCTGCTGGAACTTAGTCTTCCTAATTGAGCTTTTATGAGGAGAGATTACATACCTCTTTGATCTCATTTGGAAGAGTGTAAGGCTTGTCAATGTAAAGGAGATTCCTGTTTCAAACCCTAGGAAGAGCTTGTTCAACATCAAGGCTGAAAAGGTTGTAAGGTTCTTCTACTTCAAAGTTAATACAATTAAGTTTGTTTTTCTCAATAAGTTGTGTTTTATGGTTTATTTTATGGATTCCTTGATCACCATAATGAACATGATTTATGATATTAGCTATGTAGGTGTTATTTGATGTTTGCTTGTTTGTGTTTGCAGGTTCTCAAAAGGAAACTCTTTCAGATGATTGAAGGTTGGCTGCTACAAACTAGCGTTGGACTTAAGGTAGGGTCTAAACACCTCTATAGTTTTTATTAATGAATTTTATATGTTTAGAGAAAGATAGATTTGCTTGTCTGCTTGTTGCTAGATATCTTTAGATACTAGGGAGCATGGAAAATTTTAGGGGCTAATGTTCGCCCAGTGGGCTAATTTTCCATGATTTTTCCACAAAAAAGATTCGCCAATTTCCAATTTTATAAAAGACAATTCGCCCAAATTTTAGAATACAAAATTATTTTAACTTAAAAATCGCCAACATTATATAGAGACTATATATAAAATCATTATAAAGTTGAATAATTTTTCAAATATATCAATAAACATTTTATACTTTGCATATTAAGGATTATTGGGATTCGCCAATGTTTTTAAACTTCAAGAAAATTTTCCATCCTTAAAATTTTCCTTGCTAGGGAGATCGGCCTTGTCCGCAAGATCAATTTATCCGGCCAATAGGAACATCAGATTTGAACTTGAAATTTCCTATAAATTACAAGAGGCTGCCCAGCAAAAAACACTTGGCATTTTGAGAATTGAGTTGTTGAGCTCTCAAGCGCACATGAACCGTGAAAACTTTGAAGTTTTGCTAGCAAGTTCAGTATTTGAGACGTTGCCAAAGGAGACACAGGATTTGTTGCATAGCATCATGTCGACGCCCGCAGAAGCTATGAGTGTTGAAGCAATGATAGTTGAGGGATTTGTTCCAAAGGTAGCTATGGCAGTAGAGGGAGTTTCCCTAGAAGTTGCGCTTGTAGAAGTATGAGAAAAAGTGCATAAATCCCACAGTACACCCCGGCCAAGGCCTACGCCAAACCAAGAGGGTCCAAAACCAAAGAAGGACAAGCAGAAAATGCAACCATCAATGCATGCATCACCTAGGAAGCACCCACAGTTGGGAAAACCCATTACACAAGAAAATGCCAAAATGATTGACCTAGAGCTAGAAGAAGAGGCTGAAGAAATCCCCATGGATGATGAGGATATTGCAGTGGAAACGGAGGACATTGAAATTGAGGGGTCAGACCCTTCGTATTGAGGGGAAAGACGAAGGTTCCCAAAGATATTGATGAGAGTAAGGTCACCCTACACACACCCCTCCTGCCAGACCAAATTGTCTTTAAGGGACTGTACTTGGGGCATGTCCCCCTTTTGAAATTGAAGGACTGGGACTTAGCCAACATGGTGCACTTTCCTCATTTAGTGACAGGACAAATTATGCACTGTATCTTCCACAAAAATACTAGAGTGACCGCATTGGAGCTAAGGAAGTGGCTGAAAGGCATGGACAAGGCAGGCCTGTTATACCTACTATGGGTGTTGCATTACAACCGCACACCTATCATGATGGTAGTGATCAAGCAGTTGATGTGCTTGGTGCACAATGGGTTTCTGTGGCTGGAGGAACTGATACCCATCACAGACATGCTGATCCATAGGATCACATGGCTACCATACGTAAGAGGAAATCCAGTCGTGGCTTTTGGCGTAAAGGTCGACGAGCATGCGCTTGCCGAGGCAATGAAGGAAAAATTCAAGCTCGTAAAGAAGTCGCATGTCTATGCCATTTCGAGTATCTCTGACCCCGCAGTCAAAGTGGCAACACAAATCTTGGCAGGGAAGGTCATGTGGAAGTGTCGCGCAGATGAAGTGCCGGAACCAATGATAGCTTTGGTAGCCCAGTGTGTGGAGGGAGTTCAATTTAACTGGGCGCACTACCTCTACGGTGAGTTCCTCGTGAACTGCCGCAAGGCACAATATCACAGTAATACTTTCCACTATGCATGACTATTTCTATCCATAGTGTTGGTTGCATGGGAGCTACCTAAAGATAGCCAATATCCTCTAGTCACGCTGGAAGTACCAAAGGCAACAAAGTTCACTTCACTGTGGCTGACGAAGGATCCTCACCGAATAAAGAATAGCAATATCTTCTAGATCTTGTTGGAAATGAGAATCCATATGTCCATCAACTGCAAGCCATGGCTGACACCTACAAATTTTGAGAAGTTGCAAGAATACGTGGAATTCAAGGCCCCTGAGCAAAAACGGCACGACCTATCGTACTTGGCCAGAAATGATGTAATTGCAGTAGTCCTTGATTTCTGGCCAGTAGATTGGCGCAATGCCACGGACTCGACAGTGGGATCTAGCAAGACCGCCACACAGCGGAAGAAGGAAGAATCCAAGCTGAATATGGAATAGTTGGCTGTGAAGAGGAAAAAGGAGGTTGATGCCAAGGCTAAGGCAGAGCGCGGTTCCACGCAACAGTTGGGTGGACAGGCAGGCGAAGAGGAGCACGGCTCTGACTGGAGTCAAAAGTCACCTTCCCTAAAGACTGAGGAAGAAGATGATCAAATGAAGCAGGGAGGAGCAGACCTGGAGACGACTCCATTCCACACCAAGCACACTAGAGATCTAGAGAAAGTAGGGCCGTAGAAGAAGTCCAAAGCTAGCAAGACGTCTCTGGACCCGATCACCCTAACAGAGGGGGACATAAATAACATAAGTGATATGGTGCAGAATGCCACCGCAGAACTGTTACAACAGTTCGAGCAGCAATAGGCAGGCATTGGGTGAAATGCATATGGGGTTGCGCGAGCTACAGATCCACGCATCACAGATACAGGCCAGCACGACGTCAACCAACTTGGCTCCTGACACCTCAGAAGCTGTAGCGACACTGCGCGCAAAGGATCACCGAGCAATAGTGTTGCCAAATGGAGCACTGACAACAAATACTAAAGTTGACAAACCTGTTGTCAATTCCCTTAAAAGAGTTGGACTCAACCTGACCACGCTTCCCAATGAGGCGCTTCACCTTTTGCAAGACAGCGTGATCACCGAACTTCGGGCCTGTGAACAACGTGCATTACAGGTGATCAATGAACAGAAGGTCAACAATGCCCAGCTAACCATGCAAAGAGACTCTACCCTTAACCTTGTCAAAGAAATTACAGATAAGAACCAACGCATTGCCACAGTCATGGCTAAGGCGTGCAGGATTGTCTCAGAGCTAGGAATTCCCAAGGCTGGGCCGATAGATGTAAGGGTTCGAAAGCTCACTACTGGAGTGTGCGATGCACGAACTAAATTGGAAAAGGTTCAGCTAGAGCTCAACCTTAAATTGCAGAGTTACAGTTGAAGACCCAGCCTTCGACTCCGCCAGAGATCAGAGAGCAGCGTGATACCGCTGTGAAAGACGCAATAGCAGTAGTAGAGAGCGTGGTAAAGGATTGTACGACACTCTTCGAGCAGTCGCTCGAGGTATTCACCTACCTGTAAGAAGATCCAACTATACAATGGTGGAAACAAGAGCACGAGAGCTGTAGCAGTGCTACAACGAAGTCAAAGTGACATCACGCACTGTTACCATTACGCAGAGGTTAGCTAAGTTGTAGGAGGCCAAGGCATTGAAGGAGCATGTAGATGCAGCTCAGCACAAGGAAGCCATGCTGAAAGCTCGCTTGAAGCCTTGGTTGGATGAGGCCTACTTAATCACAGCCACTATTAAAGGCAAACTGGCTAGTCTATAGGAGACTCAGCAGAAGATTAAGTCAAATAGTTCAAGGCTAGCAACAGAGCAGTTGGTTAAGGAGATGAAGCAAGCAGCAACACAGTGCACCATCGAGGTAACAGTTTTCCAAGTCAAGCCGGGAGGTCTTCATGACAAGATCTCCACACCAGCCGAGTGACTCGAGGGCGAGTCACCATGTTTGTGTTGGGGGCCTGTTGGGAATGGGTCCCCTGGCGGTCAATTTTGGGGTTAAAAATCCAAGTTTTGGGGCAGAAGGCCCAAAGTTTGTATAAAGAATGTAAAGTCTCCACATTTTGTGGTCACGAAGTGCAAAGATATCAAGAGTCAAAAATGGTTTTCCACCCTTAGTCTAGATAGGTTGCATCGGTTTTAGAGATCCGCCCTTGGTCCACAGACCATGGGATTGTATAAAAAGGAGGTCTTAGTGGAGTCTAAAAAGGGAAGTAGAAGTGCTTGATGAGTCTGTAAACAACTAAGAGCAAGAGTCTTAGCGTAGGAAGAGGCTCTGCAGCTAAGTGCGCAGAGGCCTAGGGTACAAGTCCGTGGCTGAGTGCACGGACCCCTATAGCTGTGTGCGCAAGGCAGATAGAGTCTGTATTCAGAGTCTGAATCATCAATAAAGAGAAGTATTCTGAAATTACTGTGTATTTTTCCTCTGTAGATGGCATGTGATTATGTTATGTTAAAGTTCTGGGTTTATGTTATAATGTTAATTTGATGCGCGAATGTATATGTTTCTATTTGTTATATCAATGCAAATAATGATATATGTCTACGTGAAGATAATATTAACTGCATGGTAAATTTGGCAAACAATTAAGATAATTTAGGAAATTATACAATAACATAGTAGCAAATGTGCGTAAGTACCTGAGCCACTGGGTAAGGTTATGCGAAGGATAGTCGTATACCTTCACAATGGTTCTAAGAGAGGGAAGAGAAAGTACATCCATAAGCCCTAAAGGCTTATCGATCTGCGCAAAGGAAGGGTTTAAGGTATAAAACCAATATCACAACCATCTCAGGGTGCGAAAACCTGGTTCCTGCATCCCCCCATACTGCTTTGGGTGAGACTTCAGTCCGCACTCCGCGGACTGATGCTGAAAGGGCCAGTAGTGTAGGGATTTTCTTGGCTGACTAATGCTGAACCTAGGTCAGGGCCCATCAAGCCAACAATGTTGTAGAACCAAATATCTATTGTGAAGAATCCATCATGGCTGAAGAAGGAGAAGGAAAAGTACATAATGTCAACGGTGAACAACATAGGATTGGAGGAGAAGAAGGAGGAAACATAGGAGGTGGAAGAGGTAGAGGAAGAGCAGATCTAGAACCTTTTTGGTTCCCTATCCCTGATGAAGATACAACATTAAAAATGAAAAACATCTCACCTTCTATTCTCCCCAATTGTCTTGGAATAAGAAGTGAAGACCCAGAGACATTTCTCTTTCAATTTGAAGTATTACGTAGATCATATGATTATCTGCATGATGCTAAAAAACTAAAATTGTTCCCTGCCACCTTAAAGGATGCAGCATTAAAATGGTTTATGAGTTTAGAAACAAATTCTATAAGGACATGGGCACAAATGAAAGATGCATTCTTAGAGAAATATAAGGATTATTGTATGCCTCATAGCATCAAAGATGTAGTCTTCAAAATGGTACAAAAAGAAGATGAGAATCTTGAAGACTTTGTCAAAAGATTTGTCTATAATATCAAAAGGGAAAAAATGAATAATCTGGATGAGGAAACTTTGAAAGCTCTCTTACTTAAATCCATTAAAGATGAGTGGATTGATCTTCTCAATCTAATGGGAAAAGGAGATATTTCTCAGTTACCATTTGCAGATATTTGTGATCTATGTGTACATATTTCAAGAGGTAAAGCAAGAACAGGAAAAAGTTCAAGGGATCCTCTTTTATCAAGAGTAAATAAATCTACAGCTGGGACAGTAAGTAGGGTAGAAATAGGTAGTTTTCTTGATAACTTTAAAACATATATTTTAGGGAGTCTCAGTGAGAAAATTGACACCCTTAAAATAAAAAAACAAGCAGAAAGCCGAAAATGTTGCATTATCCATCTTTTGTCCTGGGTGTGGAAAGAAATATGCTCTGAGAGAATGTCCTTTAGATTTAAAAAGCATACAAACTTGTGTTATATGTGCATAAAATCACGATGCAAAAGAACGTCCCTCTATACCAGGTCTTAAGGCTGTGTTTAGTGAAGAAGGAATGCCCAATCAAGTAGACCCTCTTTACTTTATTGCCAAAATACCATGGAAAAATCCTCAAACAAATCAAACTCAAGGTTTTAATCCTCAACAATTTGCAACATCTTCACAAAATAATTGGAATCCACCTATGCCATGGCAACCTTGGGCTCAACCACCATAATATTGGAATCAAGGATGGAAAAATCTGTATGGAAGATATTCTCAATATCAACAATATCTACCACCTTATCCAAATTTTCCACCACAATACTTCCCTCAAACCAACTATTTACCTCAAGATCAAGCTCAAAATGAAAATCCAAAACTTTCTTTGCCATTTTCACAAATAAAAAATCAATTACTCATTCAACCACTCCCAAATCCAAACAATAAAACTTCACAACCTGTTTACAACTTAGAAGGACATGATCCTCAAACTTATATGATAAATCCATTAGATCTTAATAATGTTCAATTAAGGTTTGGTAGAGTATTAGAAAGGAAGAAACCATATGTTGTTATTCAAGAAACCAAAAATAATTCTCAAAAAGATAATAATAACTATGAAGAAGAAATTTCCCTTCCTCAAAAAGAAAACATTGAAAAAAAAATAATAAAAAAAATCCCACATATTGTAATAATTCTCCTATTATAGAATAACCTTCAGCATCTATCTCAAGACCACCTTTTCTTGAATGGTTGAAAATCGATAAAGGAGTAGAAAAACAAATCATATTGCTTGATTATGATATGTTAGATAAATTGAAAAATGTTTATATATAAATCCTGTTGGCATTATGATGCATGTGTTGTACTTGATGGCAACCCTCTCATAGAAGAATATCTCACTTATGTATAACTGGGCGAATCTTCAGAAGAGATATCAGATGTGACTGATGGAGGACAGCTCAAAGGAATCAGATGATGAATCTTCAGAAGAGATATCAGATGTGACTGATGGAGGACAGCTCAAAGGAATCAGATGATAGTTCTAAGTGTGACAAGTTAGCTTTGCCATCAAGTCCAAAGGGGGAGATTGTTGGCATTATGAGATAAGTGTTGTCCTTGATGGCAAACCTCACTGATGACAAATCATAGTACAGAAGGTCAGCAGCAAGGAATTGATGATCAAACTATAAGAAGAAGAGAAAGTTCATACACGCAGGTTAGTTAAGCCCAAGTCGCGTGTACACGCAGGTTGGCTTCAGCAAAAGCGCGTGTATGTGGAAAAGTACCTTTGGTCCATGGCGGTTATTCCTTGGAAGTTGTGCCTATGGTTTTGGACCTTGGCGTCTCGGCGGACGTGTTGATCCCTAGTTTTGAAGTTGATGGTATTGGATTTCTATGGTTTTGGCTCTTGGTATTGAACAAGGCCTAAGGCTATATAAGGAGGAGGAAATCATTAGGCAAGTGTATCTGAAATGTCTTGAATATCTGATGAAGCATTAGATCCAGTATGCAGGGTTATGGGTTGATGATTCATTGCTTGATCTGAGCTAAGGAGAGATCTCACGGTTGATGGAGAACTAGATCTAAGGAGAGATCGGGATCAAATGGTTTGAAATGAACTATCTTTATGATGCTTATTCTAGATCTGCATACTGACGCATGTATTATTCTATAAATGTTATGAGTATGACTGATGTCTGGTACAGCTGCAAGTTATGAGAAATTATTTTTAGATCTGTACGCGGGTTGTCTTTGGCAAAAGCGCGTATACACGCGGGTTTGATTCATCGAAGTAGCGTATACATTGTAAAGCCTGATATTTGAAGTTACAGATGGATCTGATGGTTATTACAAAGTTCTGCGTCTGCTCTGTGTTCTGGTGACTGTTGTTAACAGGGTTTCAGTGATTCAGAGTTGGATGATTGTTTTGAGCTTCAATGATAGTTATGGGTCCAGTATGAAAATTGGATGAAAAGTGGCCTTACAGATTATGTGTTGTGCTTCAGTGTATCCAGTCTGAAAATTGATGAAACGTGGTACCTGGAGGTGAGAAGATTGTAGGCAAGCACCTACGTACTAGTATCTAAGCTAGTACAAAAGCTAAAGGAGATCTTTGGAGCATTGTAGTAGGTAGCAGCCTGCGTACTAGTAAATGGATCAGCTAGTACAAGAGCAAAGGGGGTTGTAGCTCCCGTACTGGTATAAGACTGCACCAGTACAAATATTGTAAAAGGATTTTCTTATTAAGAAGAAGATTGAGATGACTTGCAGCAGGTGGTTTTCACCCACATTGGGTTTCCACCTTATATCATGGTGTTCATGTGTATGGCTTTTGTGTGATGATCTGTTCTGTTATATTGCACCAGTTTACTGTTAATATGCTTAATAATGTTCTGATGCATTTACTGAAGATAAGATTAACTGAATCATAAGATCTCTGGATATACGCTAGTTGCATTAGACACAGTCGCGTGTACACGCGGGTTCACTTAACTGAAGTCGCGTATATGTTTTTGAGTATGAAATTGAAAAGTTTTATCTGATCTGATAATACTGATTCACCCCCCCTCTCAGTATTATTTCCAACAATTGGTATCGGAGCAGGCCCTTTGGTAGAAGCTTGATCGCTTGAAGGAGATCCGTGGAACAATGGGAAAGAAGCTTAAGAAGAAAGCTCATAAGAAGAAGAAGACATCTCAGAAGGACTATGACAGTGGGAGAGTCGATTGGGGATTAGGTATAAGAAGCTCTTCAGATTCAGAATCAGATTCAGAATCATTATCAGGTATGAATGTGCTATCCTCTGATGTTCCTGCTATATTTCCTTGTGAAAGTGATGGAAGTGATAGTGAAACTACTGAACATGCTTTTATGGGTGAGCAAGAAAAGTGTCAAATAGAGGCAGTGTTTAGAAGGCTTGCAGACAAAGTTAAAGATCAACAAGATCTATTGAACAAAAGGGAATGTGCTTTCAAAGAAGAAGTTACCAAACTAAAGGCCCAAATAGAAGAAGGAAACAAGGTAAGAAAGCTTCTCAAGGACAAGGAAGACCAATGTCAAAAATTGCAGCATGAAGTGACATCATTAAGAAAAGAAGTCAACGAAAGAAGCACAACCATCAAGAAACTCAAAGATAGATCCAGCTACTATGAAAATGTTGAAGCTACAATCCCCTCACTAAAAGGAGATCTTGAAGAATCAAAGAAGCAGAATACAGATCTACTCCAAGCTATTGCAAAACAAGAAAACGAAGTCACCAGCTTAAAATCTCAACTAGAATGTGCCTTCCGAGTTCGTCAAATACAGCAGGATCTGAATGAAGAACAAGAAAAGGAGATTCTCAAACTAAGGCATCAGTTGGAAGAAGGAAGGAAAGATGGAGAAGACATGAAGAAGCAATGTCTAGAAAAGGAGGAACAACTTCAAGTTGAGGTAAATATCTTGAAAGGTAAAATAGAAGAAAAGGATAAGCTTTTACGATTTCAAGATAGTTCTAAAGTCTTGGATGATATTCTTAGTAGTCAAAGGTCCCCTGCTATAAAGACTGGTCTTGGTTTCCATGAATCTGTTGAAGGTGAATCTAGTTCACAACGTGAGGCAAGGAACTCTAAAGAGAAATCCAAAATGATCAACAAGGAGATGAAAGGTCAATCTCATCATCAACCAAGGAAAGAAAGTCTTCAAAGAAAATCTTTTACTCCTCCTATGAATAATATTGAATGTTATATATGTCATAATCTTGGACATGTTGCAGCTAGATGTAGAAGAAGAAGAGTTCAAGACTATTATGCGGACAGGTCATCTCAATCAAGGTACTTTAATGGATATTGCTTTGCTTGCAATATGTATGGTCACAAAGCTGCTGATTGCTACAGAAGGAACATGAAACATGTTAGATGTTATGCATGTAACAAGCTTGGACATATAGCAAAGGAATGCAGGAACAAAGGATGGACATCACACCGAAAGGAGAAAACCTCATCACACTTGAAGATATGGAGGAAGAAGGAAGTACAGTCAGCACAATGTACTGAGACACAGCACAGCACAGACATATCAGACTCAGGGGGAGCTGAAAGTGTAAACCTTCAGTGTCCTGAATCTCATACGCAAGTTCCTTAAAGGGAAGTCGCGTATATACGCGAGTTCGACACTACAAAGTCGCGTATATGTCAGTCTGAAGAAAAGCAGTGGGGACAGGCTCAGAAAAGGGATCTGATATGATTCAGTCCATTATTTGCTCTATTGGTTAATAGCTACAGTCTGCTGAGGATGTGTGGAAATGTTTTGTTACTTGTATGATGTCTGGAAGTGTTTTGATCCTAACTTGAGGATGAAGATGTTTTGATGCTTACTGCTGATATATGCATGATCAGATCTAACAAATGGCACTGGTTGAAGGGGAGCATATGCCTTTAGTAATTCATTGTTGGCATTATGGTTAATAATCCTTGGTGATGATTCTTATATGGATAAATGATATATCTTGCTATGATATGATGTTGTGAGTTGTCTATGATAAACTCTCATATGATTCTTGAAGTTACATAGAAGATGTTCAGATCAGATTTATGGTTGATTCTTTGATGATGCATGTATGGTGCTTACATGGTGATCTTCATAAGAACAAGGAGAAGTACAAAGCTTGAATACACATCTTCCTCACTTGATGATGAGTCACTTATATACTGCTGTTGTCATATGCATAAAGATCATACAGTTATGATGCAGGCACTCTTGTGAATAAGGATTGTTGCTGTTGATGATATCAAGAAGTTTTGTCAAATGAGCTTGAGCTCAAGATACATAGTGCTGATACATGGATGACTACTCAAGGTTGTTTTGTTGGAAACATGGTGATGAGTTCTTATATATATAATGATAGGTTGATACTTGCATGTGTTGATTGATGCAGATGTTCCCAAGTAATGATACTTGGATCATGTAGAGCTTGATGAAATGGCTATGGTGGTTTCACACATGTGAATGACTCTGAATTCTGTTCAAATGGATGAATTGATGCAGACATACCTTGTTATAGATTGATGACTTATTCTCTACAGGACACTCACAGGTTGCTGATATGGAAATTGGTATACGCGAGTTGGATAAGAACTATCCGCGTATATACGCTTGTTTATGAAGATACAGTCGCGTATATGATAATTTGAAGGAAATCAGTGGGTCAAACTCATAATGAGAAGATTCTGATATGGGTCTGACAGAGACCATCAGGCACAGGTTCAGGGGGAGCAGATAATCTTCTAATAATGCATTGTTGGCATTACCTTAGAAGCTCTTGGTTCTAGTACTCAAGCTGTTTTTGGTTCACATGGATCAGCTGCAGAGAGAAGATCAGAAGGAGTACATGACTGCTGATATATACAGTGATTGACAGATGTTGCTGATAGTAGTTATTGATGATCTACATAGTCTTGATATTTCATCTCTATGTCATATATCTCTTGTGTGGTATCTCTTTCATGGTGTCAAGGTCATGTAACGGCCTATATTGGTTTCCCCACTATGCCTGGGATGAAGATGTAATGTTCTTGCTTTATCATGTGTAAATTTTTGATGTATCCCCACTTGGTTGGGCGGATGAGTCTATTCTAGCATATCCCCACTTGGTTGGGTGATGGTTGTATGTAGTGAGTCTTTTGGTGATAGGAAGGTCTCTTATAATGTATAAGTCATGGTTCTTTTTGAAGAACATCTTTTTGCAGATCTTGCCTTCAGTCAGGAAGAGCATGAACAACACACTTCAGCAGTACAGAGATTCAGCATGTACTCAGAGGGAGCATGGACAGATTGGTACACCTTGGCATATACAAAGGGGGAGACTATTCAGAGATTTCAGCAGGTACTCAGGGGGAGTATGGATAGTGGAATGATTCAGCAAAGGAAGAGAATATCTTGGTCCACCCTTTGCCCTTGATGTCAAAGGGGGAGAGTGATTTGGTGTTGTTGCCATCAAGTCCAAAGGGGGAGATTGTTGGCATTATGATGCATGTGTTGTACTTGATGGCAACCCTCTCATAGAAGAATATCTCACTTATGTATAACTGGGTGAATCTTCAGAAGAGATATCAGATGTGACTGATGGAGGACAGCTCAAAGGAATCAGATGATGAATCTTCAGAAGAGATATCAGATGTGACTGATGGAGGACAGCTCAAAGGAATCAGATGATAGTTCTAAGTGTGACAAGTTAGCTTTGCCATCAAGTCCAAAGGGGGAGATTGTTGGCATTATGAGATAAGTGTTGTCCTTGATGGCAAACCTCACTGATGACAAATCATAGTACAGAAGGTCAGCAGCAAGGAATTGATGATCAAACTATAAGAAGAAGAGAAAGTTCATACACGCATGTTAGTTAAGCCCAAGTCGCGTGTACACGCAGGTTGGCTTCAGCAAAAGCGCGTGTATGTGGAAAAGTACCTTTGGTCCATGGCGGTTATTCCTTGGAAGTTGTGCCTATGGTTTTGGACCTTGGCGTCTCGGCGGACGTGTTGATCCCTAGTTTTGAAGTTGATGGTATTGGATTTCTATGGTTTTGGCTCTTGGTATTGAACAAGGCCTAAGGCTATATAAGGAGGAGGAAATCATTAGGCAAGTGTATCTGAAATGTCTTGAATATCTGATGAAGCATTAGATCCAGTATGCAGGGTTATGGGTTGATGATTCATTGCTTGATCTGAGCTAAGGAGAGATCTCACCGGTTGATGGAGAACTAGATCTAAGGAGAGATCGGGATCAAATGGTTTGAAATGAACTATCTTTATGATGCTTATTCTAGATCTGCATACTGACGCATGTATTATTCTATAAATGTTATGAGTATGACTGATGTCTGGTACAGCTGCAAGTTATGAGAAATTATTTTTAGATCTGTACGCGGGTTGTCTTTGGCAAAAGCGCGTATACACGCGGGTTTGATTCATCGAAGTAGCGTATACATTGTAAAGCTTGATATTTGAAGTTACAGATGGATCTGATGGTTATTACAGAGTTCTGTGTCTGCTCTGTGTTCTGGTGACTGTTGTTAACAGGGTTTCAGTGATTCAGAGTTGGATGATTGTTTTGAGCTTCAATGATAGTTATGGGTCCAGTATGAAAATTGGATGAAAAGTGGCCTTACAGATTATGTGTTGTGCTTCAGTGTATCCAGTCTGAAAATTGATGAAACGTGGTACCTGGAGGTGAGAAGATTGTAGGCAAGCACCTACGTACTAGTATCTAAGCTAGTACAAAAGCTAAAGGAGATCTTTGGAGCATTGTAGTAGGTAGCAGCCTGCGTACTAGTAAATGGATCAGCTAGTACAAGAGCAAAGGGGGTTGTAGCTCCCGTACTGGTATAAGACTGCACCAGTACAAATATTGTAAAAGGATTTTCTTATTAAGAAGAAGATTGAGATGACTTGCAGCAGGTGGTTTTCACCCACATTGGGTTTCCACCTTATATCATGGTGTTCATGTGTATGGCTTTTGTGTGATGATCTGTTCTGTTATATTGCACCAGTTTACTGTTAATATGCTTAATAATGTTCTGATGCATTTACTGAAGATAAGATTAACTGAATCATAAGATCTCTGGATATACGCTAGTTGCATTAGACACAGTCGCGTGTACATGCGGGTTCACTTAACTGAAGTCGCGTATATGTTTCTGAGTATGAAATTGAAAAGTTTTATCTGATCTGATAATACTGATTCACCCCCCCTCTCAGTATTATTTCCAACAAATCCTTTATTACAAGCAATAAAAGAAATACCATTTTTTGCAAAAAAAATTAAGGAATTGAGTACCAAAGGATCGGGAAGAAAAAGAAAAGAAATAAAAATAATTCAACTAGTCAGGAAAATTGCAGATATCATTATGGGGAAAACAATAGTTCAAAAATATTTAGATCCAGGAAGCCCCATTGTGAAAACACACATCAATGGAATTGAAATACCAAACACACTGATTGATCTAGGAGTAGTCATAAACATAATGAACAAACAAATGATGGATAAATTGAATCTTGCTAATATTCAATACACACCAACATTGTTACAATTAGTAGATAGGTCTGTAATTAAACCCTATGGTGTGTTAGAAGATATATATATATATATGTATGTGTATATGTATATGTATATGTATATGTATATGTATATGTATATGTATATGTATATGTATATGTATGTATGTATGTATATATATATATATATATATATATATATATATATATATATATATATATTCTTGGGAATATCCTATTGATTTCATGATTCTAACACCCAAGAATAATTTAGGAGGACATCCATTAATTTTAGGAAGGCCATGGTTAGCTACAGTCGATGCTTTTATCAGTTGTAGATTAGGAGACATGTTTATCTCAGATGGAAGCTCGACAAAGAAATTTACATTGTACCCACCTGCAAAAACAATGATAGAAGTAGAAAATGAAGAATGGATAGATGAAGATAATGATATACAACTAGTTTTCACTATTTCACAAATAAATGAGGAGGATCAAATTTTAAATTCAATAGAAAATAATGAACCCTCTTTATATTGTGATGATAGTCAAAATTTTCAAGAACAATGTAATATTGAATATCTATCATCTAGACAAATGTCTTTACATTCTATGGAAAAATTTGGAAATTATTCAATAGAATTTTTTCCAGGAAAAATCTTGAACATCAATGAAAACCTGGAAGAATTACAGAAAAAGAAACTAGTAGAAATATTGCAAAAACACTCTTCTACATATGCATGGGAATACACTGATATGAAAGGAATTGATCATAAAACCTACATGCATCATATATATATTGAAGAAAATGTTAGACTAGTTTGACAACCACAAATAAGAATGAATCCAAACTTAAAAGAAATTGTTAAAGAGGAATTGCATAAACTGTTAAATGTAAATTTCATCTATCCAATATCAGACAGTCAATGGGATTCACCCCTATTAATCGTTCCTAAGAAAAATGGAAAATGGAGAGTATGTATTGATTACACAGAATTGAATAAAGAAACATTGAAAGATCACTTTCCACTTCCTTTCATAGATTAATTTTTATATACATTAGCAGGAAAAAAATATTTCTCATTTTTGGATGGTTTTAGTGAGTATAATCAGATTCAGGTAACACCTGAAGATCAAGACAAAACCACATTCACTTGCCCATGGGGGACTTATGCTTGCCGAGTACTTCCTTTTGGATTATGCAATGCTCCAACAACATTCCAAAGAGCAGTACTAGGAATTTTCTTTGATCTTGTTCATGATTGTGTGGAAGTATATATGGATGATTTTATAGTTTATGGAAATTCTTTTGAAGAAGCACTTGAAAATTTAGAAAAATTTCTCATAAGATGCAAAGAAGAAAATCTTTCATTAAGTCATGAAAAATGTTTTATGATGTTTAATGAAGGAATTGTTTTAGGTCACCATATTTCAAGAAATGGAATTAAGGTAGACTCATCTAAGGTAGAAATTATTTCCAAATTATCAATCCCAAGTTGTCAATGAGATGTTAGGAGTTTTCTTGGTTTTACTGCATATTATAGAAGATTCATAGAAAACTTCACAAAGATTGCATCTCCACTCTTCAAATTACTCACCAAAGATTGTGAATTTAGTTGGAACTCTGATTGTCAAAAGGATTTTGAAACTTTTAAAAAGAAGATCTCTGAAGCACCCATCTTAAAAGGACCTAATTGGAAATTTCCTTTTCATATATAAACTGATGCTTCAGACACATCTCTAGGATCTTTGTTAGGACAAAAAGACCTCACTCCTTATGCCATTTATTATACTAGTAAAAATTTAACTCATGCATAGCTAAATTATACTGTAACTGAATAGGAGATTTTAGCTGTCATTCATGCCATTAATAAATTTAGACATTACATTACTAGCTATGAAACTTTCATTCATACAGACCATTCTTCCATTAGATATTTAATGAATAAACCAGTTACTAATGGTAGAGTAACAAGATGGCTATTACTATTACAAGAATTCAATATCACCATTCTAGACTGACCTGGAAAACAAAACACATTTGCTGACTTTTTATCTAGAATTCAAAATGATAACAATGATACACCTATAGAGGATAAGTTTCATGATGAATATCTTTTTGTTGTGTCTACTAAATCACCTTGGTTTGCAGATATTTCCAAGTATTTAGTTTCAGGAAAGTTACACTCCTATTTGTTTCCTAGAGAAAAGAGAAGAATAATCCAAACAAGTGCATATTATTCATGGATAAATGAAGAACTATACAAGACATGACCAGATCTCATCATTCGAAGATGTGTAAGAGAAGATGAAATACCTTAAATACTTAAAGCATGCCATGATGAACCATGTGGGGGTTATTTTGCTGACAAAAGTATTGCTTATAAAATCCTTCTCTTAGGATATTATTGGCCTTCCCTTTTAAAGGATGCCACGAAATATGTTAAGAGGTGTGATAGTTGTCAAATAATGGAGAAACATGTTCCTTCAGATGAAATTCCACTACAACCTCAGGTACTCATTGAACCCTTTGAAAAATGGGCTTTGGATTTTATTGGACCAATTAATCCATCTTCAAAACAAACAAACAAAATTATTCTTGTATGCGTTGATTATGTTACTAAATGGCTAGAAGCTAAAAAAATTTCTTTTTCTACTGAAAATGTTGTAGTTTCATTTCTTTTTTAGGATATTTTTACTCATTTTGGTGTCCCAAGAGAAATTATAACAAATCAAGGAAAGAAATTTACATCCAGAGTAGTGCAAAAGATAGTGGAAGAATATAAAATCAAGCATCAGAAGTCTACTCCATACCATCCACAATAAAATGGACAAGTAGAGTCTACCAACAAAGTGATTGAAGCAATCCTCACCAAGATAGTTCACTTCCACAAAAGGGGCTGGGTAGAAAAGCTTCCAAAAGCTTTATGGGCCTACCATACCACATGAAGAAACACTATAGGACATACTCCCAATGAACTTGTTTATGGGAAGCATGTCCTATTTCCAATTGAGTTCCATATTCAAACCGATAATATAGCAGTCAAGTTGGGACTTGACTTATCAGAAGCACAAAAGCAAATAATGGGACAACTCAATGAGCTTGATGAAATAAGGAAATATGTTGTCTAGAAGACTAGTTTAGTCCAACAACAGAGATCCAGATGGCATGATAAATACATCAAAGAAAGAAAATTTCAGTCAGGAGATTGGGCATTATTCTTTGATCCAAAGTTCAAAAATTTCCAAGGAAAATTTCAAACTCACTGGCTTGGGCCTTATGAGATTGAAAATGTTTTTGATAATGGACTAGTCAGAATTAGGACTATTGATGAAGAAAAAGTTAGTCTCCTAGTGAATGGACATCGACTCAGGACCTATCATAAGCTAATGACAAAGGAGGAATTTGAAAATATTTTCTGAGACAACTCTGATTTGAAGTTGGTTAAGAAGAATTCTTCTTCTTTTGCACCTTAAAATTTTATTTTTCATACATATATAAAAAAAAAAAATTAGAAATATATAACAAAAATGTATAAACATGAAAATGAACAATTGTTGGCATGTTTATGCAGAAAATTCAAGATGAAAACAAAGAATTCTTGGCATCTTAAATTTTCTTTGTATCCCATTTTCTAGGAATCCATCTTCTTTTATCCCTTTCTTTTCAAACAATAAAAAATTGCTACAGAATTATTGATTTTCTGCAACTCTAATGACTTTCTGAAACCAATTTAACATACACCTCTGATCATACAATTGAACGAATGATTGACTCGCTCCATTGCAAAGTACCTGAAGATAGCATAAAAGGAAACCAAAGGTTAGCAAGAAAATAATTCAAAGGTATGAGTTTATTTAATTTAATAATAGGGATCAAAACATTACATATATAAATTATAAGACATAGTACTACCGAAAAATCAAAATCATTATTGTAAATAGTTGGTCGTGTCATGTCAAATCTTGCATAATCCTCCATTCATTCCTAGTCATCATAACTCATATTCCAATCCATTGAATCGGTCACCCAAAACATACACATGAATGATCTTAATGGATAGATTCTACCTCATTCCCCTATACCCTCACTACCTACGCTCTCATTATTCCATCATGCACACTCTCAGTCTTTTTGCTCTAAAAAAACTATAAAGCCATCCTACCCTATTAAACAAAATAGTTTTGAAACAAATCTTCTTGGCCATGGGTGTGATAGTTAGAACAGAGCCAACAAGGAAGAAATGTTTGGAGGGGTAGCCACAGACAAAATAATTATTGCAGAAAGCATAGTGGTTACATTTTGTAGAGAAATTCGATGGCTTCCATAGTGAAGTGACCAAATCCTTCACTAGGACCTTTGATGGAGTCAAAGTGGATATACGGAACATCAAATTCACATTGACAAAGTCATTTATAGCCAAAGCCACTGGACAGTCGTGGATTGGAGAGAAATGGTTCAAGGATAGAGGTATTGAAACAAAAGACTGGAAGGTTTTCCTGAAGAAACCAAGCATGGACACCACCATTTTCAAGAAGGGCATCCCAAGCGTGGCATTGAAAAATAAGTGGAGGAACCTACTTCTAATAATAGAAAAATTTGCTACCTATGAAGGAAGGTTTGGATGTATGTTTTTCTATCATATTCGGCTGCTAATGAATTTTCTTGAAGAAAATGAGACAAACCTTCCATATTTCTTGCTAAATAGTCTTAGAAAGATGTGAGGAAATGTTCAAAGGAGAATTCAGTTTATAGATAATATAATGTATCACCATGACCTAGTCAAAATACTTGTTGAATTTCTTCTCCAAAACATAGGTGATAATTGGGACATATTTCTAGTAAGAAATCACTTTTAGGAAGAAACTCATGGGCAGCCAAATAGTCACAGACCTAATAGGGGAAGGAAAAGAAAAATTGATAAGGGACAGGAATAAGAACCACAGCAGCCAGAGAAATTGTCAGAAGATGACATCCATCTTGCTGAAGTTCTAGAGAAAATAAATAAAAGAAATGTTACAAGAAAGAAAGCTAGTAAGAAACAAAGATTTCACCACAAGAAAAGAAGCTTAAAACAAAAAGGAATAAAACTCAAAAGACCCTTGTCATAGGTTTAAGAAGGAGTACTAGACTCAACTCAACAAAATAACTACCCTAAAGGAGCATAGAGCATGTCAATATAGAAATAAAAGAACACTCAGAGGCAGAAGAAGAAGATTCAGTGACTCCTCCAAAGGTTTCATCTCCAAGGGTTTCATCTCCAAGGGTTTCATCACTGAGGGTTTCATCACCAACTATCACCTCGTCTCCTCAAAGTCCAAGATGAAGAACACCAGAGATTGATCCATTGCAGCAAGAAATATATGATTATATTGAGTCCCTGGAGTAAAGGGATGCATCAAGAACATTAATTCCAATTCAAGAGGAAGAAGAAATTTAGTTTAATGAGCCACAAGAACCTCCAGTAGTCAATATATTGAAACAAGAAATATTTGAACTGGAGACATTAAACAGGTACATTAAAAATGAAAATCAAGCCTTGAAAGCATAGAACAAAATTCAAATAGCTAAGAGTGACAACCTCCTCTTACATCTAAGTTTGTGGTTTAATAAGAACAAGAAACTGAAGAAGAAAAACAAGGCTTTACAGAGACAGGTTATAAACTTGAAATACAAGATCCTCATGAGGAAACCAAGGATGGAAATTACTGGAAAGAAAGTGAAAAAGATGAAGTTAGATGTACTGGTAGAAGTGTCCAAGAAAATGCAATAGTTCAAGATATCAATTTTGTGGTTTGTATGAGGACATACAAAATCTTCAGTGTGGGGGAATGTAGAGTTCCATAACTGTTTTGTTTTGACACCCTTTTTCCACCATTTTCCTCTTTTTCATCATCACTATCAACTCAATAAAGGCAGTAAATCATATATTTTGATAAGGAAAAACTCTTACATGTCTTACTTTTCATATTCGTTAATGTTCCTTATTTTTATGTTAAAGATTGCATTAGCTACGGAATTAACATGATTCTGTAGATATTTTATAAATGTGCAGCTACCTCCATGGTTCACGGGGTTCTGGTGTGCCAATGAAGAAACTAAGCACATGGGTAGTTGAGGATCAATCCCCTCATTGATCTCCGCCTATTCACTCGAGCCAATTCACCAAAGGAATCACACAGTAGCACAATCCAAGACACTGGTCAAACACATAGCAGCAAAAGTCTGAGTACATCACATTTATTCGATTTTCTTTCGAAATATCAAATCAACAAAATTACGCTTTTCTATTTAGTTTCAAATTTGAATAAGGATTGAACAACAGACCTATAGGCATAGAAGTATCAAACTGTTGAGCACGCATTTTATATAAATATGTATCCTCTGTAAACAATAGCAGGGAGGAAATAATAGTTAATTGTTGAAGAATTGTGAAACAAACCTTCGTTCTTATATTAATTTGAAGTTACATTTATGTGATTCGATGCGTGTGCGAGTGTGAATTATACCTACTGGATGTGGAGGGCCCCTACAGACAGTCAAGGTTTTTAGTTTATTGCTTTATGATTTTTTTCATTTAATTTCTTTCTGTTATCACTGCATTCTAGTTTAGTTTCCTTACTTCGTTGTTTTCATTATTTCGTATAACTTAGTTATTTCATTTACCATTTTGTTATTTCATTTATGCTTACAGTCGTTCAATAGTTTAGTTCTTCAATGCTTTTCGCTTCATTACAATTAGTATTTTCATGCTTTTTAGAAATAGAACTTGTATCTACTCTGTAGTCTGCAATTAGAGATTTATTTCATGCTCTTTAAGATCAGAATTTGTATATATATTTTGTAGACAAGCTTTTGTTTGAATTCCAATACTCTGTTTTATAGCAGCAAGGTGTTTATATAGATTCATAATTTTAGATGAATAACATAAGATATTCTAGGATGATACTCAAATAGATATGACCTGGTAGATTAATCTAACAATAGCTTAACTCTCATTTATTCTAATAGTAGCTTAACTTTCAAGTATTAATTTGTAGAAATCTAACTCTAATAAAAATCTAGATAACAACAAAAATCTCAAAACAAACATAACCATCATCTTACTAAATGAAAGAATAGGCTTCTAGCATATATAGTGCACCTGCACTTCATAAGTTTACCAACTTTGGTTGATAATTTATGCTTGCAATTTAAGAACATTAAATTGACCAAACAATTAGATTCTTCAAGATAAAGTTATGTCAAATCTCCCACGATGACCTGATTATGGGCTAGTTCAGTAGAGCAGACTTGTATGGAATGCCACGTGTCACTGTTTCAATTTTAAGCCCTAAATTTGATAAACCAAAAGTTACAGTCTGTGTAATTTCTGTCACTTTTTATGAAATTCAAATATGATTCTTGAAGATAAAGTTAACACTATTTTCCCTCGGTTACTCATTTAAGATTGAATTCTGGAACATGCTGAAACCCTAACTTCTTTTACCCATATCTCAAAAAATATAGCAAAACAATATCTAAAATTCCTACACAAATTTCACTAAGATTTCAACTCCACGTGGTTGAAATTTCAGGTTCTGAAGCTTCGTAGAAAAATATTTATAGTGAAAATTCCAAGATGACCTATTTGCATCAGCGAAACCCTAGAATCCAAAGCTCTGATACCAAATGTTATGTAACCAGATCACAAATAAGATAGATCAACAACTTCAAAATTAACCTCTTTGAGGGGGAAACCTCCTTTACATCACATCAATGAACAATTCTTTAATGATACAAATGACATGACCTCCTTTTTATATATAGGAGTATAAGGGGTCACAATATAATCAGAGCCTACATAACAATAATAATGAAAGGACACAAAAATAACAATAGTGGGCTTGTATGGGGCACAATAATAACAATTTGGCGGCTACATGGGCACAATGATAACAATAGGGGGGCTCCACTAACAATAATAATAAGGGGCTACACTAGTATTATAGGGACCTAACAACACCAATTGTAGAAGCTTTCACAAGCATATATAGAAGTGTTCCAAGAGCCTAGAGCATTACCACCTAAGGGGAAAATGGAGCATGAGATAAACCTATATATTGAGTCTCCATTACCAACTAGGTGGTATCATCCATACTATAAGAAATTGAAGTGAACTAATTACAAAATATATTGGTGTCGGGAGTCATATGACCAAGCACATCACTTTGTGAGTCATCCATCATCACAGTGCCCAAAGATGGGACTTGTGTTGAACATTGTGTTTCCATTGATGTCAAGGATAGAGGGGTTCCTAAGTGGATACATGATAAATTTTGGAGGAGTCCCAAATCTAAGGGGGGTCCAAGGAATCATGGACCTGAGTAAAAAATTCAACCCTAAGTTAGGGTCAACGCCAGCCCAAAGGACTAGCAGTCTTGTGAACCCCTTACGGTAGTGCCAAATTGCTATAAATAAGTGAAATCGTGAGAAAAAAACAAATAAGTATGGAGTTGCAAATCTATGGTGTTAACATGGTTGGGACAAGGAGAAGAGGAGCTATATTTAGTATCTTTGGGTCGAGTAGGTAGTTTGAGGTGAAATTATATATTGCATGTTTATTAGATCTTTCGCATACTAAAATTTTCACAAAGGATTTATTATACTCTGATATTTGATATATATGGTCCTCTGTAACAACAAATGGTCACAAGGTGCTTAAGGACTAGAACCTGAGGGCTAACCACCCTCAACATATCAACATATAATCATTTTAACCAAAAGGCATAGATCTTATAGATTTTTTTTATATTTAATATGGGAGCCTTTGGTCATGCTCTTGGTCCTGGAGGATTTTAGTTAAAATTCCAAGGTTTAGAATACCTCAACATATCAACATGTTGCCATTATTCCAAAGGAAATCTCCTCATGAAACCTCCAATATTATGATATCCCAGTACATTGAGATTTACTAGCGAGACAAATGATAGAGAAATGACATGGTGTGCTAAGTAGAGGACAACTAAAATGCTAGGTATAGGAAATTTGTCAACCATAAATGACATATGTTAGTAGTGCCACATGGTAGAGGATGCATTAAAATTGACCACATGTCAGATTGTGATTGTGTGACAAAGGAATGAGGTGGCAGGCTTGATGTCCTTAGGCTTATTGCTATATCAATGTTTTGCAGCACTCTCCTATGTATCTTGGTGTCATTGCTATTAAATAACTGAAACAAGGTGATGAAAATGTCCTCCTCAACAAATATACCATCTACCGGAGCTGATATCTGTGTGTGTGTGTGTGTGTGTGTGTGTGTGTGTGTGTGTGTGTGTGTGCTTTAGTTATTGGATCCTCCCATATGTATTGAGTCTCAATATTCTGATATGAGGTGGGACCTGATATTCCAAAATTGTTAATTGATAAGAAGAAGGTCAATTAAGTGTTTTCCATTATATCCAAATATCACCATATCGATGATTTGGGAAATATCGTGAATATTACAGGCTTGAGTGAAGGATGTTCCAAAAATGGTGAGGTTTTATTGGAGTTAAGCATAGTTTTTAAAATGTGAAGAAACTAAACAAAATCATTTGTAGTTTTAAAAAGGATAGATAATTGAAGTATGTAGTGAGAGAAGTTGTATTTTAAGGAAGAACCTGGCTCAAAGAAAGAGATGTTGAATTTGCGATGAAAGATGACTGTAGAAAGTAAGGATTTTGTACGAGTGGAATTAAAGGGATCATTTGTGAATAAAGATCAAGTTTGAAAATGTAATGAAAAAAGGATTTTTGTAGTGAAAAGGGTGAAGCACATAGTTCAAAGTCAAAGCTAATAAATGGTGGATCAAAAAAGGAGTAGATTAAGAGAGACAATGGAAAAAAATGTATATCAAGAAGGGGATATGAAATAGTGCCCGGTTTATAAAGCAAATATTGGATGAATTAAAGGGAATGAGGTGACTACAAAAAATTACAATGAAGCCCAAGAATATAGAGAAGATTAAACATCAAAGAGGTCTAAGGTGTTTAAATTATAGAGAAGTTGAGTGAAACAAAGATAACTAAATATTGGAATGGAAGGAGGTGATTGCAAATAATAAAAGAACAAAAAAGTGGAATAGAGAAGAAAATATCGTAGATCATAAATCAAAGGGAATTGGTGTATCCAGCAGGTTGGTACCTGTAAATTGGAGAGCACTAGAGTCTCTAGTAGTTTGGTGCCTACAAATAAGTAGGGATGGTTGTCTCTAGTAGGTTTGTTCCTACAAATATGAGGATATTGGTGTCTCATCCTACAAATATGAGGGGATTGGTGTCTCATGTAGGTTTGTTACTACAAATATTGTAACAGTAGGTCAGTTCCTACCAAAAATAATCATTGAAAAAGATATTTTGTGATTTTCTCCTAGATGGGTTTCCATGTACATCCTATGTTCTATGTTCTACTTATGTGATTGATGTTTAATTATACTTGAATGTTTTAAATAAGTAAACATTTTATTATTATAAAGGAAAATAACTCAATTAGTAGTTAGAAGGTTTAATTCCCCTTCCATCTGGGTTCTATTCTCCGAAGACATGTTAGCATGCATGGAAAAAAATTGAACAAGTTGGAAATCATGATGACTAATTCCTATAAGCCTGAAGGGGAAAAAAAAAATTGAATATCTTAATATTGAGGTGAATAGTGGCATTCACTGTGATTATATCCTAGGTCTTCCCCAGAATAATCCTTTTAAAATTTATCGATTCAAGAGTTATTATGAAAAAAAAGAATAAAAATTGTATTATACCGATTCACCCCTTGCCTCCTTATATAATTGTGAATCCAACAAGTTGGAGAATTAGTATTAAATACAAAGTTTTAAATAACGTTTCCCTTAATAAATGGTATCCTATGCCCATGATTGATGATTTATTGGATCAACTGCAACATGCTAAGTGCTTCACTAGTTTAGATATTATGACTCCATAAGGTGCAAGTTAAAGAGGAAAACAATAGAAATATTTTCTTCAATATGACACAAGGTCTATACTATTGGTTAGAAATACCTTTTGGTTCCTGTAATACACTGATTACATTTATGAGGTCAAAAATTGTTGCATTTCAATCTTTTATAGATCCATTTGTCAATTTACTTGGATGATATATTAATTTTAGCTCTAGTTGGGAAGAGTATATTTCACATATGATACTGACATTAAAGATTTCAAGTAAACATAAACTATTGGAAAGCCATAATAAATATGAGTTTGCTAAAAAATCCTTTGTGTACTTAGGACATGGGATTGTTGGATTTGAGCTCAATATTAACCTTTTGAAGACGAATACCATCATCAAATGGCTAACTCCTACCAATGTTAGTGAAATAAGAAGCTTTGTGAGAACAATGTAGTGCCTTTGGAATTTCATAGAATTATTTTTAATTGGCATTATGCCACTCCATTCCATTAAATAAATGACAACATTTTTTAGTGCATTAAGATAAAGGAATTTTGAAAGTATTGAAATAAAATAGTAGTTAAGCATCAATTCTCACATTTCTTATAGAATTCCTTCAATGTGGGGACAAATGCAAGCTGATATGTTACATGAGCAATAATGATGTAAGGATCTAAGCTTATTTATTCTCATTTTAAATTGTTTCATGGAGAAATCATAGACCACTTCACATATGACATGCAATTATATGTATTTGGGCACATTATTAAGAAATGGAAGCATGATTTGATGGGAAATAAGATTATCATCCACATTTATCACCATCTACAATATTTGTAGGCCCAAAGTGAACATTAACAAGCAAGACATTATAAATTGATGGGATTTTTGCAATATTTTCATCTCATTATCAAGTATAATAAGGGTAGTGCCAAGAATCTTCCAAGCATGTTATCAAGACCAACAATTCCCAAGATCACAACTTTAGGTACTCTCATGCGCTGGAGCCTTTCACCCATCATGCATACACACAAGAACACATAGAAGATGAAGAATTCAAAGAGATATTTCAGTATTACAAGGGCAAGTTCATGAAGAAGAAGGTGACAAGGATGAATACCATTTCCAATATGTATTACTCTACAAGTTGTATAAGGTTTTTATACTTAAAGGTTAGATAAAACAAATTATAATAAAGAATCACACCTACAAATTTATAGTTCATTTTGATGTTGGGAAATTAATCGACAACTTGCATAGTTATGTGTACTGCCTTAGAATGCAATAAGATGTAGTTTAGTTTAGTAGAGTATGATTTTTTCATTGTACTAGTGCCTAACAATAGGAATCGAGGTCTATATGATTCCTCATATATACATCGTATGGAATGGGAGAGCCCCTCCATGGATTTTGTGGGTAGATTCCAAGAACTAGGGAAGGACATGATTATTTATTTATGGTAGTGGGAAAATTTTGTAAGATATTCATCCTCATGCCCTAAAAAAGGATTATCGTAGGAAAAATATGAAACAATATTTTTATTTAAGAGGGTTAAGGTTCACTTTAGGATACCAATGAGATTCATTTAGGACACAAATACCATATTTCTTAGTGCCATTTTGACTACACCTTGGGAGAATATAAACACCAAGTTGAAGAGATATATAACTTTCCATCTAAAAATGGATGATTGATACAAGTGGTGAACATGGCATAAGTTCACTTTTTGATGGGTTATAATTAAAAGCATAAAATAACTTGGGATGTGAATTTGATCTACATTCAACGCTTCTATTATAGAATAATTCATACATCCACTATAGGTATGATATGAAATGGAACATTTTATACTCTTTCATTTTTTATGGTACTTTTTTGGTGGAAAATCAAATCCATGGACTTGTCAAGCCCATTTTATGGGTTATTCCTATGTTGGTGATTTAGGGTGTTGGAAGGCATCCACAACTTGTTTTGTGCTTTAAATAGTCATTTTTTTAGGCCAACACTTTATGAACACAATTCCTAGTCCCTTGATGTAGTTCTTCTCATAGAGAGATTTCAAACAATCTAAAGTGCACCTCAATTGGAATCTATATGAGGGATTTATGCCTTCAACAAGTTGTCTTATTATTTGACCACCATATTACTAAGTGGATCCCACATAAACTTTCATTACTCACACATGTGGGACTAGTCATGTGTGGATTTTCAAGAGTATTATAGAGGCTCTAAAACCCTAAACCTAATAAGGAGTTAGGGAATGAAAAAACTCAAAACTTAATCCTATATGACTATCAAGACATGTTAAAAAGTAATTCTCAAGTGAAAATAGGGATTTAATTCCCATTGTATTAATTTATTATTATATAACTAAGAAGAGAAGGGGAATATTAGAACAAAAATAGGAAGAAGTTGAACTTGTATTAGTGTATCAAGAAGTATTCCCATCAATTGAAAAAGAAATCAAATGCATGTATGAAGCAGGGATTATTGCCCCTATAAGATTTTCAGAGTGGGTGTCTGACTTGGTACCTACTAGGAAGAAAACTAGGGAAATAAGGTTATATGTTGATCTAACAAATGTAAATAAGGTCTCTCTTAAAAATAACTATCCTTTACCCAAAATGGATCATATTTTGAAAAGGGTAGTGGGTTCTTCTAGAATTTCACTTTTAGATGGGATTTCAGGATATAACCAAATCTTGGTTCATCCTGATGACCAAGAGAAAACTGCTTTTACAACACCATGGGGTAATTTTAAATACATCAAAATGCCATTTGGACTAAAAAATGCAGGAGCAACCTTCCAAATAGCAGTGGACATTGCCTTTGCCAAAGAAATTCATGATTTTCTTGTTATATATCTAGACGATCTAACTGTCTTTCTTAAATCAGATCAATAGCACTTGGACCATCTCAGGCAAGTCTTTCTAAAATGCAGAAAATATGGCATTTCTTTGAATCCAAAGAAGTCCTTATTCGGTCTGGAGGAGGGTAAACTTTTAGGTCACATTATTTCCAAAGATGGCATTTGAATTGACCCTTCTAGGATCGAAGCTATTCTACAGATACCTCATCCAAGAAGTATTAAAGAACTTCAGGCTTTCCTAGGGAAGATAAATTTTTTAAGACGATTTATTTCTAACTTAGCTGAACTCATTAGATTGCTAAATGACATGCTAAAAAAGGATTCAAGTATCAAATGGATAGTAGAGGCCAAGCAATCATTTGAAGAAATCAAAATGGCCTTAACCAGAACACCAGTCCTCACAAGTCCACAATTTGATAGAGACTTCATCATTTTTTCTTTTGCATCAGAACACACCATAGCTGCAGTTTTATTACAAAAGGATGATCAGGGATGTGAAAAACCTATAGCCTTTTTTATTAAAGCACGGAGAAACAAGCTTTTGCACTGGTAAAAGCTATAAAAGATTTCAGAGTCTACATATTATACTCTCATGTAATAGCTTATGTTCCTAATGCAGTAGTCAAAGACATCCTAACTCAGGATGGAATTGATGGTAAAAGAGGAAAATGGATAGCTACCATCTTAGAGTATGATATAGAGATAAAACCTACCAAGCTAATAAAAGGTCAGGGATTGGCCAAACTCATGGCAGAAACTAATTGTCAAACCCTATACATAAATGAATTGGATAACGAGCAGGAGATGGCGACTCCACAAATCAACCAGGCCTTTTCAGACTCACCTTGGTATGCTGATGTAATTTATGTTTTGCAAAACCTGCAGCCTCCTCTAGGGTTATCCATAACCAAGAATAGGTTTTTGAAAATGAAAGCTTCAAAGTTTTGCATCTTAGATAATACTCTTTTTTGGAAAAATCATGAAGGGTTTTTGTTAAATTGTTTACTAAAATATGAAGCTGACAAGGCTCTCCAAGAATTTCATGTAGGAGACTGTGGTGGACATCTCTATTGGAAGTCAACTATAGACAAGATCCTAAGGGCCAGATTTTATTGGTCAACCTTGTTTGCAGATATGAAGATATTTGTAACTTCTTGCCATAAATGTCAAATCTTTGAAGGCAAAAGAAAATTGTTAACTTTACCCTTAAAACCCATTTCCACCAAGAAACCTTTTCAACAATGGGGTCTTGACTTCATTGGACAAATTCATCCACCCTCCTCTGGCCAACACAAATGGATACTCACTGCCACTGACTATTTTACTAAATGGATAGAGGCCATCCCCTCCAGACAAGCCAATGACACTGTGATCATAGGTTTCCTAGAGAACAATATTTTGTCAAGATTTGGTTGTCCCACTAAAATCATTACTGATAATGCTGCAGCTTTCAAGTCAAAGAGAATGATTAATTTATGTAACAAGTATAACATTACACTTGGCCATTCCACAGCCTACTACCCTCAAGGGAATGGATTCGCAAAATCTTTCAACAAGAGTCTAATTAATATCATTAAAAACCTATTAGAAGAAAATATGAAAACTTGGAACAAAAAATTGATCAATGCTTTGTGGGCAGACATGCTTACAACCAAAAAATCCATTGGAACTAGTCCCTATGAGTTAGTATATGGCATGGAGGCTATTTTTCCTTCATCATTAGGAGTTCCTGTCATGAAAATACTCCAAGAAAATCAAGTGGAACCTAATGATATACAAAGAAGGATAAACCAGACCATCAATTTGCAGCAAACCAGGGAGGAGGTGTACCAAAGATCCCAAGTGTTGCAGGAAAAACTTAAGAAGATATTTGACAGAAGAACCAAGGCAGAAGATTTCTACCTTGGAGATAAAGTGTTAAGATGGGATTCAAGAAGAGAGGACAAGGGGAAACATGGGAAGTTTGACTTCCTATGGAAAGGACCATACATCATCTATGCTTTCAAAGGAAACAATGCATATTTTCTTAAAGAGTTAGATGGTACAGAAGTAGAAGAAGGACCAGTCAATGGTCGGATGTTGAAGCATTACTTTGATCCTACTTACTAATGTTACCATGTTCTTCACAGTACATATTATATCTTTTGTAATGTCATAGTGTTGATTGGACAGTAAGATTTTGGAGTTGAAGCTCGAAGAGAAGGCCCTAAGCTTCAGAAGTATTACTATCATACATACAAATAAAGCAACAAGGAAAAGAAGATTGCAGAGCACAATCAAAGTCATTCAGAGACCACTGGTCTACTATTCATGACTTTCCACTAGGAAAAGCCATCCCCAAGTGGAGCCACTGTTATGCCCCTATACCAATAGGTGTCATATATCATGATTGACTTGGTTTAGCTTTGAAATATGTTCATACCTTTACTTGTTGCAAAGGTTTTCCACATTTGTAAAAAAATCAAAAAATTAAAAAATGTAAAGAGGGTATACCCTAGAAAAAGAATAAAAGGGTGAAAAGAATAAAAAAGAGGTCAAAAAATGAAAGAAAATGAACCCCAACAAAAAGAAAAGACCAGGAAAGTGTGCAAGTCTAAATGCCACTACTTTTTTACTTTTGTATAATAAAAATTGTGTGCAGCTTGTCACCTATGCCACAATTCATGAATAGTCAAATAGTTTAAGCTTGACTAGTTCATATTTTCAATTTCATGTTGTAGAAATAGAGAATAAATATCTAACCAAACAGTGTAATCTTGGCAGATAAGTAGATAGGTAAAGTGAATAAAAGGAGCTCAACATTTTAACCTGAGCCCTTGGATGTAATAAGTGTAGATTTAGATAGATATCACTATGTAAAAGAAAGAAAGTTTGATAAGGGTTTGGCAGTCTAATTGCACCCTAATAAAGAAGTGAAAATGCTAGGGTAAAGTAGGAGCTCAACAGTTTAATCTGAGCCCTTGGATGTAATAAGTGTAGATTTAGATAGATATCACTATGTAAAAGAAAAGAAAGTTTGATAAGGGTTTGCCAGTCTAAGTGCACCCTAATAAAGAAGTGAAAATGCTAGGGTAAAGTAGGTAGGGTAAGTAGATGATGGTTGTAGAATAAATGTGTGGTGAATGATAAGTTTAAATGTTTAAATCTTTTACTTTCATCACTAAGCAAAGGCATGTATCACATGGAAAGGCACTTCAACATTCAAAGTCAAAATAATTAACTTCCCTACTCATTCCCCTAAAAATATTCACTAATTCCCTAAGTACTAAAGGTAATTACCAAAGTTAGAGGGGCTCAAAGCATTTCTCTAACTTTTGGAGGGACTTGACCCTCAACCCAATAATTTATAATGCCTAAGTGCTTAAGCCCCTTCATCAATATTCACCCCCTTCATAAGTTATTCATCTCCCAAAAAAAAAAAATTCTAAGTAAAATTTTGTTTTACTTAAGGAAAATAAAACACTTTCCATATAAACCCCCATATTCACTTAGCCTAACTTTTAAATGTGTATGATGAAAATGTTTTAAACTTAGCATGCATTTCACATTGCATAAAGTCATATTAACAACTAATTAATATTATTGTTTATTTCGCGAAAACACATTACCTGCACCCATATTATTATATAAATCCCAAATATTACATATTTCATCCAGCGGTTAAATATAACCATATAAATTCAATAAAACAGGATTAATTAACTAATCCGTAGTTAATTAAGAACCCAACCCCGCCACCACTTAATGAGGATTAGTTACGTCATTTGGACTAATTAATAACTCAATAACCAATCGAATCACCCCCAATATGATTAATTTCCTTAAATTATATCGAGCCCACCCTCTGTATCTGCCAGTCACTTCAGCTCCCCGACAACCATCCGATCGGATCCCCAAGATCCGACGGTCATCGCGCATATCACACGGACCTCTGCGGCTAACCTTTAACGCATGACGGTGAGCGATTTTGTGAATAGTACCATTTCTACGTGTCAAGCAGCGTATGGAATTGCGCGATCTAGCCCAAATACCACTTACCCTCCACTAGCGGTGCAACGAAATCTGCTTACCGCCTCCCGCTAAAGAAAAAATGTCAAGTCACCTCCCTACTGACGCCACCTATCCATATCCCAAACTCACCAAAATCTTTGACTTTGCATAAAAACAAAGTTAAAACAGTTTTCATCCTTATTCTGAAAACGCATGCATGCAACCTGAACGTTGAATTTGACCAGCTCGTACACCAACCATCAGCCACCCTAAAACTTGCAGCTCGATGCCATTCCAGTCCACCATTTGCACCCAGTGAACCTGCTTTCCATTACCTATAACTGAAAAATAGGTATTTACCAGTTTTCTTCCAGAAACCCTGTAGATACTTGATTTCCTCTGCAATTACTTTGAAAAACCCAAAATTCATTATAATTCAGTTGCGGAATCAAGAATTGAAGAGTCCCAAGACCCTCTGTTTTCACCCACTCTACTTGAAAACCATGTTTCCTATCTAAATCCATAAGAACCATAATGGAAACCCCCATGGCCCTCAGTATAGCTCCTATCACTACCCCTCACAGAGATTTGGATTATCTGCCCTTAGCAGATAAATAGTTTCAAATAAAAGACTTTGTAACTAAAAAAAGCTCCTTGAAAGTATTTTGTCAATGCCAGGACAATTACCTGAATGGCTTCAATCCCATAGGACTTTGGGAATCAAATCTCCCAAGTTACATGCTCCCCTTTGTGTGCATTTTCCCTAACATTATCCATCAATTTCACGCCAATTATAATCCCACCCTCAGAGAAATAATGTCCCCCAATCAAACTATTCTTTTCACAATTACTGTAGATTCAATCAATGAAATGCTACAGTTTTAGCCCAGTAAAGACCTCACCCCCATTTCCCTTGGAGAATTACTATAGAAATCATATAAATTGTCCCAATCTGAACTCAGACACCTTTGCCAGACTTTTATGAATAAACAACATCAACCCAAAGATCCTCCTCCCTATGTGGCATCTTTCTTCACACAGATAGGCAAAAATATAGTCAATATGATAGCTACAGTCATGGGTTTCAATACTAGTGAGTATGTGGATGAATTGACTCTAGTTTTAATGTCCATTTTTACCCCTGGTCAGCCTCCTGCTGTCAAATATAACTATGCTGCTTTCATTGCTGAGAAAATCCATGACCAGTTCATGAGGCTAGAAAATGAAAAGGTATTCAAGTATTCTACAGTCATATATCACCTTTTCCTTTACTATCAGTTTGACAAGTTCCCATTCTCTGTAAATAAACTTGATACAAAGGGTAATCCCAAATCAGTCATTTTTTGGACTTCCATCTTCCATCATTCGCATACTTATCCATATTCATACAATGAATTCATTGACCAGTTTGTCCACCCTGTGAATACCATGCTAGCAGGAAGTCCTCCTCCTAGGATTAGTGATGAAATCAAAAGAATCCTTTGGCTATATAAGCAGTACAAGATAGGTGACTAGTACTTGTACCAGAATCACACACATATCAAAATTTATGGTTGTGAACTTCCTCCGTTCAAACTACCAAATTATGTTCCTATGAGGTTGTTTGCCTTGGAATATTATAGGCAAATGTTAAACTCTGATCAGACTCATTTCACCAAGGCCAAGAAGAAAGCACAATTGAGAATTAAAGACCACTTAGGCCCATTTGTCTGCAACAATAGAGAAGCAGGAAAAAGAGCAGAATAAATCCTAGAAAAAATGATATTAAAGAAAAGATTTGCTTGGAGATATGATCCACAAGGTTTCATTTGTGATAGGAGAATGAAACATAAGCTATCACCATATATCCATCACAGAATCTCTGAAATAGAGTAGTATGCAAATATCGATGAATGGAGGGAAGGAACTCTAGTTGAAATGGATAGTGATCAAGTTGAGGTAGAAAATGTGATGAAAGACTTAGAAGAAAGACTTGACCTAGACTCTTGTGAACAGATACCAGTTGAATCTACGTAAAAGCCAACACCAGAGCCCAGTGCGTCTACAGCAGAGACTTCTCAAAGGCACACACAGGAAACTAGTGCACCCCCAGCAGAACCACCACAAGAACAAGACCAAGGAACAAACACTCCAGCATCAGAACAACCAGAGATGTCAGAGCAGCCTGAAATCTCTTAAGAACAGGCTCCACCATAGCCTCACCCAGCTCAGGTTAATATGGGAAATCCCCCTATTTTGCAAACTCCTCTGAATGAGGAAAAGAACTTGAAAAGGGACAGGGAAGTAGCTACCCCTGCCAATGGTCCTTTAGACCAACCTAGTGCTAAGAGGCACAGGCTAAATCCATATTCAGAGGAATAATTCTTTGAAGAAACAACAAGGAGTTTGATGAAAGAAGGTGGGGATAGTTTACATACATTCCCAATAGGTGGGACACTTTCTAGTTCACAAAGGCAAGAGCCTGAAAGACAACAGAGTGCCAAAGTTTCATCTTTCAGATCTTCATCTAAGAAGTTCATAGACATAAAAGGAAAATTCAAGGAAATAAAGGCCAAGAATGAGCAGCTAAAGGCCCAAGCCTATACTCAATACTTGAAGATGGCCCCCACAAATCAAACGAGATTGATGTTAGCTTATGACATCAAAAAAGGCAAAATGTAGATGAGCTTTCTCAACTCCACAGTACAGCAACCCAAGTCACTTGCAGACTACGTCAAGATTTATTTTGAGGTCTTAGCCAAAGATATCCAACCCATAGATCAGATAGAACTTCATAAGCAAACAGGGGAGATGGTTTATTCTACACTGACAAGCAAGGCCATGATGGCACATAGGTTGCAAAATTCACTGAACAATACTACTGCCCAATTGCAACTAGAAAAGGCCTCCTCACAGGGAAAGGACAATAGAATTAAAACATTGGAGGATTTGATTATTGAGTTGGGCCATAACCCAAAGGATATCAAAGCTGCAGAGAGCCTAATAATGAAAAAGAATGAAGATATAGCTGCACTAAGAAAACAACTGAAATTGCCACCACTTACGCACCACAGACTGCTGAAGTGATTGAGAAGAAGAATGAAGAGGAGCTTATGGACTTGGTCCTTAAGCTAAATGAGCAACTAAAAGAGACAGAGCAATAATTAGAGAAAAAACTAAAAAGTAGGCAGAGTGAGTCAACCTCTCAGCCTCAAAATTTAGTGCCAATGGTTTCTACAATAGTCCCTTCTACCTTGGCAACTACTCTAGCACCAAATGTCCCTTTGGCAACAGCTGAAACTATAGAAGTAACAGGTACAAGTACATCACAGGTAGGAACCTCAAATCAGAGCACAGAAGAATTGATCAAGTCCATGAAGGAAATGACGCTCCAAGTCTCTGAACTACGAAAGGTAAAAGAGAAATTCATTTCTTTAGAGCAAAAGTATGATGTTTCAAAATTCAATTTCTCCGAAGAGATGAGAAAGAACAAAGGCTTGACTCAACAGATTAAAACACTAGAAAAATATCTTACATTTGAAAAGCCTTTGACTGATATCAAAAAGATATTATGGACGAATATCATTGAATCAATCAATGATATTTGGTCATCAATTCAAATCATTTTTGAACAAATTGACTTAGTGAAAGTTGCTCTTCAAGAGATTGAAAAAACCAAGGAAGAACTAGGAAGGAAGCCTGAAGAAGCTATCAGATTAATAAACTTTCTAAACAGTAGAAATAGAAATCAGTTGGAACAGTTAAACATTGAGGATAGGACAGGTACCATCCTCGAAATAAAGAAAGTATTGACCAAAAGGATTCTAATGCAAGGCCTGGAACGCAAATGTCAAAATATGCAGGAAGACATAGATGAATTTATGGGGAAATTTGGCATCTTACAAAGTAAAGGACTTCCAAGTCCTTTAGTCATCAATGACAAGCTAATGTTTCAAGATGATTATGTCAACAAATTATATCAGCAAGCTAACAGTCAAGCCAGTTCATCTACACCCAAGGCATTGCCCACAGGGAGAGTTCTCTATGATAGTTTGGGGAACCTTTTTTATATTGAGCATGAGGTGAGGCACTTATTTCCAGTACAACCAAAGTTTGCAAAATACACAGAAGCATATGAAATCTACAGAAAACTGACAAGGACAAGAATCCCAAGAGATGATTGGTGGGCTAGCATGACAGACATCTTATGATTTACCATGTTAAAAAGTGAAATAAATTGAAGTATTTACCATAGTCAATTTTGGTAAAAAAGGATGAATGATGGTAAAACAGGTAAAGAGTATCAGTCAAAGGTAAAAGAGTATCAATGGAAAGCTAAAATCAATCATCCAGCACATAATTACGAGCAAGACAGCAAGATGCATTTTCATAGGACTTGCCTCCAGCTCCTTCAACAAGGACAGCAAACAAGCAGTTCACATTCAGTTTCTACTTTCGAGACCATCTGTCTCTACATTCATGTAAAAGATATTTAGTTTTCCTAGAATATATCTCTCTTAGTTAGGATATATTTTGATGTAAATTTTGTATAAGTACTTCCTTATTCGAAGTACTGTGGGTGGATTCTTAGACATTTCTGTAGACACCTTATTTTGGAATATAAGTGTTTTTTAACAACTATTGTATGGCTGGTTGGACAAAGTAATAAAGCAAAGGACTTTTACAGGATACATGTGTCAAACAAGAAAGAAATAAGTATTCTATTTCTTATGTTTTTATAGTTTTTCTGGTTTAAATACTCATATGTGTTTCATATCTGAATGATAAACGAAAAATTATATTTCAGAAAGAGCTTTACTGCATTCTGTCTTTAAAATCGTTTATTTTCTTAATGTTTTCTTCCAAGCTATCATAGGTAGGGAATTCTTAATTTCTCCCTACTTTCTAGTTTATCACTGTGACCATTTAACAAAAAATTCTTAATTGTTTTTTGTTAATGAGCACCCACTTTCCTTCATCTTGAACTTTGTTGAAGGATTCTTAATTTCCCTTCCTCCCTTTCAAGACCATTTCAACCTTTTGAGCTATCATTTGTCTCTTGTTTAGCTATCTTGCCCTGTGAAACGATCCTTTGTGAAATCAACCTAATCTAGTTAAGCCATCTGTTGGCATTATGATGCATGTGTTGTACCTGATGACAACCCACTCGTAGAAGAACATCTCACTTATTTATAGCTAGATGAATCTACAAAAGAGATATCAGATGTGACAGAATACATGGGATGCAAGACAACTCAAAGGAATCAGATGACAATTCTCAGTATGACAAGTTAGCTTTGCCATCAAGTCCAAAGGGGGAGATTGTTGGCATTATGATACAAGTGTTGTCCTTGATGGCAAGATGACAGATTATAGTGCAGCAGGTCAGTAGCAAAGAATTGATGATCAGACTACAAAAATGAAGAAAGAAGAGTATATACGCAGGTTCACTATATACCAAGTCGCGTACATATGCAGGTTATACGCAGGTTCACTATGTACCAAGTTGCGTATATACGCAGGTTCGCTATATACCAAGTAGGGTATACACGCAGGTTATACATGCAGGTTCACTATATACAAAGGCATGTATACACGCGGGATTTCTGATCAAAAGTCGCGTATGCGTATGCACGCACTTTCATGCACAGAAAAGCGCGTACATGTGGGAAAGCTTATTTTTGGGTCCGTGGTATTTAGACCTATGGTTTTGGTCCTTGGTATTGCGTCCGAAGTGTTGAACCCAGGTATTGGATCCCTAGTATTGGTTCTCAATGTTTTTGGACCATGGTATTGAGTAAGGCCTAAGAGTATAAAAGGAGAAGAAGATCATTAGGCAAAGGTATTGAGAAAGTCTTGAATATCTGATGAAGTATGAGATCTAGTATGTAGATTATGGGTTCATGATGTTTTGCTAAGGAAGAATCTCAGCAGTTGATGGAGAACAAGATCTAAGGATAGATCGGGATCTAATGGCTTGGAATGAATCATCTCTATACAGTTTGATCTTGTTTACTTTAGATCTGTATACTGATGCATGTAATGTTTTGTAAATGTTATGGGTATGACTGATGTCTGGAACAACTGCAAAGTTATGAGAAAATATTTGTAGATATGTACGCGGGTTGGCTTTGGTGAAAGCACGTATGTACGCGGGTTTGGTTCGTCGTAGTAGCGTATACATTATGAAGTATGATATTTGAAGTTGCAGTTGGGTCTGATTGTTATTGCAGAGTTCTGTTGTCTGCTCTGTGTTCTGGTGACTGTGTTGTTGACAGGGTTTCAGTGTTTCAGTGATTCAGAGATTGATGATGCTAGTATTGATTGATTTTGTGATATTGATGGGTCCAGTATAAAAATTGGATGAAATGTGGCCTTCAGATTATGATGTGTTCCATGAGTATCCAGTCTGAAAATTTATGAAACGTGGTACCTGGAGAAAGAAAGAGAAGGTTGTAGCCTTCTGTAGGTCGGCACCTACGTACTAGTACAACAGCTAGTACAAAATCAAAGGGGGTGGTAGCTCCCTTCCAGTAGCAGCTGGAGAATGAGTAAAGGTTGGAGAATTTCTGTAGGCCGACACCTACGTACTAGTAAATGGATCGGCTAGTACAAGAGCTAAGGGGGTTGTAGCTCCCTTCCAGGAGGGTCTGGAGAACGAGAGAAGGTTGTAGCCTTCTGCAGGTAGAAGCCTGTGTACTGGTATAAGACTGCACCAGTACAGAAATATTGTAAAATGAAGTTTCTTGTTAAAAGAAGATAGAGACGACTTGCAGCAGGTGGTTTTCACCCACATTGGGTTTCCACCTTATATCATGGTGTTCATGTGTGCTTCTTGTGTGTGATGATCTGTTCTATTTTACTGCACCTTCTTACTGTTCATATGGTTAATGAAGTTCTGATGCACTAACTAAAGATCAACATTTAATGGATTAACTAAATCACAAGTATTCTGGATATACGCTAGTTTCATTAGACACAGTTGCATATACACACGGGTTCCATTAACTGAAGTAGCGTATATGTATCTAAAGTATGGAAATGAAAAAGTTTTATTGATTTGATAATACTAATTCACCCCCCCCTCTTAGTATTATTTCCAACACCATCTTTAGTTGACTCCATAGCCCAATGGCCTGAAATACCTTGCTCTATCCATCTGCTACTAAATTCCACCACCAAACAAAATCAAAACCCCGCAAGCTTCCATAACTAGCCTAATATCTCACAAAACAAAGCTAAATCACAAAGAGAGAGCCCTCTCTGAGTACAAATTGGCTAGATTCTATACTTAAAAGATTGGTTTGTCGTTACCTCGGACCCTTTTCCTTCTTCTAACAAGTTCAAGGAAAATATGAGTGATAACATAGTGGCGACCATACTGGGGAAGAACGATTCCTTAGTCAAAAAAATTCTTTAAGAAAATTTAAACCTTAATTCTAAAAGCATCTTAAAGAAATCATAGAAGTTGTTTTGATATCCATTAAGAAAACAAAACAAAACCCAAAAATCTAGCTTCAGAAAGGATTCGTTACACTAGAGCTAATCCTGATCCCAATCCACCCCAAGTGTTTGAGAACCCCAATCTGATCCCTAGAATTCTTAGAAGACAAGAAAGTTTTGTTAGTCTTAAACCCACATTCAGATCCTCATCCTGTCCTGTTAGGTGGATTTACCTTGAAGACTAACCCTTTGACGAATACTTAGAAAATTCTTTGTTTAGGACTTCATCCAATTCTGAATTAGCAAACCTAGTCCAGGACCCAAAGTTCATCCGAGAATTAGAAATCCGAGCAGCCAATTTTTCAATTGATAGATATTTATAGAACTCACCACAATTTGATATTACCACTAAAGGAACCCCTAATCCCTCTGTAATTACTTTTGTTTTTGCAAGCTCATCATCATTCCCTCATATCTCTCAACCTCAAACCACTCCACATCAAACCATCACCTCTAGCTCTTCATCCTCAACTCAAACATCCCCTATTATTCCAACCCCAGCTTTTGTTTCACCATTACCAATAGCAATGGCCAACAAATATGCCCCCTTGGTACTACCAGGAAACTTGGGTGCCATGCCCCAAGACTACCAAAGTAAGATCACTACTTTTGATGGCACTGGAACCTATACAGCCCAGCAACACACCAAGAAGATGACTGATTATTTTGAAATTTATGAAATAGATACTACTGATGTGAAAATGAGAATATTCGTTCAAAGTTTATCTGGGGAAGTTAGAACCTAGTTCAAAGCCTTAGCAGCAAATAGTATAGATAGCCTAAGAACTCTCTATCAGCAATTCCTGAATAGGTGGGAGAAAAGGAAAGACCCCCTTCAGATTCTATCTGAATACGAAAACCTAAGAAGAGGACCACAAGAAACTATGCAGGACTATTGCACTAGATTCAACAGTGTGTATAATGAAATCCCACTAGAGCTTAGACCCCCACCTGGTTTGGCCTTAATCAAATTCCCAGATGGATTTGATTCTGATATGGCTTTCTAGTTGAGAGAATGAAACCCCCCTACTTTGGAAGATATGCAAAGCATAACAGTCAGTGTTGAAGCCAACCTGCTATCTAAAAGAGCCAGGGCCAAGAGTGAAAGGAGGATAACATTAAAGGAAGAAAGCTCACCTTTTGAACAAAAGCTAGATGCCATAATTAAAGGAATAGATAGACTAGGAGAGAGAGTGGAGACAATTGAAAGGAAATCTCCTTGGGATAGCCAATAAACCAATACAAGGAGAAATCCTAATTTTAGGAAAAATCAAAACCCGAACACTGGAAAGAATGGTCTTGACCAAAACATTAGACCCCCTTTCCAAGAGAACTATGCAAAAGCTTCCCACTCTGAAGGCCCAAAAGAAGATACTCAAATTAATTTGATGGGGCTTGGTAATGAAGGAGAAGTTTTCTTGACCCAAGATGATCAAGAGGCCTACATACTGAAACAGTTCCAAACCCAATCAGGGGAATTGTTCGACTTTAGAAAAGGATATGTCACAACCATCTTTGAGGTGCACAAGCAATACAATCTAAGAAGTAGGAGAGTTGATGTCCCTTAAATGAACAAGCAAACGATTCCAAATCAACCCAAAAGAGGTAAGACAATAATCACACCTGTACATATTCTTTCTAGATCAAATACTAATCCTTCTAACCCCATAATTGAAGATGTCTCTGATAATCAACCAAACAATAAACATCCCTCCACTTCCCTTCCTTCCAAGGGAACTGTGGAAGAACCTCCAAAGGTTGATCTAGGAGAATCAGCAAATCATGATTCTACTCCTGAAAAGGAGAAAAACATAGAAAACACTAAAAACAGAGAGAATACTATTGTTCGAAATCCAAAGGCCCAAATAGAAAAACCCTTTAATCTGGAAACAGAAGTAGGTAAGCTAAAAAAAATTGTCCCATTATCTGAATTAGCTAAACATGATGCCTACCGAACTCAAATCAATAGATCACTGAAAATTACTAGAACTGAAGACTTAGTTAATCTTTTTGATGACCAGCCTGAATTAATCTTTGGCCCAGAAGTGAATGGAAAACCATTGGAAGGAGGAATTCCTCCCTTCTATGTGAGCTTAAACATACATGATAAGATTCTTCACAATGCCATGTTTGACTCTAGGGCATCTCATAATCTTATGCCTAAGTCAATAATGGAAAAACGAGACCTAGACATCACTAGACCATACAAAGGTTTGTTTTCTTTTGATTCTAGTCAGGTGAGATGTGTAAGACTAATAAAAGACTTGTGTGTTTCATTGGTTCAATACCCTGCAAAAACAATTTTAATGGACATAGTGGTAGCAGATATACCACCCAAATATGGCATGTTATTGTCCAGATCCTGGGGTGCTAAGCTTCAAGGATCTCTTCAATTGGATATGCCATATGCCACTATATTGGTTTTTGGAAAACCAAAGAAACTATACAGAGAAACATTGATGAAATGCATAGTAAATAGTCAGGAAAGACCCCAAAATTTCCCCATCTACTCAGTACACTCTGATATGGATTCTTTCATTCTTTACAATGCAGAAACTAGTCCTTCAAATTTTTTAGAAGTTGTAGTAGTAGAACCAAAAGAAATTGAAAAAGAAAAATCAAGTGGTCATATTCACAGAATATCAGATAACAAAGAAAAGTCAGATGAAAATGAAAATCTAGATCCCACGGTTAAACAAGTTCCTACTACCCCAGACACAAATTATGAGCATGAAATCCTTTGGCATTTAGAATTTGATGGCTCAGTCAATAAAGGAGGAATTTGATGGCTCTTTGGCCCAGAAGTGAATAGAAAACCATTGGAAGGAGGAATTCCTTCCTTCTATGTGAGCTTAAACATACATGATAGGATTCTTCACAATGCCATGTTTGACTCTGGGACATCTCATAATCTTATGCCCAAGTATGTAATGGAAAAATGAGACCTAGACATCACTATACCACACAAAGGTTTGTTTTCTTTTGATTCTAGTCAAGTGAGATGTTTAGGACTAATAAAAAACTTGTGTGTTTCATTGGTTCAATACCCTACAAAAAAAATTTTAATGGACATAGTGGTAGAAGATATACCAACCAAATATGGCATGTTATTGTCCAGATCCTGGGGTTTTAAGCTTCAGGGATCTCTTCAATTGGATATGTCATATGCCACTATATTGGTTTTTGGACAACCAAAGAAACTATACAGAGAAACATTGATGAAATACGTAGTAAGTAGTCAGGAAAGACCCCAAAATTTCCCCATCTACTCAGTACACTCTGATATGGATTCTTTCATTCTTTACAATGCAAAAACCAGTCCTTCAAATACTTTAGAGGTTGTAGCAGCAGAACCAAAAGAAATTGAAAAAGAAAAATCAAGTGTTCATATTCAGGAAATATCAGATAACAAAGAAAAGTCAGATGAAAATGAAAATCCAGATCCAACGGTTAAACAAGTTCCTACTACCCCAGACACCAATTATGAGCATGAAATCCTTTGGCATTTAGAATTTGATGGCTTAGTCAATAAACTAGGGGCAGGAGTAGGAGTTTGGGTGTACAATTTAGAAAATGATCATGCTGAAGGCCATGCCTACAGATTAAATTTTAGATGCACCAATAATATGGCAGAATATGAGGCTCTCTTGTTGGGTCTTAAACTTGTTAAAAGATTAGGAGCAATTAGGGTATCTATCATAGGAGATTCAGAATTAATAATTAAACAGATCAAAGGGACTTACTTAACTAGGGATCCTAGACTAGGATATTATAGAGGAATAGTCATAGAAATTCTCAACACATTTTTGGAAACCTAGCTTGCAACTATCCCTAGAAAACACAACATGCAAGCCCATAGTCTGGCCATGTTTGCCAGCACCTGCAAATTACCTTTTCAACCTAATCATCAGTATACTGCTGAGATTAGGCACAGACCAACCATCCCTGATAATCTGAAGAACTAGCAGGTTTTTGATAGTGATAAACAGATCAATAATATTTTAAATTTAGATGAAGAGTTTTCTAACAGCAACATAGATGTTGATACAGTTATTAGTTCTAATCAAATAAATGAGGTAGAAATTAACATTTTAGAATAAAGATCAATGAATATGCTTCATCCCACAAAATTCACACAAAAAGAAATTCAATACCTAAAACAAATGGACCTAGATGAAATAATTGAAGAAGAAATAGAGGTTATCAACCTAAAGGACAATCATTTACCCAAAGGATTGACTCCTCTAGAAGATCTGTTTGACTCCAATGACATTCCCAAGAAACCTAAAATGGAGCCATTAAAAGTAGATATCGAAGAGTACAACTTAGGAACACAGGATAATCCAAAAATGATAAAATTGTCAAAATCTTTACCTCCTGATCAAAAGCTAAAGTATGTTGAACTTATGAGGGAATTCCAGGATGTCTTTGCCTAGAGTTATGAATATTTGAAATCCTATGACACCTCTATTATTCAGCACACTATACCTCTGAAAGAAAATCAAAATCCCTTTAAACAGAAACTCAGAAGAATTAACCCTGTGCTATTACCATCAATTGAGAAAGAAATCAAATGCATGTATGAAGCAGGGATTATTGCCCCTATTAGATTTTTAGAGTGGGTGTCTAACTTGGTACCTAATAGGAAGAAAACAGGGGAAATAAGGTTACGTGTTGATCTGAGAAATGTAAATAAGGTCTCTCTTAAAGATAACTATCCTTTACCTAAAATGGATCATATTTTGCAAAGGGTAGTGGGTTCTTCTAGAATTTCACTTTTAAATGGGTTTTCAGGATATAACCAAATCTTGGTTCATCTTGATGACCAAGATAAAACTATTTTTACAACACCATGGGGTACTTTTATATACATCAAAACGCCATTTGGACTAAAAAACGCAGGAGCAACCTTCCAAAGAGCAATGGACATTGCCTTTGCCAAAGAAATTCATGATTTACTTAATATATATCTAGATGATCTAACTATTTTTTCTAAATTAGATCAACAACAATTGGACCATCTCAGGCAAGTCTTTTTAAAATGCAGAAAATATGGCATTTATTTGAATCCAAAGAAGTCCTTGTTCAGTCTGGAGGAGGGTAAACTTTTAGGTCACATTATTTCCAAAGATGGCATTCGAATTGACCCTTCCAGGATCGAAGCTATTCTACAGATACCTCATCCAAGAAGTATTAAAGAACTTTAGGCTTTCCTAGGGAAGATAAATTTTTTAAGACAATTTATTTCTAACTTAGTTGAACTCATTAGATTACTAAATAACATGATAAAAAAGGATTCAAGTATCAAATGGACAGTAGAGGCCAAGTAATCATTTGGAGAAATCAAAATGGCCTTAACTAGAACACCAGTCCTCACAAGTCCACAATTTGATAGAGACTTCATCATTTTTTCTTTTACATCAGAACACACCATAGCTACAATTTTATTACAAAAGGATGATCAGGGATGTGAAAAACCTATAGCCTTTTTTAGTAAAGCACTCATAGATGCATCATTAAAATACAAAATAATGGAGAAACAAGCTTTTACGCTGGTAAAAGTTATAAATATTTCAGAGTCTACATATTATACTCTCATGTAATAGCTTATGTTCCTAATGCAGTAATCAAAGACATCCTAACTCAGGATGGAATAGATGGTAAAAGAGGAAAATGGATAGCTACCATCTTAGCGTATGATATAGAGATAAAACATACCAAGCTAATAAAAGGTCAGGGATTGGACAAACTCATGGCAGAAATTAATTGTCAAGCCCTAGACATAAATGAACTGGATAACGAGCAGGAGATGGCAACTCCACAAATCAACCAGGCCTTTTCAGACTCACCTTGGTATGCTGATGTAATTTATGTTTTACAAAACCTGCAGGCTCCTCCAGGGTTATCCAAAACCAATAATAGGTTTTTGAAAATGAAAGCTTCAAAGTTTTGCATCTTAGATAACAATCTTTTCTGGAAAAATCATGAAGGGATTTTGTTAAATTGTTTACTAAAAGATGAAGTTGACAAGGCTCTCCAAGAATTTCATGCAGGAGACTGTGGTGGACATCTCTATTGGAAGTCAACTATAGACAAGATCCTAAGGGCTGGATTCTATTGGCCAACCTTGTTTGCAGATGTGAAGAGATTTGTAACTTCTTGCCATAAATGTCAAATCTTTGAAGGCAAAAGAAAATTGTTACCTTTACCCTTAAAACCCATTTCCACCAAGAAACCTTTTCAACAATGGGTTGTTGACTTCATTGGAGAAATTCATCCACCCTCCACTGGCCAACACAAATGGATACTCACTGCCACTGACTATTTTACTAAATGGATAGAGGCCATCCACTCCAGACAAGGCAATGACACTATGATCATAGGTTTCCTAGAGATCAATATTTTATCAAGATTTGGTTGTCCCACTAAAATCATTATTGATAATGCTGCAACTTTCAAGTCAAAGAAAATGATTAATTTCTGTAACAAATATCACATTACACTTGGCCATTCCATAGCCTACTACCCTCAAGGGAATGAACTGGTAGAATCTTCCAACAAGAGTCTAATTAATATCATCAAAAAATTGTTGGAAGAAAATAAGAAAACTTGGAACAAAAAATTGATCATTGCTTTGTGGGCAAACAGGCTTACAACCAAAAAATCCATTGGAACCAGTCCCTATGAGTTATTATATGGCATGGAGGTTGTTTTTCCTTCATCATTAGGGGTTCCTGTCATGAAAATACTCCAAGAAACTCAAGTGGAACCTAATGATATACAAATAAGGATAAACCAGACCATCAATTTGCAGCAAACCAGGGAGGAGGTGTACCAAAGATCCCAAGTGTTGCAGGAGAAACTTAAGAAGATATTTGACAGAAGAACCAAGGCAGAAGATTTCTACCTTGGAGATAAAGTGTTAAGATGGGATTCAAGAAGAGAGGACAAGGGGAAACATGGGAAGTTTGACTTCCTATGGAAAGGACCATACATCATCTATGCTTTCAAAGGAAACAATGCATATTTTCTTAAAGAGTTAGATGGTACAGAAGTAGAAGAAGGACCAGTCAATGGTCGGATGTTGAAACATTACTTTGATCCTACTTACTAATGTTACCATGTTCTTCACAGTACATATTATATCTTTTGTAATGTCATAGTGTTGATTGGACAGTAAGATTTTGGAGTTGAAGCTCGAAGAGAAGGCCCTAAGCTTCAGAAGTATTACTGTCATACATACAAATAAAGCAGCAAGGAAAAGAAGATTGCAGAGCACAGTCAAAGTCATTCAGAGGCCACTGATCTACTGTTCTTGACTTTCCACCAGGAAAAGCCATCCCCAAGTGGAGCCACTATTATGCCCCTATACCAATAGGTGTCATATATCATGATTGACTTGGTTTAGCTTTGAAATATGTTCATACCTTTACTTGTTGCAAAGGTTTTCCACATTTGTAAAAAAATCAAAAAATTAAAAAATGTAAAGAGGGTATACCCTAGAAAAAGAATAAAAGGTGAAAAGAATAAAAAAGAGGTCAAAAAATGAAAGAAAATGAACCCCAAAAAAAAGAAAAGACCAGGAAAGTGTGCAAGTCTAAATGTCACTACTTTTTTACTTTTGTATAATAATAATTGTGTACAGCTTGTCACCTATGCCACAATTCATGAATAGTCAAATAGTTTAAGCTTGACTAGTTCATATTTTCAATTTCATGTTTTAGAAATAGAGAATAAAGATCTGACCAAACAGTTTAATCTTGGCAGATAAGTAGATAGGTAGAGTGAATAAAAGGAGCTCAATAGTTTAATCTGAGCCCTTGGATGTAATAAGTGTAGATTTAGATAGATATCACTATGTAAAAGAAAATAAAGTTTAATAAGGGTTTGCCAGTCTAAGTGCACCCTAATAAAGAAGTGAAAACGCTAAGGTAAAGTAGGTAGGGTAAGTAGATGATGGTTGCAGAATAAATGTGTGGTGAATGATAAGGTTAAATGTTTAAATCTTTTACTTTCATCACTAAGCAAAAGCATGCATTACATGGAAAGGCACTTCAACATTCAAAGTCAAAATGATTAACCTCCCTACTCATTCCCTAAAAATCTTCACTAATTCCCTAAGTACTAAAGGTAATTACCAAAGTTAGAGGGGCTCAGAGCATTTCTCTGACTTTTGGAGGGACTGGACCCTCGGCCCAATAATTTATAATGCCTAAGTGCTTAAGCCCCTTCATCAATATTCACCCCCCTTCATAAGTTATTCATTTCCCTAATAAAGCTTTTCCTAAGTAAAATTCTATTTTACTTAGGGAAAATAAAACACTTTCCATATAAACCCCCATATTCACTTAGCCTAACTTTTAAATGTGTATGATGAAAATGTTTTAAACTCGGAGCACATTTCACATTCCAAAAAGTCATATTAACCACTAATTAATATTATTATTTATTTCCTGAAAACACATTACCCATGCCCATATTATTATATAAATCCCAAATATTACATATTCCATCCAGTGGTTAAATATAACCATATAAATTCAATAAAACGGGATTAATTAACTAATCCGTAGTTAATTAATAACCCAACCCCACCAACATTTAATGAGGATTAGTTACGTCATTTGGACTAATTAATAACTCAATAACCAATCGAATCACCCCTGATATGATTAATTTCCTTAAATTATATCAGGCCCGCCCTCCGTATCTGCCAGTCACTTTAGCTCCCTGACAAAGGTCTGATCGGATCCCCAAGATCCAACGGTCATTGCGCATATCACACGAACCTCTGTGGATGACCTTTAGCGCGTGATGGTGAGTGGTTTTCTGAATAGTACCATCTATACGTGTCAAGAAGTGTATTGAATCACGCAGTATCGTCCAAATACCACTTACCCTCCACTAGTGGTGCAATGAAATTCGCTTACCGCCTCCCACTAAAGACAAAATGTCAAGTCGCCTCCCCACTGATGCCACCTGTCCATATCCCGAATCCGCCAAAAGCTTTGACTTTGCATAAAAACAATGTTAAAACAATTTTCATCCTTATTCTAAAAATGCATGCATGCAACTTGAACGTTGAAGTCGACTAGCTCGTACACCAACCGTCAGCCACCCTGAAACTTGTAGTTCGACGTTGTTCCAGTGCACCATTTGCACCTAGTGAACCTGCTTTCCATTACGTGTAACTGAAAAATAGGTATTTACCAGTTTCCTTCCAGAAACCCTGTAGATACTTGATTTCCTCTGTAATTACTTTGAAAAACCCAAAATTCATTATAATTCAGTTGCAGAATTAAGAATTGAAGACTCCCAAGACCCTCTGTTTTCACCAACTCTACTTGAAAACCTCGTTTCCTATCTGAATCCACAAGAACCAAAATGGAAACCCCCATGGCCCTCAATATAGCTCCTATCACTACCCCTCATAGAGATTTGGATTATCTGCCCTTAGCAGATAAATATTTTCAAATAAAAGACCTTGTAACTGAAGAAAGCTCCTTGAAAGTATTTTGTCAATGCCGGGACAATTACCTGAATGGCTCCGATCCCATAGGACTTTGGGAATCAAATCTCCCAAGGAACATGGTACCTTCTGTGTGCATTTTCCCTGACATTATCCATCAATGTCACGCCAATTATAATCCCACCCTTAGAGCAATAATGTCCCCCAATCAAGCTGTTCATTTCACAATTACTGCAGATTCAATCAATGAAATGCTACAGTTGCAGCCCTATCAAGACCTCACCCCCATTTCCCTTGGAGAAGTACTAGAGAAATCATCTAAATTGTCCCAGTCTAAACTTAGTCGCTTTTGCCAGACTTTTATGGATAAACACCATCAACCCAAAGATCCTCCTCCCTATGTGGCATCTTTCTTCACAAATATAGGAAAAAATATAGTCAATATGATAGCTGCAGTCATGGGTTTCAATACTAGTGAGTATGTGGATGAATTGACTCTAGTTTTAATGTCCATTTCTACCCCTGGTCAACCTCCTACTGTCAAATATAACTATGCTGCTTTCATTGCTAAAAAAATCCATGATGATTTCATGAGGCTAGAAAATGAAAAGGTATTCAAGTATTCTACAGCCATATATCACCTTTTCCTTTACTATCAGTCTGACAAGTTCCCATTCTCTGTAAATAAACTTGATACAATGGGTAATCCCAGATCAATCATTTTTTGGACGTCCATCTTCCATTATTCACATACTTGTCCATATTCATACAATGAATTCATTGACCAGTTTGTCCACCCTGTGACCACCATGCTAACAGGAAGTCCTCCTCCTAGGATTAGTGATGAAATCAAAAGAATCCTTCAGCTATCTAAGCAGTACAAGATAGGTGACTGGTACTTGTACCAGAATCACACAGAGATCAGAATTTATGGTTGTGAACTCCCTCCATTCAAACTACCAAAGTATGTTCCTATGAGGTTGTTTGCCTTGGAATATTATAGGAAAATGTTAAACTCTGATTAGACTCATTTCACCAAGGCCAAGAAGAAAGCACAATTGAGAATTAAAGACCACTTAGGCCCACTTGTCTGCAACAATAGAGAATCAAGCAAAAGAGCAGAACAAATCCTAGAAAAAATGATATTAAAGAAAAGCTTTGCTTGGAGATATGATCCACAAGGTTTCATTTGTGATAGGAGAATGAAACATAAGCTGTCACCATATATCCATCACAGAATCCCTGAAATAGAGCAGTATGCAAATATGGATGAATGGAGGGAAGGAACTCTAGTTGAAATTGATAGTGATCAAGTTGAGGTAGAAAATGTGATGAAAGACTTAGAAAAAATACTTGACCTAAACTCATGTGAACAGGTACCAGTTGAATCTACTCAAAAGCCAACACCAGAGCCTAGTGCCTCTACAATAGAGACTTCTCAAAGGCACACACAGGAAACTAGTGTACCCCCAGCAAAACCACCATAGGAACAAGACCAACGAACAAACTCTCCAGCATCATACCAACCAGAGATGTTAGAGCAGCCTGAAATCTCTGAAGAACAAGCTCCACCATAGCCTCATCCAGCTCAGGTTAATATGGGAAATCCCCCCATTTTGTAGACTCCTCTGAATGAGGAAAAGAACTTGAAAAGAGATAGGGAAGTAGCTACCCCTACCAGTGGTCCTTCATACCAGCCTAGTGCTAAAAGGCACAGGCTAAATCCATATTCAGAGGAAGAATTCTTTAAAGAAACAACAGGGAGTTTGAGGAAAGAAGGTGGGGATAGTCTACATACATTCCCAATAGGTGGGACACCTTCCAGTTCACAAAGACAAGAGCTTGAAACACAGCAAAGTGCCGAAGTTTCATCTTTCAGATCTTCATATGAGAAGTTCATAGACATAAAAGGAAAATTCAAGAAGATAAAGGCCAAGAATGAGCAGCTAAAGGCCCAAGCCTCTACTGAATACTTGAAGATTGCCCCCACAAATCAAACCAGATTGATGTTAGCTTATGACATCAAAGAAGGAAAAATGCAGATGAGCTTTCTAAAGCCCACAGTACAGCAGCCCAAGTCACTTGCAGACTACCTCAAGACTGATTTTGAGGTCTTAGCCAAAGATATCCACCCCATAGATCAGATAGAACTGCATAAACAAACAGGGAAAATGGTTTATTCTACACTAACAAGCAAGGCCATGATGGCACATGGGTTGCAAAATTCACTGAACAATACTACTGCCCAATTGCAACTAGAAAAGGCCTCGTCACAAGCAAAGGAAAACAGAATTAAAACATTGGAGGATTTGATTATTGAGTTGGGCCATAACCCAAAGGATATCAAAGCTGCAGAGAGCCTAATAAAGAAAAAGAATGAAGATATAGCTGCACTGAGAAAGCAGTTGAAATTGCCACCACTCATGCACCCACAGACTGCTGAAGTGATTGAGAAGAAGAATGAAGAAGAGCTTATGGACTTGGTCCTTAAGCTAAATGAGCAACTAAAAGAGACAGAGCAAGAATTAGAGAAAACACTACAAAGTAGGCAGAGTGAGTCGACCTCTCAGCCTCAAAATGTAGTGCTAGTGGTTTCTACAGCAGTCCCTTCTACATTGGCAACTGCTCTAGCACCAAATGTCCCTTTGGCAACAACTGAAACTATAGAAGTAACAGGTATAGGTACATCACAGGTAGGAACCTCAAATCAAAGCACAGAAGAATTGATCAAGTCCATGGAGGAAATGAAGCTCCAAGTCTCTGAACTACAAAAGGTAAAAGATAAATTCATTACTTTAGAGCAAAAGTATGATGTGTCAAAATTCAATTTTGCTGAAGAGATGAGAAAGAACAAAGGCTTGACTCAATAGATTAAAACACTGGAAAAAGATCTTACATTTGAAAAGCCTTTGACTAATATCAAAAAGATATTATGGACCAATATCATTGAATCAATCAATGATATTTGGTCATCAATTCAAATCATTTTTTAAAAAATTGACTTAGTGAAAATTTCTCTTCAAGAGATTGAAAAAACCAAGGAAGAACTAGGAAGGAGGCCTGAAGAAGATATCATATTAATAAACTTTCTAAACAGTAGAAACAGACATTAGTTGGAACAGCTAAACATTGAGGATAGGATACGTACCATCCTTGAAATAAAGAAAGTATTGACCAAAAGGAGTCCAATGCAAGGCCTGGAATGCAAACGTCAGAATATGCAGGAAAACATAGATGAATTTATGGGGAAATTTGGCATCTTACAAAGTAAAGGACTTCCAAGTCCTTTAGTCATCAATGACAAGCTAATGTTTCAGGATGATTATGTCAACAAATTATATCAGCAAGCTAACAGTCAAGCCAGTTCATCTGCACCCAAGGCATTGCCCACAGGGAGAGTTCTCTATGATAGTTTGGAGAACCTTTTTTATATTGAGCATGAAGTGAGGCACTTGTTTCCAGTACAACCAAATTTTGTAAAATACACAGAAGCAGATGAAATCTACAGAAAACTGACAAGGACAAGAATACCAAGAGATGATTGGTGGGCCAGCATGACAGACATATTATGATTTACCATGGTAAAAAGTGAAGTAAATTGAAGTATTTACCATAGTCAATTTTGGTAAAAAATGATGAATGATGGTAAAACAGGTAAAGAGTATCATTCATAGGTAAAAGAGTATCAGTGAAAAGCTAAAATTAATTAACCAGCATAGAATTATGTGCAAGACAGCAAGATGCATTTTCATAGGACCTGCCTCCAGCTCCTTCAACAAAAACAGGGACAGCAAACAAGCAGTTCACATTCAGTTTCTACTTTCGAGACCATCTATCTCTACATTCATGTAAAAGATATTTAGTTTTCCTAGAATATATCTCTCTTAGTTAGGAGATATTTTGATGTAAATTTTGTATAAGTACTTCCTTATTTGAAGTACTGTGGGTGGATTCTTAGACATTTTTGTAGACACTTTATTTTGGAATAGAAGTGTTGTTGAACAACTATTGTATGGTTGGCTGGACAAAGTAATAAAGAAAAGGACTCTTACAGGATACCTGTGTCAAACAAGAAACAAATAAGTATTCTATATCTTATGTTTTTATAGTTTTTCTGGTTTAAATACTCATATGTGTTTCATATCTGAATAATAAATGAAAAATTATATTTCAGAAAGAGCTTTAATGCATTCTGTCTTTAAAATCATTTATTTTCTTAATGTTTTCTTCCAAGCTATCATAGGTAGGGAATTCTTAATTGCTCCCTTCTTTCTAGTTTATCACTGTGACCATTTAACAAAAAAAAATTAATTGCTTTTTGTTAATGAGCACCCACTTTCCTTCATCTTGAACTTTGTTGAAGGATTCTTAATTGCCCTTCCTCCCTTTCAAGACCATTTCACCCTTTTGAGTTGTCATTTGTCTCTTGTTTATCTATCTTGCCCTGTGAAACCCTCCTTTGTGAAATCAACCTAATCCAGTTAAGCCATCTTCAGTTGGCTCCATAGTCCAATGGCCTGAAATACCTTGCTCTATCCATCTACTCCTGAATTCCACCGCCAAACAAAATCAAAGCCCCCCAAGCTTCCATAACTAGCCTAATATCTCATAAAACAAAGCTAAATCACAAAGAGAGAGCCCTCTCTGAGTACAAATTGGCTAGATTCTGTACTTAAAAGATTGTTTTGTGGTTACCTTGGACCCCTTTCCTTCTTCTAACAACTTCAAGGAAAATCTGAGTGATAACATATCGCATCTCAATAAACTTGATTGGGTATAAGAAATACTTGTAGACTATATGAAAATTCCTTCTATAGTTCAACCTCAAAAGAAAATTGATGGCAACAAGAATCCACCTTACCTTGTTAGGAATGACATTTTTAAGAACCATATCTACTTATTACTTGTATCTCCTCTTATAAAACAAGCTCTTTGTTGTTGACATGCATCTCCTTGTTTTCCCATAACATATCTTTGTTACTAAAGAGTCTTTCCCATATAGTTGTCCACTAGAGTGTGACATATAATATCTATCCATTAATATCCCCCTAATTAATTACATGCATACACATTTGAATAATAAAAATGAAGAAGGTTGAGTACCTTCCTTGAAGGTTCATCCTAGCTTAGCCCAACAAATTCTTTCTCCAAGAATCTTTGTCTTAATCTTTAACACGTATCATGTACAAACAAATATCACAATACCCCAAATCTTATATTCCAACACAAATATTAGTAACATAAGTCATATGGATATATAAAAATAAGCATAAACTCACTTATTCACATACAAAAACACATAAATAAAATGGGGGGAAACATTGACATTATATTGAATAAAGGCACTTATAGTAGTTGCAAGTCCCTTGAGCTCCTTGATAAGAGGCTCCTCCCCTTACCTATACTCACAGTTCAGGCTCACTATAGGAAAGCTTGTCACAAGGTGGAATATCCTCTTGTCACTCTAGTAACATGATTACTTTCACTCTTTCTATATATATTTTCTCGCATGAAGGATGATTATATATGGTTTGTTTGACAAGGTGAAGGGGATTAACCTAGACATTTTGGACTTTATTTGACATGGTATTTTCTTAATTATCCTCTGTTTTTTGGATATGTGTTATATTGTTTGCACAATTACTTCCATGCACTATATGTTGTGCGAAGAGTAGTGGGGAGGGGATCTCAAAGGGGATGAAGTCCCCTTGTGTTGGGCTTCGAGGGTAGTGCCCCCATATATATATATATATATATATATATATATATATATATATATATATATATATATATATATAATATATATATATATATATATATATATATATATTATTGTAATACTACAAGGATTAATATTTAAAAACTCTTTCTAGATTTCCCAATTAGGGTTGTCAAGGTAAAAAAATTTTGTTAATGTGTGTGTTCACCATTGCATCTTTTCTATTTTAATAAGAATTTGTTTGCAACAAGTACACGGTTAAAAACTACACTTTTGATCAATATTCTGACCTTCTCAAATATTATTCACTTGCTCCAGAAAACCTAGCCACGACAATTCTCTTTGCTTGAAGGATATCATCATTAAACAGTTCTTGCTAGTGCACTCGAAGTATCATAATTCTCTTTTCTAGTGTACTAGAAGTTTTGGAGGACCAAATTAGACTATTTTTAGGGGTTTTCCATGAGGTTTCCATAGTATCTCAAGCTCACTTTGTAAAGTTTTATCAATTATTCTTAGAGAGTGTCAAATTGAGCTATAAAATATTCTCACTAATGTGTGAAGTCAAAAGACAAGCTAACATCTAAAATACATTACATAAAAATAGTAAATCTGGTGATCAAAGGGATTCTCTAATATTAGAACCTATCAATGCTTGTGAAATATAGAAACCATATACATATGATATACATCCTTGAGGTAGGTAGTTCCATAATCAAGACAAAATGAACAAATCATGACCACCAACATAATATATTGTCAATATATGGAATGATATGCAAGACCATGGCCATGAAAGAGAGTAAACAATGTATCCATGTCATTAAATGTTGATCATTGCCATGAAATAATTGTGGATCTATGTCGCAATATATATCGGGAGGACAATGGACACCAATGAAAGTGTCTAATATGGTCCTAAAAGTACATAATATAATGAATCTCCATCACAACTTGGGTGAGGAAACACACATGAGTGAGGTAGCATCAATACCCAATGTCTTTGTCTCATCTAGATGGTATATCCCTACAACATGCAAATAGGTGTCCTAATGTTGAGAATGTAAGGGATTGTTTGATTACCAAGTATTAATGAATCCTATTAATAGATGTGAGGGAAACCATCATTGATGAAAATGGTTCCCAAAATATCTAGAACAATATATCGAGTATGAATAAATGTGCTAATGTTAAACACTTGTAGAATTGGTCAATAGGGGCCGAATAGGTGAACCCTCAATCAATTGTTAGGAACCCTATCATTAATGACTACAAGCTCGAAGGTACTAACTAGTTTCTAGATCTTCATCCCAAATAATGAGTTGGCATCAATGGGAAGAGATCCATTGAAGGAATGCCTTCATGTATCCCCCATCATTCAACATGCAAAAAGCACCAAGATGATGATGATGAAGATGTGATGCACAACTTATATAGGGATGGATGATAGAAAATTTCAATGAGACTGCAAATGGGTGACTCTAGATAAGACTTCCCTTGAACATATGTTGGCACATCACAATGTGAACTTGGAAAATTTGATTAAAGAACACCATTTAGAACACACTTATGACACATAACGCATCATCATAACCCGTAATGAATGGAAGGGTAACCAATCGGGTGAGATCCTAACTCTTTATAACGAGTTACTTAATTTATGTTGTGGTTTAGCTCTAAAGTGAGGTTAAGACCAAACTTTAAGGCAATACCAAAACATGTGCCATTTTTAAGGGTGACTAATTTTTCCCATCATATAGCATAAATAAACAATCATCCTCCTACTTTTTGTATGTTTGATCTCCTTCATAGTTTTACCAGCATAAAAGAGAAATAAGGAAGCTCAATAGTGTCTTTTTCATTCATTTTGAACAAGCCAAAAAAATAATTAAAAGTATACTTGAAAATGTGCTTTTTCATGAGGTTTCCATGAGCTTGAAAAAGAGTTAAAAATATGTTCGATATCCTACTCATATTTTAATAGGCATGAGAAAGGGAGAAGAGGTTTATCTCCATATTTCATCTTTGATAGGGGGGATATTGGAAAATACCTTAACATTTTCATTGATTTAATGAGCATGAAAAGGTTAGAAAATCAAGCTTGATATTTTCATGTTTAAAATAGCATGAAAAGATCACCAAAAGAATGAATGGCATAATAATATGCATCTATTTCGAGGGTTGACAGTGATGTAAGAAAAGAAAAAGCAAAGGCAAACTAATTTAGCAAGGTAAATCCACTCAATACAATGGTCTCTCTATTGGGCAATAATAGGTTACAAGATGGAAGTAATATTGATGATGAGGAAAGAAATCAAGCATGACTACAAGGGAAATAAGTGGAGTCAAGGAAAATAGTAATACAATAGTATTGAGAAAGACATTGAGGTCAATATGCATAGGTGATCGCAAAGAAATATAAGAGTGAGTAGGAAATCTTTTTTTTGTAGGGTGTGGCTAGAAATAAGATTAATAGAGATGAATGCAACTCAACCTTGTGACATAGTGGGATCTAAAGAGGGTTTTCAAGCCTACATATTAATGTAGCACGGGAACCAAAGTGGTACTTAGGTACTACTCTAGGGTTCCTATGAAGGGTCAGCTCTATTGTGAAAGTTTCAACGTGAAACAAGAGCAGGGAAAGTGTCGCAATATAACAGGTTTGAATGTAAGGCATAGTGAAATGATAAAGAGAAGGTCGATAATACATTGGAAAGATTGGTGTAAAGCCTATCCCTATATTTCAATTTCAAAATTATACCTTATATCTAGAGGATTTCACAATAGAAAAATGCCATTTTTTCTAGTAAAACCATCAAGAAATACTAGACCTGTGTTTAACGCACACAATGAAAGTAAAAACATAGGTCTGGTAAGAAAAAATCCATATATATATATATATATATATATATATATATATATATATATATATATTATTTATTTTATTTATTTTTTTATTTTTTGGGATTTTATGATGTATGCAAATTCTATTTTCATATATATATATATATATATATATATACATATACATGTATTCTCATGTACTTATGTTATTTAATGTGAAAGATTCCATTATAATACATAATTAACCAATGAATTAACAAATGCATTGGAACTTCTAGGGACATGTTGAAAAATGATGTAATGAAATGATCACTCAAGAAAATGTAAATAGTGATGAAGCAACACACGATGCCTAACATGGTAGACTTGATTCAACTGTGATACCATGAATTGAGAGTCCAAGTGAACCACTGGATGACATATGTCTAGAGAAATATCCTTGACTAAGATTTCAATGACCACACTATTCTCCGAAATTTCATTGGTAGAGTGAACAAGGAAGATGGCCCTTGAACTCATAAGTCTATTAGTGGGTGAAAGGAACACCTAGGAAGTGGAGGCAAAGTTCTCGGTACTATGCCTGGTTCCATTGGAACATCCTATATATATTTAAGAGGGTATGGACATATGAAAACCAAGCAAAAAGTGTGATAATAAAAAATTTGAAACTAAATGCATAATATAAAAGAAGAATAAATCATGTATTATATACATATATACATGTGGAAATTCCCACTTGTAGATCACCTAATAATGCAATATACTAAAGCAAAATACTTGATCTACTTATACAAACAATTATGCGGAAGCTTAATCTAATTAAGCAACATCAATAAGAACACATATAATTGATAAGAAGAAATCAATCACACATAACACAGAAGATATAACCAGGGGAAAGCAATAGCCTAAAACCCCAACTCTGTATTATCATACAAGTGGAAATCTTGTCCAAGTTACAAAAAGAATCAGCTCAAAAGCTTTCCTGCTCTCTCTGTAATCAAACAATGAAGCTCATAGACTCAATAGACAAGTATATATCCTCCTCAAGTCCTCCAAGCCCCTATTTCTTTGCGCAATTTTTCTTGGGGTCCAGTGAAGCCACATGTGTGAATTGGCCCCATCACACTCACTGAACAAGAAGAAGTAACAACGTAATTCTCTTGGATAGAAATCCTTCTGCATGCAAGGAATATTCACCAAGGAATATCCTAGCAACTGATAGTACATTGTCCCTCCATTTGATCTCAATTGGGTCTCTATCTGAACTGACATGCATGAGTTATGTATAAGAGAATATTCAGTTAACTGAAGAGCAGTAGTTATATGCAAGCATGCATTAACTAACTAAACTTAATTAATTTAAACAAACTATTTAAATCAATCTAACTAGACTTGACTCAGTTACCTGAGCCAACTAATTACATCTCAAATTAGAACTCATCCTTATCTCTTTAACTGATGGATAAATTACTCAATTAATGGAGAATCTATTGCATGTCCCCACATAGACTTCAAGTTTTATTTTCCTTAACTAATTAACTCAAGATGAATTAATTAATTAATTTTCAAACTACTATTAATATCAAATTCGAATTTTACTTCCTATTATAGTTTAGGGACTAACTAAAATAGGAAGGTATCTCGAAATGCTATTTATAGAAAATTTATTTTTAGCACTTTCAATTTTCATCCATTGTAGCTAAGTTCAACACTGGATGAAACTGCTATTTATAGCAGTGCTATTTTTAGCATTTCTTGTTGCTATCTTCAACAATACACAACATGATGTTGTTAGATAAGTTAAGTAATGTAGTGATCACTACTAGTTACGAAGCAAGGATTCCTATTGATTTGTATGAACTTATGGGCTATTTTTGGAAACATATGACACACCATGCTAGTTCCATGCCACATATATTGCCACATTTCGAAACGTTGATGAATCCAAAGAGAACCTAGAATCATATCATTATCATGAAATACCTGAGGACATAAAGGGTGAGTGGCATTATAAGGTAATATAACTCAATTATGATGGCCATCAAGACACAATGGAGGCACTAGACACTCATCAATCGAGGGGTTTGGAGTGAAAAATCCAATGGAAGGTTAGGTACTTGAAATCCCATATTTGACTAGGTCCAAGGGTGGTGTTTCACTAAACAACCTAGGAAATCCCCCCTAGCCTGATTCAAGGTTTTATTTTCCAAGACCCACCATTTATAAATATGGGAGAGTTCAGGGATCATAAGGCATATTCTCCCTTGACATGTCATTTGAATCAATGACCTAGAATATAACCTTATTTGAAGGTAACTCAATATTGAGGGAGTCATGTGAAGTTGATGGACTAATGATCCGTCTTGGAAAAGTAGACTAATCATATTCCTTATTGAGATGGAGTGTATGATTAGCATTAGTAGATGTTGGTAGGACGATTTGAGAGGAAATCAATTCCATAGTAGGTGGCATTATGCTCCCATGAGATTGGGATTATGTAGACACAACCTAAGGATCAAGAGTTCTAAGAGTTCCAATGGTGATAGAAGAGATCATGTAAATGGTGGAAGTAGGTAAATATGGGTTTGGCAGAGGAAGGAGAAATGTACCCACCGATGAGGAATCTTTGAACATTCCATCTCTAACACTTATTGTGGTACTAGGGTAATCTCTTATGAATGACATAAATGGGTTATAGTTAACGTGCAAGTCAAGTATGTAGCATTATAACTGGTCTATTATGACAATATTCCCTTCATAAGGGAAATTTAAGACCTTGAGGACCAAGGAGATGATATTTTTCATAGCACAAAACTAAAATCACATGAGTAACAATTTATAATCCAATGGGGTGTAAATGGCTTCAACTTTGATCAAAACTACTTTACCCTTTAACTTAATAAGTAGAGTAGGAAATATCCCCTAGGGTTGCAAGGTATGCCCATCAAATGCTTTCAATGTAGTTTGAGATTGTGACAAGGGGGATTATCCAAGAGAATGCCAACACTTCAATGACATGTTATAAGTCAATGTTCCTTCTATATTATGAACATTCTTCCCAAAAACATGTGCCATATTTTAAAAGACGATTTCATGGGAATGATGGAAAGGATTGAATTTGGATTGAAATTAATTATGTTAAATTATGAGGGATCAATCCTAAAAATAGTGATTAAAAGAGATTTTCAATGCACAGGGAAGCTTTTCAATGCTTCAAGAGTAGACATGGCACTCAATTCCTAAGCTAAATATTCATCAATATTCTAATTATGAGTAGCCCTCTTACTATGATTATGTGTTGAATTCAAAGTATTCCCTTAGGGGACGAAGCACCACTCCATTCAATGAATTTTCAATTTGTAGAGGGCCATCAGGATGAGAAGGTGTCAGTAGATCCTTGTTGAAGGAAAATCCTTCACATGTAGACAAAAAGGGACTACATCATGTACACCATCAAGAACACATACATTGCACATGATAAGAAAGATTGGCAAGAAATTCTAACTATATTTGCATTAAGTCTTCATGTGAATTTATCGATTATGGGAATGGTTGGAGCAGTTGTACCCACTCCAACTAATCACTCGTTATATTTACTATTTGCATTCATCCCTTATTATGTAGATTTAATTATACTAAGTATGATGGAAATTACATAGTCCTAAGAGGCCCCTCCACATCTTCCCCACCCTCAATTCCTTACTTGGCATGAGAAAGTTTGCAGAAACAATAATATGACATGTTTACTTTTTAGCCTTCATATTAAATTTGGTAGCTGCTTATGTAGTCAGTGAGTCTCTCTAGTGCCCTTTTTCTACTTGCCAAATAAGGTCCTCTTGACTCTCTTGCAACACCATCATGTATAAAAAATGGTGTCTGGCTCATCTTGTGCTCATATCGCAACTGCACACACCTTATGATGGAGCTCATTCCTCAACCTACCTACCATTTATCCACTTTTTGGCTTTAGAGGTCACAAACCAAAGAAATGTTCTACTACTTTATACCAGGGGGCTCAATTTGTTCAATTTTCCATTGTCATCATCTTGTATATTCATTTTTTTACATATGGGTTCAAATTATCTAGTCATATTCTTGATTGCTTTCTTCACTCCTCACCTATTTCAAGTGTTTCTGTCAAAGAATTTTTACTTATCATATCAAAAACTATATCAACTTTGTCTACTACTTTGTTGCTATTGTATGTTTTCTATTGTGGCAAACATGGTTGTGCTCTCTATTAATTTGTTGCTTATTCTATTATTACTATTATTTTATGGAGGTATATGTAATTTTTATTTGATATATTACATGAATGACACTTTTCTTTATTCCATTGTCAACGTTGGGACTTTTACAACAACTATTGACTTAATATCTACCAGTGTTTGCAAGAAGTTGATATTATCAACTGGAAATTGATTTAAATCACAAATACTCTAACTAAACGACTCAATATACATCTAATTAGCTATTTTAGACTTAATAGACAAGCTTCATGTAAGTCACTTTTTGAGAAAGACTCCATTTCATATAATATCTATATATTTGTTTGTAAAAAAATAAATCCAAAGTTAGAATGTTTATCAACAATGTGACAATATTTCTATGGGTTAGTTTAGTTAATTTTTGTGGCAGACCGGTCAAGTTGACTCCACTAATTGGTTGAAGTCAACTTGACCATATTTTATTCAAGTTGATTATATTAGAAAATCCTTATCTTGATTGCAAATTCTCCAAACTTGCTTACATGGATGCTTGGCCTGCCTCTTTGTTATCATTTACATAGACAAACATTAAAGTAAATTATCAAAATTGTTTATTGCCTGAAAAATTTAAAAGCTAGAAATCCATGTTATATTTTGTACCTCATTATGTTTGATATATATCCTTTCTCGGCACATCATTTAGAGTATGGCTCGAGGCATCAAATTCAAATCCTCCTTGGTTCCTTTGCAGAGGCATAAATGCGAGCTAGAGAAAGTTATATCCAAGATTCTGCACCAATATATCTCCAAGCAACCTGCTGAGGTGGAAACTTCATTTACACGCTTTTATATGTTTAATGAAATCATAACATGGACTAAGATTCAATGAGAGTGCATTATAGGCCAGATGAGACCTGTCCACCCAGAAAAATAAGCAGAACACATACTAAAGATACTGAAATTAGAATCTTCCATACTTTTTGTTTTTTTATTTAGTTTTCTTTGGGATGTATTGATTGCATGAAGGAAAGAAACTCATGCAAATAAAAAGAGGAATAAGCTCATGCAAATGAGAAGAGGAATAAAAATTGGTGTAGTATATAAATCACTAAGGAAAGAATATGTGTGTACCTAAATTAATGCAGCCATATAAATTAAAAAGTTGATAAACATTGATAGACATCAATCCATAAGAAGAATCAAAACACTTACTTCATCATATATCTCATGTTTCTCAAATAAAGAAAAAAATCATAAAAATTAATTAAATTACAACTTTATTTAAAATTATTATTGTTGTTGTTGTTAATGATAAAAATTATATATATATATATATATATATATATTTGAAAATGTATGTCACAAGATGCTTAACCATGGAGATTCACCCCACTTTATCTTGTATAATATAAGCTTTGTTAAAATATCATCGTCCAATACCATATTTTATCAAACCACATGCCCAAAAAACCATAAATCCATATGACACTTGTTCATATGACATTTTTATAAATAATGAATTTATTAAAAAGACAAAATAGGCATAACTACTTTGAAGATAAATATTAGCCTTTTATTTATGTATACTACTAAGAATACTCTATGGAGTGTTGGGTATGAGTTATATTATTTTCACAACTAGTTGTACGTTGTGGCAAGCGTAACGGGGGGGTCATAGGGAGGGTGGCAGCCCCCCGTCAAGGAGTTTGCAAGGGGGCGAGCCCCCCTGAACAGGGTCCAGGGCAATGCCTTGATAGTTGCGAAGACCTAGAGATGGTTGGCGGACCTACCCATGGTTTTGTGCATGTGGTTTGCACATGGTTTTGGGCATGATGGTTTTCTGCCCATGTTATTTTGTAGATCTGGTCAAGGGAACTATGGTTATGTTCTAATCCAAGATTAGCGGATTGTGGTTTATGAATGCTTCGGCATGTATATATATGTATTGTAATATTGAAATGAAAATTATGAAAAATCAATATAGTAGTCTTGGTTTTGGGATCTATGGGGAAATCTTTGTGTATATTTCTTTTATGTTCTCGCCATTATATATTTTTCTGTTTTAAGAATTCATTTGCAGCTGATTTTTGTATAGGGTTAAAATCTACATGGACGTTAAAGCCTTACCATCCATCTAATAATTATTAGTAATTAAATTAAATTTGTGGATGCCATAATCCAAAATATACACACCTATATGCATAATAATAAAAAATTAGTATATAAATTAATATGTATATATGTAGATGAGTGAATGGATTACAGAATTTATAGTCTAGACAGTATGAAAGGATCGAATTTTTCTATGAAAGGATTTATTATTGGAATGTAGTAATATTCATGAGATTAATGGCACCGTCAGACAACTTTTAGGCTTTGCAACTGTAATAAAAAGGTATACTACATATATTTTTTCCCCAAGGAAAAATCATAACTTTCATTATATAAAATATTGAAAATTACATGTTGTAGATGCTGTAAAAGGAACATATGTCAAAATTGTCGGCCATGTATGCCACTTGTTGTATTGAGTCTAAAAAGTGACTGATACATAATTGTAACTTGAAAATCAAATACATAAAAAATATATACAACTCATACTTCTAATAATCAGAAGAATATGCACAAAAGAGGTCCATATATGAGTTGTGAAGAATTAGGTAGATGTTGCCAACTGTGGTTGATGATCAATGAATGGCCACCTGTGAAAATACTCATAGAACTTTTGTCCTATCTATTCCTATATCATCCAAGAACCAAAAGGTTATTGTGTTGCTCTCTTGGAAAGACTGTTGGAAATCTGGTTCCTTTCCCTGTAGATATGATGACAAGATATATAGTCAAACTGTGATTTTAAAGTAATAATTTCATCCAACAAATTCCCGAGTGTGTGCATGTGACATTCTAGCTTATGATTGAACCAATTAATGACAAGTTTAGAATCACCAAAAATATGCAGTTGCTGACATCCTTTCTCAAGGGAAAAAATAAGTAGTCTAAGACTATTAAGCTTTGAATAGCTATTAGTGCCTCTCCCTAAACCCATCTTCATCTTGTAATAATGGTATTCATTTAAATACAAAAATGCTCCTCTGCCACAACCATCTTGTTGAGCTGATCCATCAAAATATGCCCAAGGAAAATTCTTGTCAATGATTTCTGCAGAAATGTTCCTGTGATTTTGTTTTTGTTCATCTTCAGAGATCATGTTATATAGAGCCACTATGTGGGAATAGGTGAAAGTCTAGTTTGGGACCTTATCTTGAAAAATATTTTTGTTTCTTCCTAAAGAAATACCCTAATAGACCAAAAGGGGCATATTTCGAAGCTTTGAAGGATGAGCTCTATTCTACAATGATTCCCAAGCTGCTTGAATAGTATCTCCCTGCCACCTAATATTGATTTCCAATTATTGATATATGTGATTCCATATTTGGAGTGTTGTGGGACAATGTAGGAACAAGTATACTACATATATTGTATCCATCATATATATCTATATATATGTTCATATTCTAAGGGGAAAAGACATATATTTTATTTATAAGAAAAATAAAGTACATTTAGTGTAGATTCCAAAGCATTATAGAGGCACAAAGGCCCCAAAAAAATGTCTAGTCATATGAGTCTATTATCCATTACATATGTGAGTGCATCATTTTCTATTAATAAAACAATATCCTACCATATATGATATCTTTCAAAAAAAAGAATGTGCATGATAAAATATGATAACATCATTTCTTTCCCCACAAGAAAATTATTTTCTTAGGACAACATGCTCTTTTGTAAGATCCCTCGACTACCAACTAGGTATATAACCTAAGTTACCCAAAATAGGTTCTTTTTTCTCCATTTTGTTTCTCTTTATTTAATATATAAATAATTTATATATCTTCATAAGTACACCACACACACACACACACACACATAGAGAAAGAGAGAGAGAGAGAGAGTGATAAGCTTTTAATTAAATCATATAAATCCCTAAGAAATGTTTGAATATATAACTAACTTTTCTCTTATCCAATGATAACATTAAAATATTGAAGTTTCAATCATGAAATATGTCTTCTCACATAAAACTCGTCCATGTTTCATACAAACATTCAAAATGGATGCATATTATTTTCATATGTTAACAATACTCTATATAGGTTTTGTATCATTCTTTTGGCATTTTATAGTACATGAAAACTAAAAACATTAATCATAACATAAATTATAAGTTTTCAAAAAATGAATAACTCATCATATCCCAAAAAATTCATTCCATGCAACATAAAGTTCAGATATTAACAATCGATCCAATCATTTGAAGAATCTTTCTTTGTAGCAATACCCTATATTTTAAACATAAAATTTTATCATTTTGGAAATATTTGATACCATTATGAAACCATCAAATGATCACAACATGGGGATTCATTTCCATTTCCTCTTCTCAATAACTTATTTACTGACATCATTGTCAAAGATTCTTACTCGTGCTAGAAAGTACTATGCCTTTTCTTTTGGCTCATATATTGTTGACTCCACTAGAATACTATCTTCTTAAATATCAAGTATTCTAACTTGAATAATTTTACTAACTAAGAAATAGTCATTATTCCTTTCAAATCCATTTATCTTACTTCAAAATTAGTTTTCTTAACTATCCCAAAACAACTAAAATTAATCTCTTTATGTATTGTTGAAGGGAAAAATTCCCAAGGGCTAGGGTTGAGAGCCCCAGTAGAGTGGAATAAAAATATAAGGACAACTCATCTAATCAGATCAAGCACTTGAATTCAAAAAAGTTTATACTAGAGACGTACCCAAAGGTCCTACGTTTGAATTAGATATCACACGGTCCAAACCCTCAATCTTCTTCCAAGATGTGCAAACTTGCAAATATATCATAGAACGCAAGTAGGTCACAAAATCTAAAGTACAAGTGTGTGTGTGTGTGTGTGTGTGTGTGTGTGTGTGTATACACACTTGCACTTTGGATTATGTGACCTGCTTGTGTTCTATGATATATTGATGTTAGATAATCATAAGCATCATAACAAATTAACATTCATAAGATAACAATGCAATTTGGAAACATGACGTGAGTTTCTTTATTAACTAAAAGAGACAAGAATGGGTGAAGCTAAACTTTATTGTAACCAAAGGTACTAACGAAACTTTCCTCTAGATCCATCCAACCTTAGCCATCAAATACTTCCTCTCCACTATATTTAATAAGATGCTAGATAAGAAGGTCAAGCATCTCTGCAAGGAAAAAGGGTTTCCTATAGGCTAGGAGTGCAAGAGGCATAGGAAAAATATAAACATGGTATGGGGAAATTTGGGCATAATATGGATACCTATCATTAGGAAAGAATTTGGACTATCCAAGGGGTGTATATATACCACCTCAAACTAGTTAATTTGGTTAGGCCACAAGCTCCTATAGATGGGATTATGATAAAACTCGTAAACTCCTGATCCGTATTTAAGTAGGAACACAACAAATTACAAATATAACCATAAATACAGAGATGCAATAGAAATAAAACTTCATTTCATTAATATCAAATACTGAAATATGCTTACAACCAGAATGGAAATAAGACTAGCTCGAGCAATGGTCGCTTATCTCTAAGAAGAGATGTGGCAGCTACATGCCTCTAAACTAAGTTACAATGAGGCTCAAGGTCCTTTTTTATTATTTAACAATAAGAGAAAACCCTAAACAACCAAAACCCTAACCCGAGGAGATGTAACACCAAGAGTTTATGGGCCGTGTTTGGGTTAGTTGGGCAACCAACTTCCCAGGGTCATAACTTGTCATATTATCTCTGTTTGACACTCATGATACCCCGTTGGAAATATCTCTCTGAGGAATACGACAGAAAACATGACTTGAATAAGTCATTGGTGGTAGATTTCCAAAAAACGTCATTTAGGGCCTCAAAACGGCTCTGGAAGTTTAGGATCCGAAAAATTGCTAAAAATAGTCAATTGTGTTATAATTAAGGAAACTGAAAAACTGAAAGAAACAATGGCGGGGGTCTAGGTGGAATTGGCAGGTGGCCACCAATATCCACCTGGATCATTCCTCCCCCCATAGGAAGAAATGGTCCCCATTGCGCTGAGTTCCTCCTTGAGATGAGGAAATTTCTGCTAAACTTGGTCCCTGGTGAGCCACTTGCCCTGGTGAAGTAGTTGGCTTACTTTGACAACTTGATACAGTTGGATCTTCTGCTAGCGAGCATTCTTGATCTACATGTCCATGATCTGATTAGTTGCAACTTGTTCCATGCAGTCTGGATTTAACTCTGTTGGTGTGAGTTGTTCTGCAATGTAGGATGTGTCCAGTAATGGTGGGAAGCATGGTCGAGGGAGGTCCACATTGAACACTTGGTGCAAGCCAAGGAATGGGGGAATGTTGTGCTGCAAAGCATTGTTTCCCACAGCCTTATTAATGGTGTAAGGACCATATCGGAGTGGTTTGAGCTTTCGATGGGATCTTATAAGGCATTCTTTCTACAGATTCCGCCAGACTTTATCGCCCACTAGAAATTTGTGTGGCACATGATGTTGATCATGTCGCTACTTGTACTTGAAATTTTCCACAATGGAGTGGCAATATATCGACTCATTAGATAGAAGTTCTCTGGGAGTCAGATTGAATGAATGCTTGACCTAACAGAGCAATGGTGCCCCTGTGGGTGAGGAGAAGATGTCCCTGTATTCTTTCATGATCGTATCCACCTGCTTCTGCTGCGTGGAGGAACCCTTCTTGGGGGCCATGGATGTGGCTATGATCTTCCCCTTACTTTGAGAGTGAACCAGAAAGAAAATAAATTTCCTAGTCTAGGAGATGATCTTATTGCATTTCTTAGTAGAGATCAAAGAGGTGGTGGTAGGTGGGGCTACCTCTGGTATCCTGTATAATGAATTACCCAAAGAAATAATAACAGCGCGAAGCCTTGAATCATACACAACATGTCGCTTCCATAAGTATGGTTGTCCTTATAATACATCACAAGCTTCAAAAGGTGCAACATCACACAATACCTCATCTGTGAAGGGCTTGATGTTGTATGGAAGGCGACACTGTTGGTGGACTCGGAGATCTCTTCCTTGGTGAAGCCACCCAATTCTATATGGCTGCAGGTGTGGTATGGTCAATAGCCCCAACTGCTTCACGACCTCTGCTGAAATGAGGTTCTTTTAGCCCCCACTGTCAATAATGAATTGCAGCGACGAACCCTTCACCCACATCTGTGAGTGGAAAAGGCGCTCCCCCTCCTCTGGATCTTCGGGCTCATTCTTCTAGATCTTGGTAGTGGCAACAGTGGCGCTAGACTTCGCATTAATAATCTGCTTCCCTTTTCCATTCCTCTTGTTGGGTTCTAAATCATGGTTGGAACATGCCTCTGATTTTGAAGCCTTCAACTCGGCCACTGGTGATTGCTTGGCCTGACACTCGCTTGTGTTGTGGATGGAGCTCTTATGGAACTTGCACCACTTTCCCGTTTCCTTCTTCAGCTTTGCAGTGTTGTCCTTTGCTTGTGGCCTTGGTGAGATGTCTTGGGTTGTCATGCCTTGGATTTGTCCTTTGTTCTGCGTTTGGGGGCACCTTTCCCTTGCTTTTCATTCACTTATACAAAGTCTTGTTTCTTCTATTTAAACTTCTACTTGATCTTGACGATGTATCGATACTCCGTGCCAAGCGAGGAGATGTCTAGGAATGCCATCTGGTCCTGGATGTACCTATGTAGGCAGTCGTGGTATTTGAGTACCAAATGCTGCTCAGAATCCTTGATACCCAACTTTGTGTAAAGGGTATGAAAAATATTTGTGAACTTTGGCACATCTTGGTCCCTTCCCTACCACAGCATGGTCCACTTTATGTATTTATCCTCATAGCTTCCGACAGGGTAGTACTGCTCCTTGATGGCATCTCAGAATGAATTCCAAGTGGGTGTGGTTGAAAACAGTGAGGTCGTACTTTCATCCTTCTACTTGTAATAGGCTTCCCACCAGTCCTTGTCGTGGGGGGTGGCTTTGAGAAGAGAAACAGTAATCTTTTCCCGGCTAGAAAAATCATGAACAGAAAAATACACTTCTAGTAGATTTAACTATTTATCTATGACATTTGCATCTATCTGAACCTCGAATATGGGGATTTCAAAGTTAACTTGTACCTTAAATGGTGTGGCGTTTCCAGAGTATCTACTGGAGGTAGATGTGTCGCCCCTGGGTAGCCGCTGAAGGATCTGGGCAAAGTTGTCCATCATCGCATTCCTTTGTCGCTCGAGGGCTTCTTCGAGCAAGATTTTGATAGGATCTCCTACCCCTTCATCTTTCTTTTCATCCGCCATGGGATGTCATTAGGATTTGCAAGGCTGATATTTCTAAGGTTTGACAAGTTCGAGCCCTAACTCCTTATATCCCAACCTCGTTGGGGACACGCAAAGAAAAACAGATAAAGAGAAGACCGCTCTAATACCACTGATCCGAATTTAAACAGGAACGAAATAAATTACAGATATAACAATAAATACAGAGATGCAGTATAAATAACACCTCATTTCATTAATATCAAATACTAAAATATTCTTACAAACAGAATGGAAATAAGACTAGCTCGGACAATGGTAGCTTATCTCTGAGAAGAGATGTGGCAGCTACATGCCTCTAAACTAAGTTACAATGAGGCTCAAGGGCCTTTTTATTATTGAACAATAAGATAAAACCCTATATAACCAAAACCAAAACCCTAACCCAAGGAGATGTAACACCAATAGTTTATGGGCCTCGTTTGGGTTAGTTAGCCAGCCAACTTCTTGGGGTCGTAACTTGGTCATATTATCTCCACTTGACGCACATGATACCCCATTGGAAATATCTCTCCGAGGACTACGACGGAAAACACAATATCAAAAAAGTCCTTGGTGGTAAATTGCCAAAAAAACATCATTTAGGGCCTTATAACAGCTCCAGAAGTTTAGGACCCGAAAAACTGCTAAAAATAGTAAATTGTGCTACAATTAAGGAAACTGAAAAACTGAAAGAAACAATGGTGGGGGTCCAGGTGGAATTGGCGGGTGGCCACCAATATCCACCTAGATCTACCCCACCCGAAAAATTGCCTTTTATATACTTTTTCAAATTTTAATATGCAAGTATTGTTCATAAGAACAACATATGTACGCACTTTTATAGTTGGCAGAGTCACATATCGATTTTGAAAAAAACATTTTTGAAATAAGGATAGATCTGCAAGGGGAAAGGGAGTTTCCCAAGCCATATAAAAGTATCTGGTCTATAGGAGTGATGAAAGATGCTATAACAGATGTCCCAAAATGTATGAGGTCAGAAGGGGTATTGATAGCTTAAATACATTAAGTATAAAGAGGATTCATTCAAAAGGCTCAAGAGGATATCACCATATTCCAGTACATAAAATACATGTAGAAGGAGTAATAAAGAAAACTCATATCTGAGGCAAGCGTACCCATGCTCAGAGATAGTAAAACATGTCTAATGATTAAGTATAATGTGGATCTAAGATGCATACATAAGTGTGACGAAGACCATAAGAATACATAATGGAACAACAAATCAAAGTTGTCAAAGAAAACAATGAAGTTATGTCTTAGTATCATATAGGAAGATATTTGTACAAAATATGTTGTATAATTGATCCCCGCAAGAGTACCAAAGTCACATGAATGGAGTAGTGGTATTGAAAAACAAGTCGGTGCCAACATATATGATGTTGTTGAAAGAGTGTGCAACATATAAGTATGGATGCCACTGGCAGAAAGTTGAAGAAATTTTCAAGTGATTTGAGATGTTGGCACAACCCGAGGTCTTCACTGACTAAAGATAGTACATTTCTACACCATGGGAATAAATTATTTGAAGTCAAACATGTGATAAATCATTTTATTATTGGTCATTGATATATACCATTAATAACCATTAATACATGTGAGACAAATCACTAAAATTAATAATAGTGTCAAGGTGCCCCAGTACAATATAACAAGTGTTAATAAAGGATTTGAAGTTGAACACTTGAAAGAATATATCGATCAATGGACATTGATGTATTCCCACTTTCAATAGTGAAGGAGTCTATTATTGATGACTGCAAACCCTAAGGTACTGATAAATGAACTCTAGACCTTGTTCCCAGAGAAATGAGTTGAAGTTGATGGGAAAAGATCCACTGGAAGGAAGGCATTAAGGCATCCCATATCAACCATCACGAGTGTAACTCACAGACCAATAATTTGGAAGGACTTAGACGAATAAGAATGGAGTAACCACCACCAAGTACATTTATGGCATGCATGAGATAAAATTAGAACACGAAAGAAATCCTCTGAACCAACCAATAATGAAAGCTGACACAGAGGCAAGGAATCCACCAATAGTGTCAAATGGAAACCAAGGTATTACATGAATCCTAATGTGTGATAATGTAATTTGGTGTCAAGAACAAGAGAAACCACCCAGTCAAAGACCCATGATGTTGATCAATTTTGGGGACAAGGCCACCTATCAATGATGTAAATAGTGTTGGGGTGGAATTCTACGTCTACTTTGATAGAAATTTATTGGAGTTGATAAGAGAAGACCCACCAGGAACAAGTCAATGAGGAACTTCTTTTTTGACATGAGTAAATAACAAAAGAGTCGATATAATACTGAGAATAACTTAACAGATTAGGTATGGGCGACAAAAATGGGTTAAGAGACACCACAGAATGGCCGACACAAAGGCTAACTTCCCTTGAACAAAATCATGATATTTTGTGACTTTAAGGAAACATAAAATGAACTTTGTATAAGTTTGTGATGTAGGAGGCATCAAAAAACTCTCCATATGATTGGAAGGGTAACCAACCAAAGGAGTAATGACCCTAAGACAAGGTTTTTGGCTTCCTAAAAGTCAAACTAAATCCCAACCTGATGGAGGGAAAGATTCCTTTTTTAAGTGTTTTGTTCAAGGGTGACATTACCGACTCTCCTGCGAAAGCGATGAAATAAAATGTTCATGTTCCCTCTCTTTTTTTGAAATATTTGAATTTTTTTTGTCTTTTTCGTATTATAACGCCTGAAAAAGAATAAAATACACTACAAGAAAAAAGGACATTGGTGAGGGGCGAAACATGTCACCATAAGCTCACTAGTGACGGTCAAAAGAGTATTCATCACCAAAAATTGAATGTCACCAAAGGTGGCATCGCCAAAAGTATAGGTGTTGTAGTGACATACAAAGTCTGTCACCAATAATGATTTATAATGATGGATAGTGACCATCACCATTTCATATGAGCAATGGTGATGGACCATAGCCTCCATCACCAAAAATTGAACGTCACCAAAGGTGGCGTTGCCAAAAGTATAGGTGTTTTAGTGACATTCAAAGTTCATCACCAATAATGATTTATAATGACGGATAGCGACCGTCACCATTACATATGAGAAATGGTGACGGGCCATAGCCTCGGTCACCAAAAACTAAACGTCACCAAAGGTGGCGTCACAAAAAGTATAGGTGTTATGGTGACATTCAAAGTCCGTCATGAATATTGATTATAATGACGGATAGTGACCATCACTATTTCATATGAACAATAATGATTTATTGTGATGGATCTTTAATGGTCGTCACTATTGGTGCATATATATGGTGACATTTATTGACCATCACCAAAAGCCGCATTGCTAGAAGTATAGGTGTTGTGGTGACATTCAAGGTCTGTCACGAATAATGACTATAATGACGGACAACGACCATCACCATTTCATATCAACAACAACAATTTATGGTTACAGACCTTTGAGGGTTGTCACTATTGATGTGTATATATGGTGGCGTTCGTTGACCGTCACCATTTCATATTTTTAGTGAGGGTCGAAAATTGTCACCAAAACTCATTGGTGATGGTCAAAAGAGCCTCCTTCATCAAAAATTGATCGTCACCATTCCATATGGATGTCAAGGCACAATGGAATCGAACCACCAACCTAATTCTTGTAAAGTAGGTGCTCTTCCATTGAGCTAGCACCCTTTAAAGAATTATATTTTTTAAAATTAGACCTTGAAACATCATAAATTGTAAATTCTACAACTTTCAATAAATTAAAGTCTTGGCAATATTTTACTAAACAGGAAAACCAACATCAAAGTTGTAGGTCCCTACCTAATGGTTATTGAAGTTATGAAAATTGGGTGGAGGGAAAAATAGTTATGTATAAGAGAATCAATATGTTCATTTGAATACTCAATTAGAAGTGAAACTCTAAAGACATTTATAACCTATAAATGACCTATAACTATCAAATGCACCAAATATTGCAAATTAAATGTCATAAGTGGATAGCATATGGAAGAAGAGGAGGCAGGGACTTGGAACCCTTGTACATCTTGGCATGCCTTAGCACCTGGCACATCTTAGCTTGTTTGACATGTCTTCATACTATCTGGCACATCTTAGCATGCCCTAGCATTTCTTAACACACCTTGGAAGTCATGACCTCACAACTAGCATTGAATTTTTTCATGACTTTGGAACCTTACATTCACTAGAACACCTTGGCACTCCCTAGTTGTCATGCCCTTTGTTATCCTCCATAATGTCCCAGGCTGATGAGGAGATCTACAGAGGTAACCACAAACCAAGCTTTTATTTTGGTAACTATCCCTACCAAACTAGAGAGGGCTCTCTCTATTAAATCATAGCCAAGAGATGACTGAAATGTAAAGGATTTTAGGCTAGATAGCTAGGCTCAGGTGCGTTTTTGGAAAATTTAGGGACTTGGAACTCTATCCACCAATGTCTTGTCTAGAAGGGACTTTGTCAAGGAGGCAAGGACTTGGACCTCTGTCTAGGATAAAACACCTAACATGCATGACAAAATCTCCCTAGAATAGAGTACCTCCTACCTAGAAGAGTGTCCCTTGCTCAAAATATAGAACCCTTCTCTACTGTGCACTTTTCTTAAAGATAAATCTATGCATAAAATAGTACTAAGAAAAACACCTAAATTTTAAAAAGTGAGCATCTAATTAAAAGTATAAAACTATAATAAATATGGCTCTATATAAGTTTGGGAAACACTAGACAAGCATGCTTTCATACAACAACAATAAGATGCCTAAAATTGATGTGATTCTTTCATCATTTCTATACCCTCACAGCAAAACTGGAATCTATAGCATGTACCCCAAGGCTGTATGCATCTGTTGAAGGTGTAGATTGAAAGGATATGCTAATATGAAGTACTATTGAAGGAGAAACACCTTCAAAACAATAGATAAAGTCTACTATGAATTCAACCCATTTTCACACAGACCAAGGCTGCTACTAGGTACATTTCTCCGCTGAATGGAAACTGTAATGTATTATAGTGCTACTGAAGAAAAAAACACCTTTAGTGCAATACGAATAAAACTCTAACAGATATTGTCACTTTGGCCTCGATTTTCGATGATCTCATCAATATACGTAACAACTTCGATAATTGAAAAACTAAAAGGTGAGATGCATAGATCATTTGAAATGACAAATTTGGGCATACTTTATTATTGTTTAGGAGTGTTAGTATAGAAAATGAAAGGTAGCCTGTTACGTCTTTATGTCACAGGCCAAGGATGCAAAGAAATACATAAAATATTAAATAGCATGGTATAAGTTGATTATAGGTTCTTTTGAAATGGGAATGGAATTCTCCATGTGCGGGTTCTAATCTAGTGGATATAACTTTAAATAAGAAACTGATAGTTATGGGGTTGAAATTGTCTCACAATTCATGAAAAATCCCAAATCTGTTCACTAGAAACAAGCAAAGCGAGTCATCAGGTTTATGGAATGGAACACCATATTCACAAGAAGATAACTTGAAATTAGTCAAGAATATTATTTCTCGTCTTCATGTATGTGTGTGCTTTGAAAAGATAACCACATCCAAAGACTCAATAACAACTTTGGTAAAGTGTATAGATGTGAAGCACTTCTAATAAAACCCAGGCTCAATAACAACTTTGGTAAAGTTTATAGATGTGAAGCACTTCTAATAAAACCCATCGCTTAATGATAATTGATTGAGGAATATGTCGAAGGTTTCAATCTTGCACTCAGTCATAAAAAGGAAGTTGGGGTATCTAGCATCTTGCCAACAAACTGACTCCAACCATAATGTGAAAGGTAGGTTAACTGTGAAACCTCTTTCCCACTTTGTAGTGTTGTTCCCTCTTGAATTCCAACAGGTATCTGGATGCTTAGATCCATAAAACTCGTGCCAAGTAAACTCTGCATGATACAATTATGACATGCAAGCTTGACACATGCTCTAGTTTCCCTCTAAAAGAGGGTAAGTCAAAATATTATGAAAATCTTAACTATAATTTGATCATACACTATTGAGGTATTGCATGGACTAAACAGTATACTATCAATGCACTAATGAAGAACTCAAAATAAACAAATTTCTTATTGCTACAATAGCGCCTCTTGGAATTCTTGGATAAAGCGCCTAACCTGCATGGAAAAAGATTGCTAGAATAGAGTACCTCCTACCTAGAAGTGTGTCCCCTACTCAAAATATAGAACCCTTCTCTACTATGCACTTTTCTTAAAGATAAATCTGTGCATAAAACAAAACTAAGAAAAACACCTAAATTAAGAAAAGTGAGCATATAAGTCAAACTATAAAAGCATACTAAATATGGATGTATCTAAGTTTGGGAAACACTAAACAAACATGTTTTCATACAACAACCACAAGATTCCTAAAATCGATGCACTTTTTTCATCGTTGTTACAACCTCATAGGAAAGCTATAATCTACAACACGTATCCCAAGGCTTCATGCATCTACTAAAGGTGCAGACTGAAAGGATCTACTGAGATGAAGCATTGTTGAAGGAGAAACACCTTCAAAACAACAGATAGAGTCTAATGTGCATTCAACCCATCTGCACACAGGCCAAGGTTGCTACTGGGTACACTTCTCCCCTAAATGGAAACTACAGTGTATTGTTGCTCTACTGAAGGAGAAACACCTTCAGAGAAACACGGATAAAACTATAACATATATTGTCATTGTGGTATTAGTTGTATAATATCTCATCAATATAGGTAACAACTTCGATAATTGAAAAACCAAAAGGTGAGCTACATAGATCATTTAAAATGATATATTTGGTCATACTTTATTATTTTTTAGGAGTGTTAGTATAGAAAATGCAAGGTAGCATGTTGCATCTTTATGTCATAGACCAAGGATGTGAATAAATACAGAAAATATTAAATAGCATGGTACAAGTCGATTGCAGGTTCTTTTGAAACAAGAATGGAGTTCTCCTTATGCAAATTCTAATCTATTGGGTATAGATTTAAATAATAAATTTATAGTTATGGGGTTGGAATTGTCTCACGATTCATGGCAAGTCCCAAATTTGTTCACTAGAAAGAAGTAGAGTGAGTCATCAGGTTTATGAATGGGAACACCCTATTCACAGGTAGATAACTTCAAATTAGCCGGGCATATTATTTCTCCTCTTCTTGTACGTGTGTGCTTTGAAAAGCTAACCACCTCCAAAGACTCAAGAACAACTCTAGTAAAGTTTATAGGTGTGAAGCACTTCTGAGAAAACTCATCACTTAATGACAATTGAGTAAAGAATATGTTGAAGGATTCAATCTTGCACTCGGTCATAAAAAGGAAGTTGGAGTATCCAACATCTTGCCAACAAACCGACTCCAACCATAATGTGAAAGCCAAGTTAACTGTGAAACCTCTTTCCCACTTTGTAGTATTGTTGCCTCTTGAATTCCAACATGTATCTTGCTGCTTAGATCCACAAAACGTGTCCCAAGTAAACTTTGCATGATACAATTGTGACATGCAAGCTTGACACACACTCTAGATTCCCTCTAAAAGAGGGTAAGTCAAAATATTATGATAGGCTTAACAGTAATTTGATCATACACTGTTGAGGTATTGTATGGAATAAACAATATACTAGCAATGCACTAATGAAGAACTCAAAATAAACAAATTTCTTGTTGCTACAATAGTTCCAATATTGGGATTCTCCAAGGAGCCACTAATTTATACACGTTTGGAATCTTTACTTGGTCTACAGAAAGATTAAGCAATGCTAGTGATCACTCTTTTCCCTCCCATGGAAGGTCTATATAGAGTCAGCAATAAATTGATTTAAAAGTGAGGTATATGCCTAACAAATAGGAGTCCGACTCTTCAACTCTAATTTAGTGGCAAGGAAATATTCAATTGTAAATGCTTGATCTTCTAAAGTGTAAATTACTAGATAAATTTCTAGTGTAAACTTGTCCATTGTCCACATATCCCAAAAAACCATGTATGTCTGGACTTTGGTTGTGTGTAAGAGAGGGGAGACCACATAAATATTCCATTATGAAAAGAAAAAGTTAAAGCACAACATTCTATGGAGACTTCTCTTTAAATTTTATTACATACCTTAGAAAGTCTACAAGGACATAACTCAAGCTTCCCTCTCCTTCCACACTTCATTAAATATGCCCCTTTTCCAATGCAGATGTGGCCTGCAGAATCACAATCAGCAAATAGAATATGAAAAGTAAGTTTAATGAATTAAAGTAGCTTTGTTATACCTCAAGCAAATGGACTATGATAAATTAGCTTCATTCTCTACAAAAGATGATATAGCATGATCTAATTACATTTTTAACTGAAACAAAGGTAAGTTGGATTCATGCTCTGCAATAGACTATATAATGAGATATAATGACATTTTCAACTCAAAGAATGGTAAGTTGAGTAAGCTCAAGCTCCAAAATGATGGCATCCAACTTCTGAGTGGTAGTTACTGTATATATCTAGCTAGAGGCTATAACATAAATAAATTTGTTATATGTGAAGATAAAAAAATGAAAGGAATTTGAAATTTTGACCATCAACTATAAGTTCCTTTCAAGGACTAGATCAAACCATAACATTGTTATCAAGATAATCAACTCACCCATGCTAGTACGCTTCTAGTAGTTTCATGATAAAACTCAAATTCAATAAACTTCAACCAACATAAATTAACCAACAATATGTCTGAGGTTGGTTACTTAAGGATTATATCATACTAAATTACCTTTTGCATCTAACATTGAAAATGACTATGAAATAAATGAAGACAAATCAGTGATTATGATGGATGCATGTAATGAAATAAAATAAAAAAGACCTTTCTTCTTTTTATTGATGAGCCTTCTAGGGGATTCTCGGATGAAGTTGATCCTGATCTACTTTCTGAAATCAAAGAGACACTTTCTAGCTACTCTGATTTGACGGAAAACAACCCTAATGCTTATGAAAATGAATATGGAAAGCAATAAGCATCAATGAACCTGGTATTGAAGAAGGTGTCTCAAAGTCTAATATGGATAGAATTTTAAATTTCTACAGCTAGCAAAGGGTTTTCCTAGTTGGGTTCCCTAGAAAATTTTGTTTTTTTTTGCTATAGTGTGACTGTGTTTTATTTCTGTTCTATTCCACTACAAATTGGTAGAGATACGTTTTTGTCTTGGTGCAACAATTAGTTTCAGATTTATTCATTCAAGCAGTAGCATATTTCAAGGAAATTCTACACAAGGGACAATTAATCTATATTTTCACTTATATCTTTTGTAAGTAAAATTCACAACCAAATTTTCATCCAAAGTGTTCAGGTTACTAGAAAGTGGTATCACAACATATCTCAACATTGCAAGGCATAAATCATACTATTCAATAAGGTTGAGACTTGAGATACAAAAATTTTCCCAAGTTATGCAAGCAAGAAAACTTCTGATTTTTAGTTCTAAATATATCCAACTAGAACAAAATTATGCCATTTTCAACACCCTCTAGTCAAAGTTATTCCTAGCCTCATTCAACTCAATTAATAATATGTCAATCTTGTTGATATTTCTTCTTCCGTTCATGCTTCTAAGTTATACATTTATGCAACCTAATACATCATATATGTTAAGTGATTATTCATTCAAAATTATTTAGTCCGTCCAGCGCATCTACCTAATTTTTTGATCAGTTTCTGGGTAGACTCTATCAGACATTTGCAGTAGAAAATAGAAGACTGTTTTAGTACCTAGTGTTATAAGACTCTAATCTGGAAAAAGTATTTTGGGTTGTTTCCCTAAAACTATCTACAAAATTTTCAATCCCAAAGCCATTTCAAAGAGAATTTTAGTCAGGGAGAAATTTAGTATTATTTTTGGAAAATTTGAATGCAACTAAAAGAAATTCTTCATGTTTGCTCAAAAGATTTCAGCACCAAATATGAGTGAATTCACAGAACTTAAGATTTGGAAATAATTAAATTTCACTTCACTTTTCCAGGACCATATATGAGTGAATTCACAAAACCTGAGATTTGGATTCTAGAAACACTTAAATTTCACCTCATTTATTAGGATTGGAAGTTCCCTGAGATGCAAACATGTAGCATTAAGGATCTACTTTGCTTGTTTAAAGACAATTTTCAGTTTATAAATAGTGATACAAGAATCCTTATATACATGCCTGGCATAGTTTCTGCAGAGTTCTGATTGGGGCAAGGAAGGCAATCGCTTTGATGCTTTAAAGTGAGTGAATGGATAGATCAGACTGGTGAGAAGCTAAGGAGAGCAAGAGAGTCTCAAGAATTCTCCTTAAACAGATGAAAACATGAAAATTTAAACAAATTCAAAGGCAAAGCATAGCAGTTATGGATTCTACCTTAATCACTCATTTGTTCAAATTCAGAAGAAGAAGCAGGAAGATGATACACATAAAACTAATGAACTTACAATTACTCAAAGAAGCACACCATCAAAACATAAAGCCACATGGATCCCAAACAGTGCTGCAAAACCCTGGTCTTTCCTTAGCCAAAAATGCAGAAATGAATGTACAATAGAGTGCCCAACTTTTCCCAAGAGTCCAACCCTAAAAATGACTTAGGAATTACATGATATAGGCAAGCCAAACCTATTTCCTTGCCTCTATGGGTCGAGCTCATCATTCTAGGAGCTGTTTCAACCAATTCTAAACAAAGCACTAAAATCTAGGCAATCAAAACAACTTGCCTCTATAAGGTAGGAAACTGATTCATTCATTAAATTTTCACTTTTTGGTGAATGAATCCTGTAGAACAAGTAAATAAGTGTCAAAATTACATCATGTTTATCCAATTACATCAAGATAGATCAAAAATAACATTACAAAGCAAAACTAGTCAAACTGGCCGAATTTCTGAGCTGGAAGGTGAAAAATTGGGCAAAAAACCTCTGTGCACCGCGCCAATTTCTCTGTGCGTCTCTCCACTTGGACACTAAGTTTGAGGCACTTCCTGAAGTAAAAATTGTGCCCAAGTGTGCTTGCTGGAAAGCCCTACCTGTCTACTTTCCAACCCAAGTGTAATTTTTGAATTTGGTTCCCATTTGCCCCTCCAAAACCTCAATCTCCCAAGACTGCTTCCTGTGTGTGAAATTAGGGGCAGAGAGGTCATTTTTAGGGTGTTTTTGACCTCCTGAGGACTCAAAAAATGCCCAAAATTCTTGGCCATTCACCAGAAATCATGATTTTTCATGAAAAATCCAAAAATATAAAAAAAAAAATCATTTTGAGCCTCCAATCATAAGCGCGCGCCACGTGGCGCGGCGCACAGGGAAGGCACGGCGCATAGAGCCTGTGCATAGCACTTTTTGCAGGAGACTTTTTGAGGCCTTCCCGGTGTCAAAATTGGGCGCAGGATAGCTCGTTGGAAATTTATTTGAGTCTAATTTCCAACCCAACTAGAATTTTTCAATTTGGATTTCATTTTCCCTGTCAAAAATCAAATCTCCCAAGACTGGTCAAAATGTGCCAAATGAGGCTGCCTCAAGGTAGAGTGTTGTTGCAGTCAACCTTTGAATGCCTTCCTCAACTCCAAAATAAGCTCATGATAGCTCATTGGAAATATATTTGTGTCTAGTTATCATTTTACTCATCAAGAAAGTCATTTTTCTGACCAAGCTAGGAGAAAACTTGATTTTCCCAAGGTCACTTCAGAGGTGCATCAATTCTCCCGAGGCAATTGTATTTTTGACATTTCTTTAAAACCATGACACCTGTGTAAAAAGAGAAGGATTTTTTTCTTTCTTGGCGTGTTTTAGACAAAAAACTCTCTCATTTTTCCCAAATTCATCTTTCCTTGCTCAGAAACATCATTTGAGTAAAACCTACCCCGATGTGTGGAACAAGAGATTTTTCGAAATGAAGGGAAATGAAGGGGATAGGGAGCTTCTAAATTCTTGAGGAAATTTTGGGAAGTAAGGAGGGATGTTAGGAATTAGGGGAAAGTGGAATCTCAGAAATTGAGTGAGGGGGAGGGGTCCAAAAGGGCGAAACACGGGCCTAACCTAGAAAATTGCCAAGTTGTAGCAAGAAACTAGGGTTTGTGCAAAAATGAGGAATTCGAGGGATCTCAGTGATGAGAAGTGTTTAATAAGGTACATTAAGGATAGGAGAAGGTGTATGAACATCAGGATACAAGTTTTGTTGATGATTTGACCATCCAAGAGAAATTGCCTTCAAAACCCTAGGAGAGGGAAATGACCTTACCTAGGCGCAACTGAAGCATGAACAAGGTGTAAAATGACCCAGTGGAACTTGATTTGATGATGAAAACCCTCTGAATGATGGTAGACTTAGTTGAATAGTGACATAGACCGACATTTGGACAACTTTGAAAGGAGTGAATCAAACCCTAGACCTAATGCCTAGTGACCAAATTTTATTTGAAGACTCACTGAAATGATAAAATTTGACCTTGACACCTTAAAATCACTTTGTAAGAGCATGTTTGATCACTGGAGGAAGGCTGGAAAGACTGACACTAACATACTAAATGAAGTGTCATTGTTTAGCTGATAATTTAAACTGTTACTTCTTTCAGATAATCTTATACCCAATATCTCATTAGAAACACTAGGTGCTGGCAGCCTATTATTTCCAACAGTCTATTATTTCCAACATCCCTACATGAGATCTCCTCTATTATCCTTTTTGGATTTTCCAAATAGTTAGTAGTTGCAGGAATATGTCTATCTTGACTATAGCTAGTTCTTGATCGTACATGAGCAGTTAATATGCTTCCACTCACAACACTCAACCTTGAATTTCCCATCAATTCATATAAATCATTTTTTTTATGACCAGAAGATGATACCTACCAATTTCTTCCATCTTTATGAGAATTATCCATACCTATATTATCTTCTCTTGATGTTAGAGTACGTTCCATCATTGCCCACGCCTGATCAACATCAGATTTAACTATATAATTTTCCATCTCTAAAACAGGGGATAAATTAATTCTCATAGTTGATTCATGAAAGAGAAGCGACCTATTGTTGGGTGTGGGTTGTACAATTGCATCAGTCCCATCTCTAGCCCCAAATTTGTTAAGGGAAGAGATAGGTGAAAACTACTAAAAGCCTTTTCCCAGTACATACCAATTGTCATGTAAAGCCTGAACACGCTCCTAAAGTATGTGCTGACTTGAGAGAGTTTTTGTCCATACAATGGATACTTGGGATGTAGTCCCGGATACTTAAATTTGCCTAAGTGAAGCCCTTGCTGCATCTAGCAATCTAGGAGATGGATTTGGAGTGCTTCTTTGCAAAATCCTTCTGTGAATTTTTCTTACATGAGTTGGCCTTGTCTCTACGAGAGCAAAAGAAGAAGAAGGTGGTGATAAATTGAGTGCAAAGTTTATTCTTTCTACAACCATCCCAATTGAATCATATTCCACAAATCCTCTAATTCCTAAGCTTCATCCCCATTGTCAAAATCAAGCACAAAATCCTCAACATCTTCATCATGTGTGTTGGATTTTCCAGGCATAGATGTTTGATAGCCTTGACAATACCAATCTCCTTCAGGGATAGCCCTTCCAAGGCCAACACAATATGTGTGATATGTTGAATCATAGCGATCAAACAATAATAAAAGATCACCATCACCAACCTCATTACAACCTAAGCAAACTATATTTACATAGGGATCAAGAAATCCCATTACTTCTTCTCAAGGTTGATATACCTTCCAAACATAACCAAACCATATAAGAAAACCGTCCTTCAAATGCAGAACCAACTACTTAAACTTCAACCCTACATATGCAAATAAATAATCATGCTTCGCAAGAAATATAGTAAGATAAAGGCAAGGAAATATCTTTAAGAAACCCAACAAGGTGTTGCAGCTAGAAACTGATATCACCAAATTGTAAATTAGCAACAAACACAAGTATTGATAGAATAAAAGGATGAAATAAAATGAAATAGACCCAGGGGAACTCAAATGTATATGTCTTTAAACATGAACCTATAATTTCAAAGAACCCTAATAAATAAATATTATTGTTGTAAATAGAACATAAACTACTCCAAATAGTTATTGAGAAATTAACTAAATTCTAGCATTCAAACGAGGGCATAAACATGTTGTCAAATGGAAAAGTTGAAAGCAGTTAAAAACATCAGGGGCATGTTGCAAATCTAATTCCTATCACTGAAATCAAGAAAACTACCATTGAAATCTCAGGCTTGGATCCACTTATCTATTGAATCTATTCATCTACTTGTCTACTCAATATGTTATAATTGCACCAAATGGTGCCACATGATAAATAAATTGTAACTTCAACAGATATTTTCAAACAAAGGCTATCAGTTGGACATTGGAATGAGTGATGCAAGAGCATCCCCAATCCATTAGTGTTCTTGCATCACCGAAAACGTGTTTAAATTCCAACATCTCGTTCATGTTTGATCATCAATTTGTGCTTGTGAGACTTGCATGAGCCCACATGATATCACTCTTAGCTTCATAGACTCCCACTTTAAACATGACGTTTCTAAAAATGGCTGGCAGGGAAGGCAAGATATAGTGTACTTAGTTTATTCAACCATTACAATGGAACCACAATAAAAACAAGAGGAGTTGAGATGACGGATTGCTGCTACTGGAGAAATAAGACAAAAACAAAGAGATATCGAATTAACAGAAATATAGCAGGGTGCGATGGCATGGCATCATGGATCTTGTTGTTTCCAGAAACATCTTGTTGTATGATGAAACATAAATCAACTCCAGCAATAATTAAGACATTCATTGCAAAGGAGGAGAGCATTGAGAAAGAAATTTTAACATAGACCAGAAATCACTAGGCTAAAGTGGAAGAATTCGTTGAGGAAAACAAATTAAGAGAAGCAACAGACTCTCTCGAGAAGAAGGAAACGACTTCCACAAATGCAATTGAGCACAATAATTGGGAAAGAAGATCCTTGGAGCAGTTGAGGCATATCACTGGGAAATTGAGGAAGATCACTCCACTGAAAATGAAGGAGATTGTTAAGGAATAATCACTGAGCAGCAAGAAGGGTAAATTCCTGGAAAGAGAACTAGCATGGAATCTGTGCCTAAACAAGAAACCGTGCAACCCATTGTTGTGTGAGAAATAGAGTATTTCTTTTTATTCATCCTTTCTTAATCCCGTGCATGAGGATCAATTTCTGTTGCAAAGTGAATGTAATTGAGTAGCATCACTGTTATTTCAGTGATTTACTTTAATGTTATATTACAATTTTAGTGATAAAATCCTCACGTGGAATTGTTTGGCCTTTGTTTAGTGATGTACATTGATTGTGATTGATACCATCCACTGAGATGGGTAGTAAATTTTATTTCTTATCTACCTAAAGTAGATTAATATGCATTTGTGTAGGTTTTGCGTTTTCTAGCACCCATCGATTAGCATTAAAGAAGGAAGAACCTACAGCAAGGAAAATCCAAAAAAGGAGGGAGAAAAAAATTTAGGCGTTTCTTGTCTGTCAGGCAAAACCCAACAACACTAGGGTCTCTCTGATTTTGGGAATGGGAGGGTTTAAGTTTATTGTATGTTTGCTTCTTCTGATTGATCTGTGTTCCTCCATATTGGTTTAATAGCAACCCCTTGTTTTAACTTATCACAATGGTCCCCTGCTCACCAGTAGTCCTACTATGGATGTTCATCTGATTTGGTATGGCAGATTCAGCCCTACTCAGCATTCCATTATGGTAGATTTTGTTTAGTCTTTGGAAGCCAAGAAGACCCTAGAGCCCTCTTTGTACAGCTGGTGGAAAACCATTCAGAGATACCGTGGTCATTCCAACAATGCCATCGCCATGGAAAATATAAGGCTAGGGAAGCAGAAGTTGGATGTTGGTTATTCCTTGGCATATCTCTAAAGCAGAGCCAAATTATAGCTCTGGTGGAAGGGGCAATTGCTTCCAAAGCTCTGCTAGAGAATGGAAATGTTGTGTATTTGGTACTCATGTTTGATGATGCTATTATAGAGGGCTTCTGTATTCTCCACAATTGCAATTGAGCACAATCATTGGGCAAGAATATCCTTGGATCAGTTGAGGCATATCACTAGGAAATTGAGGAAGATCACTCCACTGAAAATGAAGGAGATTGTTAAGGAATAATCACCAAGCAGCAAGAAGGGTAAACTCCTGGAAAGAGAACTAGCATTGAATCTCTACCTAAACAAGAAACCGTGCAACCCATTGTTCTGTGAGAAACAAAGTATTTCTTTTTATTTATCCTTTCTTAATCCCATGCACGAGGATCAATTTCTATTGTAGAGTGAATGTAATTGAGTAGCATCACTATTATTTCACTAATTTACTTGAATGTTATAATACAAGTTTAATGATAAAATCATCATGTGGAATTGTTTGGCCTCTATTTAGCAAAGTACATTGATTGTGATTGACACCATCCATTAAGATGGGTAGTAAATTTTATTTCTTATCTACCTATAGCAGATTGGTGTGCATTTGTTCAGGTTTTTCATTTTCCAGCACCCATCAATTGGTATTAAAGCAGGAAGAACCTGCAGTGAGGAAAATCCAACAAAGCAGATTTTTTTCTCCCTCCTTTGTTGCAAATCCAACAAAGGAGATTCAAGGGAGAGAAGCAACTCCAGGATGAGAACTGGTAAGATGATGTCCAGGAGCTAGTTGAGAAAAGAGAAAAAGCATGATATGTGGAGGAGTGGACGTGAATTGAAGAAGCATATATCGAAGAAATGCAAACATTACAGAGATGTTGAGAACAATTACTACAACACTGAAACCATAGAAATAACCCAACTGAGAAAAATTATAGCCAAAGTAAATGATGGAATTGAACATGAAGGGCAATAAGGAACCCTGAGAGAAGAACTAGAGGACTCTCTTTTAAAATAAAAATGTGATATAAAACTTCATGATGCTAACTCCATTGTCTATCTAGTGAAAGATCAGTTGTTTATATAGATATTCTAGAAAGGCCCATCAATATATATATATATATATATATATATATATATATATATATATATATATATATATATATATATATATATATATATAGATATATATATATATATATATATATATATATATATATATATATATAGATAGATAGATAGATAGATAGATAGATAGATAGACCATTACGAGAGAGCTTAAAGACTAGAAATTAGAAGTTGGACATAAAAACGTTAATTTGAGCCCTATGAAGTTGGTGGGTTAATTTAGCAACCTTAATCAAAAAATTTCTTCCACACTACAGGTCAGCGCCATGGAAGGTGTAATAAAACAAAAATAACCCGAGACATATGAGGATCATTATTTGAAGGAACGATTATCTACTAACATATGGATCTAGTGATCAGTAGAAAATATATGTTCTAACCAATTTTACAGCTCTCTTTCACTTTCTTGTTCTTTTCCATAAGTTTGTGCACAACAACACCAAGGCACTTCTTCATATTATTCACCAAGTATTAAGTGTCTTTTTTTGTATCATCAAAAGAGCTATCATGTCTTGTTTGAAGCATAGACTTGACAAACAATAATGTGAAGAAGTGCATCATGTTTTTTTGTATGTACCTATCATAGACTTGACAAATAATAATGTGAAGACAAGAAGTGCATCATGTTGTTTTGTTTGTACCTATCATCCAGGAACAACTACAGGTCTTGGAGGAAGATTTATAAGAAAAAAGCCAATGAAATTACTCACTATCCTTTGCAAAAATTAATCTTCAATTTAGCAACTGCTTAGCTCCAATATAATAAAGGCCATCAATTATACTCATAAAAATATTATATTTCAGGGACAAGTCTTGGAGGAACTTATATAAAAAAAAGGCAATGAATTTTCTCACTATCCTTTGCAAAAATTAATCTTCAATTTAGCAACTTCTTAGCTCCAATATAGTAATGGACATCAATTATAATCATGACAGGTATGGGAGGAAGATTTATAAATAAAAAAAAGGCAGTGAAATTACTCACTATCCTTTGCAAAAATTAATCTTCAATTTTGCAACTACTTAGCTCCAATATAGTAAAGGCCATCATTTATAGTCATGAAGAGATTATATTTCAGGTATGCTTATGGACAGTAAGACAATACGCCAGTGTACCCTTATGTGTGGTCTATTTTCAAACAAAGATCTTACTAACAATGGATCCTGTGATCAAGTGAAATAGTGCTAATGTCAATGATGAAGTGAGTGATTGAGTAAAATATGAACTGTGATTGATCTTTGATTATATGGTTGTGATCTTACTTCCCTCTTCTGCAACTAATTGTTGAACAATTCCAGATAGATAAGTATTCATAAATGTATATGTGAATTTTATTGAATTATTACTAATTTTTTATGGTTTATTTCATTTCTGAATTAATATTTAGGTTGCCTTTCTAACTTCTTGTGTTAGCCACATTTGTGATTTATGGATTCATGATTAATGGAATGGTTGTGTGCATTTAGGTTGCATAAATCCATAGTTTCATGTCTTTTAATAACAGAAACAATTCAGTTTAGTTACTTCGTAAATTTATGTGAATTTGGGTTAACTTTTTGTGTGAATTATTCAGTTCAGTCACTTTGTAAATTTGTGTGAATTCTTAAATTTGTGTCAATTTGGGTTTAGTTTTTGTGTGAATTTGGGTGGTAAACTGAAGTACCACATCCTCAAAGTGCATAAACGTTATTGGATATATTACATGCATGGACCAATACCATGTAGCTACGTTTGACATGCAGGCCCTAAAAATCTAGCTCCTATAAAATAGGAGAACTACCCACAACAAAAACCGACATGCACCTATAAATGGAATCAACATGATGGAATATGGCACATACAAATCTAGGGGCTAAAATGACCTTAATGCACATTAGACGTCCAATGATCCAAATGACATATGAATGCATTCACCAATTTTAAGAGCTTTAGTAGGAAGGCATCGACATATGTAGAGCATCTAGCTCAGTGGGCCTCAGAGTTTGTGAGAAAGAGTGAGTAGATCGCAGAGTATTGGCTTATTTCAGTCTTTACAGAAAATTTAAGTAATTTTTAGTTATGAATCATATAAGTTTTAAAGTAAATTCTACTAATTTTCATAATTTAATGGTTTATTTCAGTCTTTACAGAAAATTTAAGTAATTTTTTGTTATGAATCATATAAGTTTTAAAATAAATTCTACTAATTTTCATAATTTAAGGGTAGTTTCACTGATCCAGAAATAGAGAATGAATAAAAAGAATAGGAGCTTACTGATGATGACATCACCGCAGGGGTTCTAGAGCATCATTTTTATTCCATTGGAGTCTAGTGAGGTGTGCAGTATTCTCATAACAACCTTGGTGACCACAATGTTAGAAATTTTGAACATCTAAGCCTCTCATTTGGGTCTTCTGCCCCTGCTTCTTTATTATAATAAATGGCTTCCCAAAGTCATCAAATTCCAATGCCATCCTTGCAAATAGTAACAAAGTGCAGCATAGAGATTAAAGCATAAACTTAAAAGCAAGGATGAAAAAAATAGTGAATTTTGAACTAGAGATCTGAGGTGTGTGTACTCCTCCTTGTGTGGAAGAAGACTAAAAGTGGGGTGGAAATGCAACGAGGTTAGAAATGAAACATACATAGGTGCCATTAATGGATTGAAGATCCAATGGTGGGGTTCAATATCATTCTTCTACTGGTAAAACCTTAATTCACAACTCTCTTCAATCTCGTTTTCCCTCTTGCCCTGTGAAAAGTGAAAATATGCTACTCGTAAACTTAAAAGCAAGGATGAAAAAAATAGTGAATTTTGAACCAGAGATCTGAGGTGTGTGTACTCCTCCCTGTGTGGAAGAAGACTAAAAGTGGGGTGGAAATGCAGCGAGGTTAGAAATGAAACATACCTGGGCGCCATTAATGGATTGAAGATCCAATGGTGGGGTTCGATATCAATCTGCTACTAGTAAAACCTTAATTCACAACTCTCTTCAATCTCGTTTTCCCTCCCACCCTGTGAAAAGTGAAAATATGCTACTCATTTTCCCTCCCACCCTGTGAAAAGTGAAAATATGCTACTTGTTTTCCCTCTGCCGTATGAAAAGTGAAAATTTTATTCACAACTCTCTTCAATCTCGTTTTCCCTCCACCCCTGTGAAAAGTGAAAAAATCTACTCGTTTTCCCTCCGCCCTATGAAAAGTGAAAATATACTACTTGTCTTAGAACGTAAATGAATATTGGAATTGGGAGGGCTTCGTTACAACAAAATTAAGGCTGAATTTTTTCAAAAATGTTAAAATTTCCCTCCCTAAAAAACAATAAATACAATATTTATAGAGTATAGAGTAGATGTGTAGGTGTAATGTAAGTATGTAAACAATTCTAAATATGGGCTTAGTTAAATAATAATAATAAAAGTCAAAAGTATGGGAATGAGTGAAAAAATCTAAATGTTGGCTCAATTAATAATAAAAATAATAAATTCAATTTGTTATATTTTGATTTTGTTATTAACTTGTGAATAGGCTTTGTTACAATACCATGAGCCAATACCTTGAATTATCAATACCTGAAGCCCAAAAACCATAACTTATTTCACAACCAAAATATTTCATAACAATATGACAAGATTCTTAACCATGGATATTCACGCCCCACTTTATAGTGGATATTATTAACTTGTACAAAATTGGTCTTGTTATATTACCATGGGCCAATACTATGGCTTATCAATACCACATGCTCTAAAAACATAACTTATTTCACAATCAAAATATTTTATAACAATATGAAAATATTCTTAACCATGGATATTCATTCTCACTTTACCATGGATATTATTAACTTGGAAATAGACTTTGTTACAATACCATGGGCCAATACCATGGCTTATCAATATCACATGCCCAAAAAACATAACTTATTTCAAAATCAAAATATTTTATAAGAATATGACAGGATTCTTAATCATGGATATTCACCCCCGCTTTGTCATTGATATTATGAACTTGTGAATAGGCTTTGTTACAATAGCATGGGCTAATACCATGGATTATCAATACCACATGCCAAAAAATCATATTTTATTTCACAATCTAAATATTTTATAACAATATGACAAGATTCTTAACCATCGATATTCACCCCACTTTACCATGGATATTATTAACTTGTAAATAGGCTTTGTTACAATACCATGGCTTATCAATACCACATGCCCAAAAACCATAACTTATTTCACAATAAAAATATTTTAATTTAATTTAATTTTATAACATTTTTTATTTGAAGCTAATAGGAAAAGGGTTGTAATTAGTTTTGAGATATATATAAACCCTCTATCCTCACGACTACTAAAATTATTCCCATATAAATTAAATTAAGGTTTTAATAAAATTAAAAATGAGAATACTTTTGTATTTAAAGATGTGAAATTTATGATACAAATATTAGTAAGAACCAACATAGATCAATCTTAACAATGATCCAAGTGATGATAGCAAGCAAAGTGAAGGAAAGAGATGGGGAGGGATATAGTGACAAAGATGGAGGGTGGAGAGAGAGAGAGAGAGAGAGAGAGAGAGAGTGTGTGATGGTGGGAGATGGAGAGAAGGAGGTAGGAAGAGAGAGAAGAAGAGGGGGGGAGAGAGATATGGAGTTGGAGGGTGAGAGAGAGAAGAAGAGCGGGGGGAGAGAGAGATATGGAGTTGGAGGGGGAGACAGAGGGAGGAAATAACTAAGGCATAGCGAGATAGAGGTGGATAGAGAGAGGGAGTGACAAGGGATAGATGGATAGAGAGAGAGGGAGAGAAGAGAGGAGGGAAGAGAGAGAATAGGTGGGGATAAAGATAGGGAGAGAAGGAAAGAGAGAGAGAGGGAGGCACAAATATGGAGGGGGGAGAGATAGAGAGAGAGTGATGGGGGGACAAAGGGAGGTGAGAGAGAAAGGGATAGAGAGGATTAAGAGAGAAGAGTGAGAGATGAAGTTGGAGGGGGAGAGAGGGAAGGAAGAAGAAAGACAGAGGGATAAAGGTAGAGAGAGAGAGGGAGTGGCAAGGGAGTGATGGAGAGAGGAGAGATAGAAGGAAGAGAGAGAGGCAGAGAGGAAGAGGGAGGGAGAGAGAGAGAGAGAGATATGGAGAGAGAGTGTGTATGTTTGGGGGGTGAGATAGAGAGAGGGAATAAGAAAGAGACACATAGATACAAAAATAGATATTATATAGTATTATATAACCAGCTTAGATCCATCTTAACCTGGATCTATCAAACGCCCAAAAAGAGGTTTTTACATCGAGAGATTGGATCCCTCTCGACGCTTGATAGATCTGGGTTAAGATGGATCTAGGCTGGCTTAATAAGTTTGTAGTTGTATTTGATAAAGTAACACTTTTTTTATGGTTGTGTTTGAAAACATATTTTCCATATTTGGTGTATTTATCATAATAATAATAATCAAATTTTAATTTAATTTTAAGCTTACCTTTTTTATGCAATGATTTTCTTGTTAGTTTATAGAGATAGACATGTTATACCTTTGAAATTTGAAAAGGAAACACGTGATCTTAACTTGGTTGTATTGAAAACATTTAAGTGTAAGAAAGAAGCATGCCCTCTTAACTTGGTTGTATTAGAAACATAAGTGTTCTTGTATACTAGGTGGGTGAAAACAAAAGAGAGTATATGGTAAGTGAATTAAATAGTTAAAAACAAATGTTATTTAAGGAGAAAGTTACAAAAATCTAACAAATAGGCTATGGTTAGGATATTACTATTTTGGGACATCTAAAGTTGAAGGTACATTTTATGGAGGTGTATTCTAAGCCCTTGGGTGTAGGGCACATATTATGGGTAGCTTAAACTTTTGGTGTGTGTTAGTGTTGTCAACTAGCGGTGGACAGTCCAACCAATGAGTAGGAAAAGTTTTTCATTTACAAGGTAGGCATCAATCAAGTATTCTCCTTCTCTACCCAACTCTAAGATGAGGAGTGTGCATAATGGACTTATTATTGTAACAAATTTCAAATATTTGATTATCTTTAAGTTCAAGGGATTGAAGTGGTTGCCTCAACCTACAAATCTCTAAAGGAACTATGTGTTTTTCAATTAAACCCTTGTGGTCAAGGAGCTGCAAATAGGAAGGCCTTATGGCTATTTTTAAGGGGTTGTAATGACCCTCGTCTTGTGGTAAATATGTAGATATGATGCTAATGGTCCTGATCTTAGTACATTCATGTATATAATGTAAATATTTTCCTATCACCTTGCATTGTATAAATATGATAAATATTTTGTGGTTACCTTGATGTACATGTTGAAGTTCCACTTGCATGATTATGGGAAACACTTCTCAGTTATCCTTGTGTACATGGGGAAGATCATAATTACTCTATGCCCACAAATATAATAGTGAATAGTGTCTAATTGAATCAAAACCCTAACCATCGACGCAATATCCATTGATGAGGCTTCAACCAATGGTCCTTCCTTAAGGTAACCACTTATAATTATTGATGGCACATTTTTCTAACTCAATGAACCTTGTATTAACTAGGGGGAGTTAGATGGAACCTCAATGACTTCAAGGTGAGGGTAATAACCAAAGTTCAACATATACCATAATAACCTATACATATGTCTTTATACTAGAGGCATGATACAAGTCTAAGGAGCTCTATTAATGGGGGGGTTAAAGAGCATATAGCTCGACTCATATAGTTGAAAGAGAAAAAATAATTTGACCCAAGACCTAAGAAGAGACTCACGGACACTCACGGGCATAATATTTACAGGCCTTGATATAGTCAATGAGAATGGGGAGATATTTTGCAACTTATTAGCACATATGAATGGATTTTTCTCCTCCCTCACACCTTCTCGATTCTAGAATAGACCTAGGAAGAGGGAAAATGATAGATGGGGAGAAAATGGGAGGCCAAATGGCAAGAAAGGAAAAATCCAGTTAGCCAAGCCCTAACTAACTAGAAGGATGGAGTGAGAAGTAGAAAGAGAAGATAAATTGGGATAAGGAGAATAGGAAGCAAAAGAGCACAGTGAGAGGAGAGTAAGGGAGAAGGAACTAAGAGTGAACAAGATGAGGAGAGGGCAATCAAAGGTAAGGAAGTCACTGGGTAACTACTCGAAGGGTGTTGTTGCAAGGAGGGTGTCACACTTGGACATCATGGGGTTTGCACCACGAAGATAACAAACTGAATTCTGATGTCAGAGGTAAGCCTCCATCATGTTGTTGAACTATACATTTGACATTTACGGCATCAAACTACCACTTCTCTGCATCTAATTAACAATCGAGTTCTCGGGTCTAGCACAATGGGAAAATCACTACCATGAATCTCTTTAGAGAACTAAAATTTCCCAAAGATCATATAGTCGTATATTTGTTGGCTAGTTTTACAATCCAAGATTCAGGAACCTTACCGTCATTCTTGTGGCTTAGCCACCTTCCAAGTAATGTGATAAAAACACCTAGTAATATTTTCACAGTGAACATTATACAATAAACTTAACCCTAATATCTTAGTGAAGAAAAAGTAACTAGCTCGACTCTGGAAGGGTTTTTGGATTGACTGTTAGTGAAACACATTGTAGTTAGGTGTGCCAATGTGTGTTGTGTTAGCGAGTGCTAGGGAAACACAAGGGAGCACTAGGTCAAAATGCATGGAAATGAATGAATAAGAGTGTGTGACAGGGAGTGTCAATGAGTTCCAGGTGTGGTAAGAGGGGAGTGACATGGTATGCTAAGCAGTGCTAAGTGATTCTAGCGTGCCAGAGCGACATGCAGCCAATGTGTGTTAGGTGCCAAGGTGTGCTAAATAGTTCTAGGAAGTGTTAGGGAGCGTTAGGGAAACACAAGGGAGAACTAGGTGAAAATAATGCATGCAAATGAATGATTAAGAGGTTGTGACAAGAAGTGTCAGTGATTTCAGGGTGTGCTAAGGAGGGAATGACAAGTTATGCTAGGTAGTTCTAAGGCATTCTAGAGGCCAGGAAAACATGACAAGATGTGCTAGGTACTAAGGTGTTCCAATGCATTCCAGGTAGAGTTATGGAGTGTCAGGGAAAAACAAGGGAGCACTAGTTTGAAATGCATGGAAATGAATGAATAAGAGTGTGTGATAGGGCTTGTTAGTGAATTCTAGGTGTGCTAAGGAGGGAGTGACAAGGTATGCTAGGTCGTTCCAAGGAATGCTAGAGTGCCAGGGCGACATGCCAAGATGTGCCAAGTCCTAGGGCATTCCAATGTGTGTCAGGGAGTGCCACGAGGACACAAGGGAGAACTAGTTCAAATTGCATGGAAATGAATGGATACGAGCATGTGATAGGGAGTGTCAGCAAGTTCCAATTGTGTTAAGGAGGGAGTGACAAGGGTATATGCTAGGCAGTTCCAAGGCATGCTAAAGTGTAAGGGCATGTTAGAGAGTGGTAGGGTTTGTTAGAGAGTGGTAAATCATGCCAAGGAATGCAAGGGACGATAATGTGTGCCATGTAATGCTAATGGATTGTTATACGTGCCAGATGTTATGGCATGTGAAGATGTAAACTATGTTGCTTAGTTGTTTTATGGGCATGGTTGGATGTGAGCCTTGACTTGGTAACTTGTTAAGTGGGATGATTTAAGATTGGACATGAGAAGCCTAAGATGATTTATATTCCATTAGGGGAATAAGGCATAGTCTAGTTGTAGTAAATGTAACTTGGTAAAGTTGTTGTAGTCGAGGCAGGACTTGGTTGGGTTCCTAAGTCTAAAAGAAAATAAGTGTAGTTATGAGGGCATGATAATTAAGGAGTGCCATGGCATGCCAAGGAATGAAAAGGCATGTTGACATATGCCAAATAGTGTCAATGCATGTCAAGTATTGTTTGGGAGTGTCAGGGAATCACAAGGGATAACTGGGTCAAAGTGCATGGAAATGAATGAATAAGATATTATGCCAAGGATGTCAGTGAATTCTAGTTGTCCCATGGATGAAATGTGTTAGGAGAATTTCATATTAGGACTTGTAGGAGGAAAGCCTACAATTGTGATAAGAGGAAGGAAAAAGTAGTTTGAGACAAAGGGAGACTTTGGTCTAGGCACAACACTATTTTTTCAATGACTTGATTGTCTTCCCAAGTCACAAAAAAAGTAAGGTTATCTATGAGGCCATGAAAACTAGGGAGTGCCAAGGTGTGCAGGGAATTTCAATAAGTGCTAACACATCTTAGAAAGTTCTGAGGAATGTTAGGCATGTCAATACATGCCAAGTATTGAGGCATGTCAATGTGTGCTAGGTTCTAGGATGTGGCACCAACACATGCTAGGGATTTCCAAGGAAACATAAGGGAGGACTCGTTTCAATTACATGTAAATGAATGAATGTGTGTGTGTGATAGGGAGTGTTAACAAGTTATAGGTGTGCTAAGGATGGAGTGACAACGTATGTTAAGTAGTGTCAATTGATGATAGTGTTCTAGGAAATCCTACTAAGATGTGACAAGTGCCATGGTGTCCCAATGTGTGCCAAGGAGTGTTAGGGAGTGCTAGGGAAACACAAGGGAGCACTAGGTCATAATGCATGGAAATGAAGGAATAAGAGTGTGTGGCATGGAGTGTCAATGAGTTCCATGCGTTAAGGAGGAGTTATAAGGGATGCTTGGCAATGCTAAGGAATGCTAGAGTTTTAGGGCGACATGTGGCCAAGATGTGCCAACACATGCAAGGAAGTGTTAGCTAGGAGTGCCAAGGAAACACAAGGGAGAACTATGTCAAAATGAATGGAAATGAACAAATAAGAGTTTGTGATTAGAAGTTTCAGTGAGTTCCATGTGTGCTAAGTACAAATTGACAAGGTATGCTAGGTAGTGTTAAGGCATGCTAGAGGCTAGGGAGACATGCCAAGATGTCATAGGTGCTAGGGTGTAACAACACGTGTCAAGGAGTGCTATGGAAACGTAAGGGCGCACTAGGTAAAAATGCATGGAAATGAATGAACAAGAGTTTGTGATCAAGAGTGTCAGCGATCTCTAGGTGTGCTAAGGAGAGAGTGACAAGGTATACTATGTAGTGCCAAGGAATGCTAGAGTGTTAAGGTAGTAGGCCAAGATGTGTCAGGTGCTAGGGTGAGCTAGGGAGTGTTAGGGGGTGTCAGGGAAACATAAGGAAGCACTAGGTCAAAATGCATGGAAATGAACAAATAAGAGTGTGTGAGAGGGAGTTTCAATGAGTTATAGGTGTGTTAAGGAGGGAGTGACAAGGTTATATGCTAGGCAATGCCAAGGTATGCTAAACTACCAAGGCATGTCAGGAAGTGCCACAGTGTGATAGGGAGTGTCAAAGCATGCCAAGGAATGTAGGGGATGTTAACACATGCCACATAGTGCCAAGGCATTCTAAGACATGTTAGGTGCTATGGCATGTCAAGATGTAAATTATGTTTCTTAATTGTTTTAGACCAAGGTTGGATGTGATGATCCTTGCCTTGGTAACTTGTTAAGTGGGATGAGTTGAGATTGTACATGAGTACCCTAAGATGAGTTACAAGTAGTTCTTAGGTGAACAAGGCATATCTTGAATTTCCATGACACATGAGACTCCGGTTTTGGCCTTAGAATTTTTTATGCGAACACACTCAAGTGCCACAACAAATCTACTATGCAGACTGAAATATTCCATGAAAGAAAAAGTAATGGATTGAATGCACATAGTTTAGGGTCTGCCACATCTTCATATGTGAATGCTTATTATTTTGATATACAATAGCCATTTATATGTTTGGTGTAAGACTCCTCTGGAGATTTCTATCCAACAACAGCATCTCTCTAGTAAAAGGTGTATTGTCAGAGGTTTCTCCATCAAAAATAGCAACCAAAATGGACCTTAATGTGCACACAGATGAAGAATTAAGAAGATTGTTATCTATGAGTGCTGATGTGGAAGTATGGGACAAAATTACACACACAGCAAACCTTTTTGTTCAACCAATCAAGATCTAAAAAGGAAAATGTGTGATTATATATACATGTGTGATAGTATTTGGAGAAATGCCAACCTAACCCACAAATTTGTTGACATTTTGCTGGAGTTTACCTATAATTGTTCCTAAAGTTAATAAATAGGTCAAATAGGACTGAATTTTCAATACAAAATATAAATTGATAGGAACAGGGCCAAATTGTGAAAGTGTAAAAATTGGTATGGTTTAAAGGGACTGATCACTTTAAAAAGTCTTAAATGTGGCAATGAGGGTTGAGCCTCATTCTAGAACCCCTTTGGGCATCCATCTTAGGAATTGGTGTAGGATGCAACACTTCAGAATAATTTTTGTAGCAGTGATATCAACACTTGTATGGTGACATGGGGTTGGCGTTGGCCTGTCAAAGCTCATTGGTCTACTTTGGAGCTTCTCTAGGGTGATGCCTTAGATGATTTCGAGTACAAGGGCATGATTTTATATTTAGTTTTCATTGAAGAAGATCTGGATGCTAGATACAGCAGAAAAACCCCTTGTTATGAACAGGGAAGCACATGCCACTGAAGAAAGTAACAACAAGTACACAGATTTGAAACTCAAATCACATCACTATTTATTATCTTTGAAACATGAAATAACTAAAAATTTCAAACACTACTATTCGCTTTTCCTTTAGTCTAGAAGGTACAATCAATCTGGAAACATGTACAACAATGTCTCAACTTTCTTAACTCTTAATCCTAATGCACCTTCCTTGCATGGATAGACAAGACAATTAAAGTCTGTCTCTACTGAATATGATATGAGATATGCAAACATGCTTCCTTATCTAAGGATGAGAATTAATAACTAGGGAAGTGCTCCTTTTAACTATGCATGCAAAAACTAAATAAAGCAAAGAGTTTCACTATTCCAAGTACCAAAAACGAATCCACTGCCTAAGGTAAGTGCTTTGCCCAAAACAAGATATTAAGGACTCAGAAACTTTGTTGCTTCCTTTAAGAGAGGTGTATGCCAAATAGAACTAAGTTATTTTGCACTATCCTCCAAATTCATTAACCTTTAACAGAAATCTTGTGTCCAGAAAAAGACAAGAGACCAATAACCAACAGATTTCATTGACTAGCCAGAGACCCTTGTGCCCAAACAAAGAGATAATAAGGGAATGTCAACTAGGGTGGAATCTTTCACCACCAAAATTGACAAGAGATAGAAGGGGTCAAAAACTGTCAGACCTAATGCTTAAGAACAAATGAATTAATCCACACTTGGTGATCCAAAATGAATTCAATCCTTCTTTATTTATAGATTTTCCAGAGGGATTTCATATTCTTAAGTGATTGAGTAAGCAATCCGAACCCCAAATTTGGGTTTTTTAAGCCCAGTTTCCCCAAAATTTGCCCAACAATGGGTATTTTGGGGTTTTTTCCCCTTTATGGAGGACTATAGCCTACAGGGATGGATAGGATATTACGTCCCATTTTTCCTCAATTTGTAGAGGACGTTACATGGCACCTAATAAAAGAAACAGTGCTTTAGTTAAGGAGGTAATAACTAAATGCTTATTTCTTTCCACATATGACATACATCTTGCAAAAATGATCATGGGGTATATTCCAAGAATAAAAAATCTTTCACATGAAACAAGGTCAGTACCACATACTACAAGCACAAATGATAAATTCAAAAACAATATACTTATTCAATGAAATAATGATGAATCCTATTAGCGCACTTTAAATTGAGTAGCTCTTGAGTTGCAGTGTCAATCAAATTTCTCAGGTTGGATCATAATTAAGTACTCAATGTTGTTTTGGGTCCAATTTGGGGAAAAGGAGGAGCTTTTGGTGACAATAGGATGATCAGGCTTTTCAGAAGGGAGCTTTGCTATACTTTTCAACACACAAGCCATTCATTCTAGTGGAGGAGCTATAGAGAAGCCTTTAATAAGGACCTTTCCAAGATCAATTTGGAGGAAAATCCATTTTCAAAGCTTAAACATAGTTCTAGATTCAAACAAGAGTAGTCATCTTTCAAAACAATTATTGATTCCCAAGAAATTGGAGCCAAGCTGACATGTTGACCATTTATTCTTCTACTGGTCAAGGAAGCATTTATGAAAATTCCTTAGCCCTTTGACCCAGTATTTGATGTAAACCTCTTGATTAGAAATGTAATAAGAGATTCAGTTTATATTAATAAAAAGGTAAAAGAAGAGGGCCAGTTAATAATTATCTCTAAAAAAACTCTCAATAGAATCCTAAAGTATTTGAAATGGAAAGGTTAACTCCATGGTTATTTTTTGCTTTAGAAACTTTGCTAATTTCCATGATTGAAGCATGTATTCATGCCTTGAAAGAAGCTCACAAATGCTTTTGATATTGGTTGAAGCAAAGAAAATGTGCAAAGTTACACTCACATAGAGGTATGAAAAAAAAGTATGTGGAGCTTGTTGTCCCAGACTCCACACAAAGAATGGACAAAAGGTTAAAAAACCAAGTCAAAAGGTATGTGTAGCTAATTTTGTCATGTAGAGGTAGATGTGTGGTGAAGTAAAATTATAAGTGCAGACACAAACAAATTCCTCTAGCCCAATAGGTCTAGCCACAAAAGATAAATTCTATGGAAAATTTCCTTAGGTTAGAATCAATCAAGAGGGCCTACCTCTTGGTTGCTTATCCTGTTTGATGAATTCTTCACTTGCTCACTCTGGCAATCTCTCGCTTCCTTCTCCAAGTTCCTGAAATAAGTAAATAGCAACAGCACACAAACATAATAATAAAAAAATTACAATTCAAACTACTTAATGAGTCAAAAAGCATTAAGACACGAATATGTAATATTACAAAACATGTAGGAAATCAATCAATAGTTTCATATATTAATATCAAAGAGAGATTACAACCATTCATCTTGACGTCACAGTCTTCCTCTGACAAGACCGGGTTCCCACACACTTCTGCTAGCATTCCATGATGGCTTCAAACAATAATATTTTAAAGGCTTTTCCCTTTATACTTCTCTCCAAACCAAACACACTTCTCCCTCACACAACTAGATGGCTACAACTAGTAATAGCTTGCTTGTCTAATCAAAATAGTATACTCACACTTACCCAAAACTCTAACTAGCTTGTGCTTAGGAAGAAGGGAGGTTTATATAGGGAATATGGATGAGAGATGGATCCTCTTCTCATGGGAGAAGGACTTATCCCTTGAGGTAGTTCCATCATTATAGGGGAAAGGAGCCCAAACTATCATCCTTGACCCCATTCGGCCAAACCATTTACCAGACTTTTGTTACGGAGCTTCTAGAGCTGGAAGCTTCGACTCTAATTTAAAAAACTTTCCATAATAGGACCAGCACGACTGGAACATAGATTAGCTGCACTAGTCGGCGCAAGGAATAGTGCTAATATCTACAAATTGACATGGGGGAGACAAAGGCCATTAACACTGGTCTTGTAAACTAGGCAAAACAGAAGTTTCAGGGGAAATGGTGAAAAAGGGAAATGATCTGCTCATGAAGAGGGACATAATGTGAGTTTCTCCATGAAGGCAAAGCATGTGGGGTTCATTGTAGAGGTCCTCCAGGATCAAGGAATGGGGAGTATAGGGAAAATGACAAAATTATGTGTAATAGATGCCCCCTAAAGTGTGAAGGCCGAGCTGGAGCGAGGGATGAAATTCTTTATAAATCAGTGCGAGGAACCGATTTGTCGTCAGAAAACCTGCAAGCAAGTATAGATACATATGCATAAACTGATATTTTTGTCAAATGATACATTAATCATGGCATTGACGCAGCCATCCAGAGATTGATCTGTAAATGGATCTAAGTATGGGCGCAGCCATCTGTCAGAGAGGATCACAATGAAACCAAGGTATGGTTGCAACCATCCAATAATGAGAAGGATCACATATGATAACTCATGGTTTGGTCACAACCAGCCATCTAAAAGAGACCTGCATATCATCGTAACCATGTCACATCGCTTCACAACCTGGACTTTTGTGATCTGAGTCCAAGGTCTTGCACTCCAACACGACCCGATCAAAGTACAAATCCTAGCATGTGAATAGATGTGTTGACGTCAAACATGCTAGAAAGTCGCTTGATTACCAGTCAATGATGTAAGCGGTTAACAAGTACGAGAGAAACCACCAATAATGACAATGGCTCTCAAGGTACTATCAACACAATTCATAGAATGTGAATACAGGAACTGGAGTCGAACACCCGTGAAATCACTCAATTGAAAGCCAATGATGTGAACTTGTCATCGAGTGCGAAGAACTTGCCATTGAGGCATGCAAGCTCTAGGGTACTAGAATGGAGTCTCTCGATCAACTTCCCAGATAATGAATTGAAGTCGACGGAAATCGATCGTGTTGAAGGAGGGCCATAATGAATCCCACATCATCGACGTGAGACGAGAGGATGCAAAATTATTTTGGATGATACAACGAATCAGAGGTAAGTGTAACTACATAAGGACAACCCTTGAACATATCAGCGACACAACTGGAAGTTTGGCAGCTTTTAGATCCATGGGATCGGTGGTCATGATGATGTTGCAGAGAACAAATGGAAGGCAAAAACGAACGGCCCAAACCCAGGAAGGTCAACGATACAGAGGAGGATGTCCCAATCTGACATGAAGCAAAGAGTGTCATGGTCAAGAGTGAGCTGCTGACATGACTGATAGATTTCCAAATTTTTCCCCCACCATTTTGGTGAGTACCCCAATTATTTTTTAATCACAAGCTTGAAGGGGATAGCATATGCTTGCACTGTAAGTTCATCCTTAGGATGAATCTGACCTAGTAATTTTAACAAGCCCTAGGAAGGAGAAGCTCATGTTCATCATGATGACGAATCCGATGTCGTTTAATAGTTTAACGAGTCCGACAAAGGTGTAACTCAGTATCTTTTTCATGTTTAGAGAGTTTGAAAAAGACACGTAAAAGAAAAATCTACATGGTCCCTTTTCGTATGTTTGTGTCTCTCAAGCCCGAAAAGGTAGAAAACAATACTTAAGAGAACTACTTGACCATTTCAATCAAGGAGTACCTTTTTCGTAAATAGTGCCTCCCAGCCTGAAAAAGGGGTAAACTTATATTGGGCACACGACATTTCACATTCATTAACGAGCTCGAAATGACAAGGGCTCAACCATCTTTTCACTTTTAAAGGGTCGGAAAAGAGCTGAAAGTGGAACCCCCATTTTATTCTCTTTAACGAGTCAAAAAATAAAAAATACTCAGCAATCTTTTCATATGAGTTTAATGAGTCGAGAAAAGAGCTGAAATGTGACTCATCGCCATCGTCGAACATCCATCACCTAATGCTGCACAAGTAAGGCAAAGTGTATTATCGAGTCCTTGGTAAAATAGGTCAAAATATTTTCAAAACCTGATATTTTCATCAAAAAATGAATAAAAAAGGGAAAAGTAAATATATTTTTACCATTTACCATTTTACCTTTGTAGTGAAGACTTTTTACCCACTTTTTCCCTAGTTTTTCTGGAGTAGATTACGGGAGATCCGGGAGGTCAATTGACGAGCCGTCAGTTCCAGGTAACAGTCGAAGCCCTGAGCTCCATTTTCATGCTATTCATTTCTGTTTTTAGCCATTTTTTTAAGGATTTTTAGGAAGGTTTTTGAGAAAACATTTCGCTCTCAATCGGCCCGATTTCTGGGCAGGGGATCACGCCAACCGAGGGTTATTTGCATAACCATCCACACCAACCAGTGCAACTGTTTCTAAAACAGGCATGCTGGTTCCGTGGATAGGGAAAACCCATTTCTCTCAACAACTGACCATTAAAACTTGAATTTTATGTGTCAAAATTGATCATTGACTCAAATAAATGGCTTTTGTAGGAGAGAAATTGTCGAAAATGGTGGATTGGAAGGAAAGAGAACACGAAGAGGTTGACACCTAGGAATTGAATGATCCAAATTTCCTAGAGGCTTTGAGGGCTTGCAGGCTCCTCAAATTTTTCCTTACACCAAGGATGCGGGCCCAGCCCGAGCTGCTTCAATACTTGATAAGCCTTTGGGACATCAATCACGAGATTTTTGTCATTGGGGACCAAGAGCTAGAGTTGACAACTTCATATATCTACTTCATCACTGGACTATCTCACAGAGGGGAGCCAGTGAACTTGTATGGGTCACATTCGGTCGGGGCAAGCATATCTTCCCTGCTTGCCGAACACTATCCTGAGGCCCTGAAATCCAAGAGTGGGAAGATAGAGATTTCCAGTGTGCGTGATCTAACACTAAGGGTGATTCTATTGACTATCAACAAAGTGGCGGGGTCCCAGGTGGAACATGAGACTAATAAGTCAAAGTTCCTTTATGCTATTGACTACACAGCTCCTACGATCTTTAACTGGGCAGAGACCACGAAGATGAACATCAAGCGCCAGTTGTCCAAGGCTAGGGCGGGGAATCTGAAGCAATTTGGCTTCGAATCAATACTTGTGACCTTTTTCCTAGAACGAGTGCCACTGTTCTAGTATAAGTTGACTGAGGTCTATCCTCTTGCTCCACACGATCCACGAATGGCCCGTTGGAGTCATCTGATGCCCAGGATCACTAGGGGTCAGCATATGTCATACCAACCGGCATTCTTCTCATGGTTACAATGAAAAAAGATCATCGTGGAGGATTGGTCATACAGCAGCACTGATTTCCATGGAGACCCAGATATGCCCTTACCAAATGGAGAGGACTTCGATGATGAAGGTAAAAAAATCAATTTTTTTATTTTAATGTTTTTTTAAATTGTTTTTGGTATATGCATGCTTATAACATTTCTCTTGTCTATGCAAATGTTGGACCAGAGCGGCCAACTGGGATGTCCCCGATAGCTAGGCACGTCCCCCGTCCTATTGATGTTGTCACCCCTTATCAGGAAGGGAGCGATAACGAGGAGGAGATCGCGAGGAACCTCGAGGGGTTGACTCATGGTATCCCAGAGTATGCTCGGATAGGAGACATGCCTCGGCGGTACCAGAGGCACACAGTGGGAGTCTCAGATCAGATCCGTCGACTACTGAGTCGTGTCACATGAGCTGTCTCATGCTATCATGACCACCATGCTGAGTAGTTCCTAGGTCCATCACTTACATATTTTTTGAGGCCTACGTGCCACGAATGTACGAGGCCTGCGAGCCGGAGATGTTATTATAGACACATATTATTTTTTGGGGTTCTGATGTATCAAACATTTGTATTTTCCTGTCTATTATGGTACAAATGTTTGTGTTATCTTTTACATGTTTCACAAATGTCTATCCAACACGTAATTAGCTAATGCATTTGTCAATGTATTCATGCGTCTAGGAATATGATGATATGTAATATAATCAAAATGTCTTTCCAATAGACGGATACAGAGATACATTCGTAATATTTGAGGGTTCTTGATGGAATATTGCCCATTGAGTTGAAGGACGACAAGCTATGAATCCAGGTTGACAACCAATTCCCTGATACCCAGGGTGATGGCTTCTGACAACAGTTCGATAACCACACTATATTCAGCAATGTTGTTGGTTGTATGACCTAGGCAGATACCTTGAAGGTCAATCAACTCACCGTTAGGGTTATAGATAGCCCATGCTGCGGATGATAGGTTCTGGGTACTTCGACAAGCACCATCGGCGAAACCAACGTGAGGAGTTGCAGACATTTGCAAAGTAAGAAAAGCATAGTAAACAGGAAAGTTATTTGAAAACTATCACACAAAACCACGCTGTACAAAAATGAATCACACACTAATGTACATAAGTAACCATGAAAGATGACCTAAGCATAGTACTTTTTGAGGTAAAGCCCATTTTAGGGCTTATCGAGAGGATTTCCTTCATAATCAATAAGCTCATAGGCTCCTTTCTACAAAACATGTTTTACAATATAGGTCCCATGCCACATAGGTTCGAAATTGCCTGCCCCTAGCTTATCATTAGCTTGGTCGTATAGCAGGACCAAATCACCCTCATAGAAAGCACGAGGGGAGACCAACTAGTCGAAATGGGATTTGACCCATTTCTTTTATGCCTTGATGACCAAGGAAGTGAAAGGCAAGTCTCGTCCAGTCGTTCTAAATATAAGAGGTGTTCCTCTTGAGGTCCAGTTCAACGGCTAACTTGAGTGAAGGAATCTCACATTCAATCAGCAATGTTGCTTCCATACCATATACTAGCTGGAATGGTGTGAAACTAGTTGTGTCTTTGGTTGAAGTTCGGTAGACCCACAGAGCTGAAAAAAGCATGAGATTCCAATTTTACTTGTGCATCCCAATAGTACATTGAAGCATGGTGACCAAAACCTTGTTCACAACTTCAACTTGGCCGTTGGCTTGAGGGTAATATGGGGTTGAGCCATCATGGCACAAGCCTAATGCAGATGTGAGTTCTGCCATCATGTAATCTCTAAAATGGGAGCCATGGTCTGTGACAATGGCTTGGGGTACACCGAACCTGGAAATAACATGGTTAAAAAGGAATTGAGTCGTCGTCTTACCATTTATAGAATATGTAGGCATTGCTTCAGCCCATTTTGTAAAATAATCCACAACGATGATAATATAGCCACGTCCCCTGGCTGAACGAGGGTTACATGTCATATAATCGATGCCCCATTTGGTAAAGGGACCAACAGTAATGATAAGGTGTAGGTGAGCAGGTGGGGTGCATATTGCATTGGTAAATTTGGCATTTGTGACACTTGTGTACAGCAAGAATGTAGTATTTGAAGATAGACAGCCAGAAATAACCAGCGCGAAGGATTTTCTAAGTTGTAGCATAACCATACATATGACCACCACATGCCCTGGAGTGGCAATCATTGAGAGCTCTTTCAGCTTCCTCGATTGTGAGGCATCGATGTGTTATCACTAAGGTTGTTCCCCAAAAGCAGTGGAAAAGGGAATACGACTGAGGTAACCACTAACCAGTCTTTTAGCTGCAGATTCTAGCCAATCTGCAACCAGAGAGGGCTCTCTCTTTATGATTTAGCTTTGTTTTGCTAGATGTTAGGCTAGTTATGAAGCACAAGTATTTGTTTGGTGTTTGAATGGTGGCATTCAATAAAACAGGGCTGCAAAGTATGAGAAGTTCAGACCATTGGGTTAATGGAGTCAAATGAAAATGAACTTCTGGGTATGGTTTCTATGGAAAAGGAAGAACTACAGAGCAAGATAATTAGCCATGGAACAATTTTCAAGCTGGAATAAGATGAAATGGAGTCAGGGAATGAAAGGAAATTAAGAATCTTTCATTATGCTAACAGAGGGAAAGTGTATGAATATTACCAAGGAGCAGTTAAGAATTCCTTAATTGTATTCAGGGTGTAAGAACCAGGGAGACAGGAGCAGTCAAGAATTCCTGCCTATGCTAGTCCTGAAGAAAACATAAAAATTGACAGGAATTGAACATAGAGTACAACAAAGTAAATTCTGGGCTATTCTTTTTTCCTGCAATTTAGAACATGATATATAGATGATATATAAAACACAGAAATAATAAAACAAGAGTTAAAAAGACTTATTGATCCATGAGGTAATACGAGAATTCTGTAACATATTCTTTTGCCATTAATTCCACGACCAGCAAGTTCATCAGAAAAGCATTCCAGCAATCTTTATTCCAAAGGGTTCTCAAAATTTACAGCGCAGGTCCAGAATGATATTCACCAACACTGTAGGGGAGGTATTTATACAAAAAGAGTTACAAAATATCTCATAGAGAAAATATCAAGCAATAACTTTATCCATCTACTTCTTCAAAGAAATAAATGACATTCAAAACAAAGCGCAATGAATGCAGGAGTAATTTCCGCTGTACTGGCTGCCTTAGGTGGTCTGATATATTTGACTTTTTGACTCAACAAGTCAGCTGGTAGCTGTCCCTTTATTTCGCGTTCTTGTGTTGCTGTCCCGGCGCTTTCATCTGTGTCTGACTCCGCTTCAATGCGTTTTGGCGTGACTTCCTTTCTCTGCTGTTTTCATTCTCATGATATGTGGCATGTGCATTTGAATTTCATTAAATGTAGATGATCAAAAAGAATTAAAACTACCTTGGTAAAACCTCTAACATGCTCTGCCACCATTGGTTTGTTGGCAACTGGTGTCTTTGTAGTTTTATTAATGTTTCATCAGCTTCAGTATACCTGTAGTAATTGGGATGGACTTCAAAAAGATGTGTTATCTCATGCTCAATGTAGAACAGATTTTCCAATTTGTCATATAAGCTCTGTCCAGAGGGAGGTACTGTGTCTTCTGAAGTGCTTGATGATGCTGTAATCTGATTGGTAACATATGTATTCACCCTGCGAGCATATTGTTCATGTGTCAACAGCCTCTGATTGCTAGTTAACAAACTGGGTAGACCCTTTTGCTGCAAGACTATAAACTTGGCTGTAAAGGAATTTATTTCTGTCTGCATCTCTTGGCACTTTCTCTCCAGATTTTGTACAAAATTTTTCATAGTCAGCACCTTTTTAACTGTCAAAATGGTGCCTGTTCTATCCTTGATATCCAGAGCTGCTAGTTGTTCTCTGGTGTGAGTGTTCAAAAAATGGATTAGTTTATTGGCATGTTCAGGCATGTTTCCTAATAATGCTCTGGCCTTTTGAATCTCAACTTGAGGCCTTTCTATCAATTCAATTTGCTCATGGACTGTCTGTATTGATATCCATTGATCGGTGATGGACTGACCAATTTTAGTCCACACAATTATTTTGATTTCTGCTAGAGGTTTATGAAAAGTAAGATCTTTTTCCAAGGATTTTACCTTATTTTACAAGGCTTTTACCTCTCTGGTTTTTTCAGCTACAGTTATCTTAGATTTATCATAGCTCACCTCCAGCTTGGCCAGTTTTTCTTTGGTTTCCTTTAGCTCTTCCATTTGGAGTTCCAATTCTTTTATTTCCTTCATCATTTTTTCCATGCTCATGCTGGTATCTGGTACTGTTGTTGTTGTTGTTGTTGTTGATGTAGTGCTTGGTGTTGTTTATGCTAGATCAGTAGGAGGCTCTGCTGTCGTGACCGTGGAAGGAGCAGTTGTAACAATTGGAGCTGTTTGAGATGGCTGAGAGGCCAACTCTCCTTGTTTTCCTTGTAGTGCCTCCTCCAATGCCTTCTCTGTTTCTGCCAATCTCTCATTCATTCTCATCAGTAAACCCATCGTGTCATCCTCTGCTTTCTGCTGTGCAACCTCTGTGGTTTGTGGGTGCATTGTAATCGGCAGCTTCAATTGCTTTTTGAGGGTTGCAATATCTTCCTCCTTCTTTCTTATTAATGCTTGGATGCCCTTGGGATCCTTGGGATCATGTCCCAGCTCTATGATAATTTCTTCTAAGGATTTAGTTATGTTATCCTTAGCCAAAGAAGAAGCCTTTTCAAATTCCAATTGGGCAGAAGTATTATGTAATGAATTTTGCAATTTGTGAGCTAATAATGCTTTGTTTGCCAAGGTGGAGTACACCATTTCTCTGGTTTGTTTATGTAATTCAATCTGGTCCATTGGGTGGATGTCTTTAGAGAGAACTTCCAGATTGGTCCTGATATAATCAGCAGCTGACTATGGCTGCTGCATTGTGGGCCTGAAGTGACTAAGGGTCATTTTCCCTTTTTGAATATCATAGGCTGCCATTAGCCTTTGTTGATTTGTGGGGGCCATTCTCAGCAATTGATTATAAAGTTGGATCCTTACTGGCTCATTTCTAGCCTTTATTTCCATAAATTCTTTCTTGATAATTGATCCCTCCTTGCTCTATTGTTTGCTTTGTGGCCTGGTGGATGTAACCTCCACACCATGTTGCCTCTCTAGCTCTTGCTGATATGAGCTAGTTGATGTGTCCAAAATTGGAGGAGTCTGTTGTTCAGTTCTTCCCTCACCTCTCAGGTTGCCTGTTGTCTCTTCCGAGAGTTCCTCTTCAGAGTAAGGATTTAACCTTTGCCTCTTTTCCCCTTGTTGTTCTATTGATCCACTTATAGGTGTGTCTTCCTGCCTGTCTCTTTTCTTGGCTCTTTCCTCATTGAGAGGAGTTTGTAACACAGGGATTTCAGGAACCTTTGTTTGTGTTGAAGGGCCTTGCCCCTGGCTTTGTTCCTTTGATGTATCTAGCTAGTCTGTCATTGTCTTCTGTTCCCCACCTATTACCTCCTTGCCTTTAGCTGATGCTGTGCTGGCCTTTTGTAATGGTTGTTGAGAAGTCCTGGCAAAAGATGTGTCACCTCCTACGTGCTGGGGAAGCTTGAAGGATACCTATCCAAAACAGTCCAGGTCAAGTGTTTTTTCAAGCCCTTTCATAGCCTTTTCTAGTTTTCCTTCTTCAGTAATCTCTTCAACTAATGTGCCCTCTAACCATTCTTGTTGGTTAGCATACTGTTGGATTTCAGGGATCTTGCAATGAACGTATGGTGCCAGGTTGTATTTGACCTTTCTATAACTTATAAAATGACCAGGGTCATATGGTGACCAATAAAAGCTTTGTTTCAGCATAAGTTGCTCCCCTAGAATCTTATCTGCCTCCTCCCAGGCTTCCCTTTTATTAAAGATAAAAGGGCCCAATTGATTTCTTATTTTGAGCTGTGCCTTTTTCTTAGCGTTGCAAAAGTGGATTAAGTCTGCATGGATAAACTGCCTGAAGTACTCTAGTGCAAACAGCCTCATGGGCACAAATTTGGGTAGCTTGTAGGGGCATAGTTCAGAGCCATATATTCTTATTTCAGTGTGATTCTGGTAAAAGTACCAGTCACCTATGCTGTAGTTTTTAGAGAGCTGTAAAATTCTCTGCATTTCACCAGAAAGTCTATCTGGAGGACTTGTCATCAGTAAAGAGGAGGCTGGATGTATGAATAGGTCAATGAATTCACAGTAAGAATAAGGGGAATCATTAACACGGTGGAAAACTGAGGTCCAGAAGATTACTGACCTAGGCTCTCCTTTGCAATCCAATTTTTTGAGGGAGATTTGAAAACTGTCTGGCTGATTGTACAGCAACAAATGATATATGTATGATGTGTATTTAAACACTCTCTCTCTATCCAGGCTCATGAATTGCTCATGGATTTTATTAGCTATGAAGGTAGCAAAATCATACTTGACAGCAGGGGGCTGTCTTGGAGCAAAAATGGACATCAGAACTAAGGTAGTCTCATCAACAAACTCACTGGTTTTGAATCCTAAGATGTAGGATATCATGTCTACAATGAATCTCCCTGCCTCATTGAACCAAGAATGTAGATAAGGAGGAGGCTGCTGGGGCTGGCAATTTGGTTTCATGAATAACTGAGCAATTCTGGTTATCTCTGAACTGGGCAGTTTGGCACCTTGGTCAAGCAAGAATCCCATGGAGAGAGGGGCCAGAGGCTGAGTTGGCTTAAAGTGCAACATCTCATTTATGGATTGAGGAGTAATATAGAAGAGGACAGTCCCAGATGGAGCCATAACTGCTCTTTGAGTGGGCTCATAATTGGCATGACATTGGTGAATGAGGTCAGGGAATACATTCACTGAAGGGAGGTAATACATGGGCATATTAGACTCCCAGATTCCAAATACATCAGCTTTGTTCCTGTAGCTATTCCTGATCTCACAGAAGGCTTGGAGATGAGGCTTGTCACCCATTAAATCATTAATTTGGAAATCCCTGTCAGCTAGGGGTAGCCATTCAAGTTCTTTATGTGGAGCATTGAGAGGGGCAATATTGAGGGCCACTGGAGCCTCCATTGCTCAACTGTCTGTGTTTTTAATTGGAATTTGGGTCTGTGCAGCAACAGAAAACAGAATACTGGCTCTGGGGTTTTTCTCAGGAAATTGCAGACTGAGTTTTAATTAGAAATTGCCTCACTGGGTAAAATTCATAGTAAAAAACAAAGTTTGCAGAGTTTAGTCGGAAAGCTGGACAAAAACAGTGGTAATGGTGCGCCTTTTGCAGGTATTTTGACAAATTTAACTCAATATTTGGGCATTTTTTGGAGATTTTGCAGAGGAAAGTTAAAAACAGGGGGCTTGGGAACAAGACTTTGGTAAATACCTGTTTTTATCAGCTCACTGTGTTTTTAGCTGCGGCAGTCGAGTTTTTTGCGGAAAAAATGGACAAAAGAGGTATGGTTGGGGCGTATTTTTCAAGGGTTATGGACTGAATTTGTTGGATTATTGGTTCTTCGAGTGGAATGCAGAGAAAAAACCAGAAATACTCAGGGTTTGGGAGTAATGGAGAAATACCTATGTTTTAGCGACGCGTCTGAGAGTAATTGGCCGGTTGGACGATGATTTGTAGAGCAGGATGCCGGATTATGGTGGTCAAGGTGACGGACTGGAGTTTTAGTGGAAAATTCGTCGTAATTTGCATGCACAGGTTCCGCAAATCAACGAATAGAAATGGATGAAAATAATCACTTTCACGGGTTTTTTAACAAAATTTGGGCTTTACGGGCTTTTGGCGCTTTTTTGTGATGACGTCATCATGACGTAAATTTTTTGTCGTGTAGCGGGGTACGGAAGGTGACTTGGCGCTAACGTGGTGGACAGGGCGGACGACACAGTGGTGAGGTGGCAACTGACGTGGGGGCTGACGTGGGCGATGACGTGGAGGTGACATCATCAGATGATGTCATCAAGGGTTCCGTGGGGCGATATATGGTATTCCCCGCACCGCTTTTGAACAAAGGTGGTTTCGGGCGGAGGGGATGCGATGGTAGTGGGTGAACGACACGCGTCTAGGAGTACGGCGGAAATACCGCTTTTCATCAAGCGCTATCTTTTGGACATCGGAGAGGTTGTGATATGGATATGAGCCGTCTGATCTGCAGGATCGGATCCGACGGTTGATGGGACGAGGAGATGGCAGGGAGGTACGGTGCGGGGACCCGCCGTAATATTAACGTTTTATATGTTTTGCGGGGTATAAAACTTTGGTTATCGGGGTTATTACATGGTTTATGTTGGCGGCCTTGGTTATTTGTTTAACCAAATGTTAAACAAATCCCGATGGAGCACGTGGAGGGTTGTTATTGGCCCCGGGTGGACCAATAGCTCCCGACAAAAATTACAATATGGCCATAACTTTAGCCACGGGGGGGATATTTATAATGTTTTTGGGATTTTTTATGTATTTTTACATAGTATGGGAAGGGAAATATACATAGGAGTTATCTAAATAGAGTTAGGATGTCAATATGAAATGGTATATTTGATCAATACACTAAGTCAAACGAGTAAAACTTAGGCTTAGAGAATAAAAAGGGATCCAGGTCATGAATTTATAGAGACTTAGCACAATGGAAGAAAAAATATTTTTACACAAGAAATGTGGCTTAGTTCTCTCAAGTAAAACTAGAATTTCACTTGGTTTTTTCTATAAAATGAAGTGAATTAGGTGTATTAAGCAGATCTCAGAGACCTTGAGGGAAGTTAGTAAATGTTCTTGGGGAAATGAGGGGGAAATTAGTCATGCTCCACTTGTTTTGCAGCCACCTTGCCATGGTACCTGTGATATCCATGAGATAAATCATATTCAAAAAAGACACCACTGATCACAAACTTGCTTCTGCAACATCAAACTGCCTACCCAGCCTAATACACCTAAAAATTTTTCTTCTTTCTCCTTAGGTGCACTTGAGCTAGCAAACCCTTTCTCTCTTGTTTTATTTTTGACTGCCCTCCTATCTAAGTTTGCCCTTATCTCTTCCAGGGCTCAGATTTAGCTATTGAGACCCTTTGCCTCTCTACCTAACTATTAATCTTCCAAGCTTAAACTGTTTGAATAGACCTTATTCTCTAATGCTAAAACAAGAAATTTAAACATGGATTGGCCAAGCTTGAGCTGTTTGGCCATCCATCAAGTGTGACAGAAGTCACTGATTGCATAACTTGAACTTGTTTGCAAAAAATAGGACAGTAGTGGCATTTTGACTAGCACACTTTCCTGGTCTTTTCTTTGGGGTTCATTTTCTTTCTTTCTTGACCAATTCATTCTTTTTGCCCTTTGATTTTTCTTTTAGGGCATACCCTATTTACATTTTTTAAATTTTTTGATCTTTTGGAAAATATGGAACCTTTGTAGCATGAAAAGGATGATCATATTTGGCATTTCCAGAGTCAATCATGAAATATGACACCTATTGGTATAGGAACCTAACAGTGGCTCCACTTGGGGATGGATTTTCCAGATGAAAAGCCAAGAACAGCAGGTCATATGGCCTTATATTCAACTCTTGCTGCAATCTGAAATTTCCTTCTGCTGTAAACAAACAAAACTGTATCTCTGTAACATATATGCTTTTCCCATAAGCTGGTCTGAACAATTACAGCTTTGTATCCGACAGTTTGTCTGAGTATTTGTCATGATGTTTATAGCTCCCAAGTCTTCTTTCTTAAGTCTTCCAATAGACTCAAAATGGAATACAAAAAGGTGACACAGATATCCTTGCTTTTCCTCAAAATTTGTTGCATCTTGTTCCCTATCTTATTGCTGTAATAAACTGCAGAAAATAGGCAACGTTATGTACAAAATACAATCCTAATATGTTAACAAAGAGGATCAAAATAATGCTTGAGCATCTGAGCATTGACTGGCCCATCCTCTGCTTCTGTACCATCTAGGCTTCTCAAAAAATAGGTGTTGTTTCCTTGTACATCCTGAATGACAAAAGGTGCTTTCCATAGGAAATCAAATTTGCCATGTCTTCCTTTATCTTCCCTCCTAGAGTCCCACTTCAGCACTTTGTCTCATATGAAAAAATCCTCTGCCTTTGTCCTTTTGTCAAAAATCTTCTTCAGTTTCTCTTGTAGGATCTAAGTTCTCTGATACACTTCTTCTCTAGTCTATTGTAAGTGAATTGTTTGATTGATTCTTCTCTGAATATCATTGGGTTCTGCCTGTATTTCTTGCAGCAATTTTATCACATGGATTCCCAAGGATGAAGGGAATATAGCCTCCATACCATAAACCAACTCATAGGGACTTGTTCCAATAGATCTCTTTGTGGTTAACCTGTCTGCCCATAGTGCATTAATAAGCTTTTTGTGCCAATTCTTCTTGTTTTCCTCCAATACTTTCTTTATGATGTTGATCAAGCTTTTATTGGATGATTCGGCTAAACCATTACCTTGAGGGTAATAAGTTGTGGAATGGCCTAAGGTAATGTGGTATTTGTGGAAAAAATTGATCATTCTTTTGGATTTAAAGGCAGCAACATTATCTGTTATAATCTTTTCCGGACAGCCAAATCTAGATAGGATATTGGTTTCTAAAAATTGCATGATGACTGAGTCATTGGCTTGCCTACAAGGAATGGCCTCTATCCACTTAGTGAAGTAATCTGTGGCAGTTAAAATCCACCTATGTTGGCCAGAAGAGGAAGGGTGAATTTCCCCAATGAAATCTAAACCCCATTGTTGAAATGGTCTCTCAGTGGAAATGGGTTTTAGGGGTAAAGGTAATAGTTTTCTCTTGCCTTCAAAGATTTGACATTTATGGCAAGAAACTACAAATTTCTTTACATCAGCAAACAGGGAGGGCCAATAAAACCCAGCTCTTAGGATTTTATCAGCTGTTGACTTCCAATACAAATGTCCACCACAGTCCCCTGCATGAAATTCCTTCAGCACTTTGTCAGTTTCATCTTTTGTTAGGCAGCTTAGTAAAATGCCTTCATGATTTTTCCAAAATAAAACATTGTCTAGAATACAAAACTTTGAAGCTTTCATTTTCAAGAATCTCTTTTTAGTTCTGGATAACCCTGGAGGAGCTTGCAGGTTTAACAATACATAAATTATATCAGCATACCAAGGTGATTGTAAGAAGGCTTGATTGATCTGTGGAGTCGCCATCTCCTATTCGTTATCCAGTTCATTGATGTCAAGGGCTTGAAAATTATTTTCAGTCATTAATTTGGCTAATCCTTGTCCTTTTATCAGTTTTGTTGGCTTAATTTCAAGGTCATATTCCAAGATATTAGCTATCCATTTGCCTCTTTTTCCTTCAATTCCTTCTTGAGTCAGAATGTCTTTGACCATGGCATTTGGGACATAAGCTATCACATGAGAGTATAAGATATAAACTCTGAAATCCTTGATGGCTTTTACAAGGGCATAAGCTTGTTTCTCCATGATTTGATATTTGAGTGAAGCATCTCTAAGTGCTTTGCTGAAAAAAGCAATGGGCTTCTCACATCCTTGATCATCATTTTGCAATAGGATAGCAGCAATAGTATGCTCAGATGCAAAGGAAAATATTATGAAGTCTCTATCAAACTTCGGACCTTTGAGGACCGGTGTTTTAGTTAAAGCTATTTTGATTTCCTCAAAGGCTTGTTTAGCTTCTATTGTCCATTTGACTTTGGAATCTTTCTTCAGCATGTTTTTCAACAGTCTTATTAGTTCAGCCAGGTTGGGTATGAATCTTCTTAGGAAATTAATCTTTCCTAGAAAAGCTTGCAATTCTTTGATATTTCTTGGGTGAGGAACTTGGAGAATAGCTTGTATTCTCTCCGGGTCAATTCTGATGCCATCCTTTGAAATTATATGACCTAAGAGCTTGCCTTCTTCTAGGCCAAACAGTGATTTATTTGGGTTCAATGATATGCCATATTTTCTGCAAATTAGGAACACTTGTCTTAAATGCTCTAAATGTTCTTGATCTGATTTAGAAAAAGAAGTGAAGTCATCAAGATATATAACTAAAAATTCATGAATCTCTTTTGCAAAGGCTATATCCACTGCTCGTTGAAATGTTGCCCCTGCATTTTTAAGTCCAAAAGGCATTTTTACATATTTGAAGGTTCCCCAAGGTGTTGTAAAGGCAGTTTTATCTTGATCATCCGGGTGAACTAAGATCTGATTAAATCCTGAGAATCCATCTAACAGTGAGATCCTAGAAGCTCCCACTACCCTTTGTAAAATATGATCCATCTTGGGTAAGGGGTAGTGATCTTTGAGAGAAACTTTATTTAGGTTTCTTAAGTCAACACACAGTCTTATCTCTCCCGTTTTCTTCCTATTGGGCACTAGGTTTGAAATCCATTCTGAAAACCTGATAGGCGCAATTATTCCAGCTTGGTACATTCTTTTGACTTCCTTTTCAATAAGGGGAAGGAGAACAGGATTAACTCTTCTCAACTTTTGTTTAAAAGGCTTTTGATTTTCTTTTAAAGGTATTGTGTGTTGGATGACCGAAGTATCATAGGACTTGACGTCCTCATAGCTTCATGCAAAGACATCTTGAAACTCTTTAAAAAACTCAATATATTTCAGTTTTTGGTCTGGAGGCAAGGCTCTGGACAATTTTACCATCTTAGGATCCTCTGCAGTTCCTATATTATACTCTTCTATTTCTGCGTTTAAACGTTGCATTTTTGGCTTTCTTGGTATATCATTTGAATCAAATGTATCTTCCAAAGGAGTCAAACCTGTGGGCAAAAAGTTATCTTTTAAATTGATTACTTCAGACTCTTCCTCAGCAATTTCATCAAGGTCCATTTGTTTTAGCTCTTGTAAATTTTTGCTGGTAAAGATTGTTGGATGCAAAATGTGATTTGTTGTTTCAGCTAATGTATGTTTTTCAATTTTGTCTATTTTTTTTTCTTCACAAATGGTGCTTGTGTCTATGTTTGTGCTTGAGAATTCCTCTTTCAAAGTCAAGAAATTATTGATTTGTGTGTCATTTTCAAACACTTGCCAATTTTTGACATTATCTGGAACAGCAGGTCTGTGTTTAATTTCAGCAGTGAAGTGGTGATTAGGCTCAAATGGCAGCTTACAAGTGCTGGCAAATGTTGCCAAACTGTGAGCATGTAAATTGTGGTTTCTCGGAATTTTGGTTAGCTGGGATTCTAAGAAGGTGTTGAGTATTTCAATTGCTGCCCCTCTATAAACCCTTAGCCTGAGATTGTTTGTAACAAAGTTTCCCTTCATCTGTTGGATAATCAAATCTGAGTCCCCTAGAATTGAAATCTTAGTTGCCCCTAGACTTCTAATCAGTTTGAGTCCCAGCAAAAGGGCCTCATATTCGGCCATATTGTTTGTACATCTAAAATTCAGCCTATATGCATGTCCTTTAGCATGATCATTCTGCATGTTGTGTATCGAATTCCAGCCCCTGCTCCTAATTTATTCACTGATCCATCAAACTCTAAGTACCATAAGATTTCTTGATTACCCCTAGGATGAGGAGTTTTAGAAACTATCTTAGTGGGCAAATTTGGATTTTGTGACTCATATGGTTTGGCTTGTGTATTCGTTTCATCAATTACTTCAACAATTTTTTGATCTTGAGCAGTGGATTCTTCATTTATGTCTCTTGCTTGTGCTAATTCTAGAAGCTTGTGATCAGTTTTGAGATACATTTCAGCATTGTATAAGATAAATGAATCCATATCTGAATGTATGGAGTAAATGGGGAAGTTTTGGGGTTTCTCTTGACTACTGACCACATATTTCATCAATGTTTCTTGGTACAATCTCTTTGGCTGGCCAAAGACTGAAATGGTGGCATAGGACATGTCTAGCTACAAGGATCCTTGGAGTTTCGCACCCCAAGATCTGGACAAAAGCATTCCATACTTTGGTGGGATATTAGCTACCACTACATCCATTAAAATAGTCTTGGCAGGGTATTGTACTAGAGATACACACAAATCTTTGATTAAGCCTAGACACCTGACCTGGCTGGAATCAAATGAAAACAAGTCTTTATATGGTCGTGTGATATCTAGGTCCAAACTTTTCATCACAGAATTAGGCATCAGATTATGGGAAGCTCCCAAATCAAACATTGCATTATGCAGTACTTTGTCATGAATGTTTAAGCTTACATAGAATGGAGGAACCCCTCCTGTTGTGGGGAAAAGTGCCTATTCAGGACGACCCTATCCACCTAAGGTGTGACAGTGCCTTAGCAACAAACAGAGACAACTATTCTTGTATTCTTCTTTATGAATTGCAAATGAAGAGAGATGAAATGAACCAACCTGTGTCTTGCGCTAGTCCTTTGATCCGATTTCTCTTCTCTTTGACAGCTTCCAGCTACCTGCTCCCTTACTTGACCAACTTCACCAAGTTCCTGCAAGATCACAGAAGAGGAAAACTACACAAAGACATGGATTTACATTCATAAATAGCTTAGGATCAGATTTAAGCTAAACATACTAATGCAATCATACATCAAAGATACACAAGCATGTAGGAGAAACCCAAATAGTTTTATTGATATAATAACAAGATTCAGGAGGAGATAAAACCCAGTGAGTCCCGATCTAGCATCAACCTCCCAGCAAAGGAATCCCTTCTTCACCTCCAACAAAGCATAAAGCACCCAATGCATTGATCTCAATCTCAAACCAACAGCAATTCTCTGCAATGTACAAAATTCCAGCCTCTGGATCTCTGGGATGAGGGATCCATATATAGATGTTTGTAAATAGGATGAGTCAGCTTGTCATCTGACTAGTGTCCTTTCTCTCTGTCATTTCTTGCTTCCACTTGGAGGCTGAGAGCCTCTTACTCATCCCTGGTCGACTCAGTGAGGCAAGTGTCATGGAGGAAGATTCTGGAAGCTTCCATTGTCTTTACACCTCACGGAATGGCACTGCCATTTGTCATTTCCCACTCAGCGCACCCTGGTAGTGCATTTGGGTGCATTGCAACGCACCTAGCTAGTGTACTGGGGTGCTATGCAATGCAAGTGGCTAGTGGAGCCACTGAAATGATCCTGATTTGACTGATTCTGAGTAGTTTCTGGTGGAGAACTTCTGGGAGAAGCTGTAGTTTGCTGACCTTGTTCCTTTAGGGGTAGGAACAACACTTTTAGGGACTTTGGATCCCTTGGTTTATGGACATTTCATGCTCAGAGCTGTAAGGCACAAAAATGTCTATAACAGTTGCCCCCTAAAGTATGAGGCCATTTATCGGGTGAAATGATTTATTAGGAGGATCCGAAGTTCTTTCAATGCTGGGAGGAGACCTGTAATAAGATACAATACAATACATTATTTTCATACTGTTTTCATGATCTGGCTGAGGCGAGCATTCCCATGCTCAGCTTTATAAATTCATTTTCATGTACATAGGACAGACAATCGTCTGATGGTAGACTGATGATTCTGATAGAGTCATCATCCTTTTGGTAGGATGATTATCTGTGCTGCAAGGCTGTACATTTCCATGTCTTTATTTTCCTGAATATATATCGCAGCCCAGATGGATGAAACTAGATCCGGGGTCTTCATTCTTGTCCGATCTTCACTCTAAGTACAAGTCGATCCATGTGAGAAATGTTTTGAAGTCGAACATGGAAAGACATCGCTTGATTACCAGTCAATGATGTAAACTGTTAACAAGCGCGAGAGGAATCACCGATAATGATGATGACCCTCAAGGTACTGCAGTACAATTCACGTGGTGTGAATAGAGGACTTGGCATCGAACACCACGCAAAATCTTACGGTCGAAGGTCATTGATGTATACCTGTCGCCAGAAGTGAGAAACTTGCCATTGAGGCATGCAAGCTTCAAAGTACTGAAGGGGTTGTTCCTAGATCAACTTCTTGGATAATGAGCTGATGTCGACAAGAAGCGATCCGTCAAAGGAGGGCCTTAATGAATCCCAAATCAATGACACTGAACGGAGCAAATGATTTTGATGGAAGTGAAAACGATCTGATGATATATGGTTCAGGATGGCGGTCATGAAAGAGTATAATGTATGGTAGTGGATGGGACACAGGTGACTTCTTTGAATGACTTCTCTTGAACATGTGGCGACACTTATGCGATGGATTGGTAGCATTTACCCCAAATGTGGATGGTATGGCGTGACCATGGTGATGTGACCGGTGAATGAAACAACCCAACCCGATTCTGGTACGGAGGAGAAGTGTCATGTTCAAGAGCGACTTGCTACCAATAAAGGTTCTTTGAGTTTTTCCCAATTTTTCCGCAGTCATTGCTGACCAGTACCTCTTTATTTTTGTCAAGCTTTAGGAGGATAACATATGCTTGTTCTATAATTTGCCCTTCGGGCAAACCCATCGCTATGTTTTAACGAGCCTAGCGATAGTGAAACTCGTTCTCATCTAAAGACAAGTTTGTCGCTATTTAATGCTTTTAACGAGTCTAACGACAAAGATAACTCGGTCCTTTTCATTTTTAGAGAGTCTGAAAAGGTACGTAAAGTTAACTCCGAAAGTCCTTTTTCGTCATCTAATCCCTTAAGCCCGAAAAAGTATAAAATAATACAGAAGGGATGAATTTTCGATAGTTTTAACGAGCCGAACAAAACAAGCGCTCGATCCTTTTGTGCAATAATCCCTCAGGTCCAAAAAGATTAAAATCTAGAGGAGGGATAGCATTTCCGGTCGCTTTAACGAGCTGGAAGGCCAAAACTCGGCAATCTTTTCATATTTTACGAGTCAGATGAAAAGAGCTTAAAGAAGACTCATCTTTTGAGGAACGAGTGATAAAATGGGTAGCAGCTGATTCCAGGTAAGGTTTGGAATTTTCCAATCACGGCAGTGTCACAAGAATGGCTAGTGAAATCACTCTTCGCAGTTGTTCCTCAAAATGGGTAAACAATCAAATGGAGGTGAATGATCGGCCAATGGAAAAGTGGAGGTGACGGTGCAAACACGACCAAGGCTTTAATGGCTGAAGTTCTACATTCACGGTGGTTATTTACCGGAGGATAGTTCATTTTTTAACGAGCTTAAACGCGGATTGAAACACTTGCTCGGTCTTGCGTTTATTTTTTAACGAGCATGAACTATGTGCTAAAACTGCTCGATAATCCAGTCATATGATAAGAATGTCTCATATAAAACGGCAACATTTAGATTTTTTCCCCACATCCTTTCTTTATGCAAATTAGGAAACGACTAATCCTACGAGTTTAAAGGGTTAGCCTACGGGTTTAAAGGGAGGACCTAAAAATTTAAAAAATAAATAGCCGCCCCTTGCTTGCACTCCAAAAGGTTTGCATGCCCCCAGGTATAAAATACGATTTCAAGGTTACCCCTCAATTTGCAGACAGAACATTTGTTCTACCAGGAAAGGCCTACCTCTTACAGGTTACCAAAGATTGCTCTATTCGCGGTGCAAATAAAACACTTCCTCGACGATGTCTACCGAGATAGACAAAGGTGAGTGACAACGAGCACCAAACACATAACTTTGACAAGAGAATCTTCTTCTAGAATAACCCCTTTTCCACTGACGGACGGGGTACAGACTAGTCATATTCTCCCACGGAAACCTACCTTATACCCAAAGTTTTCCTGCCGAAGCAGACCAGGACGCATGCCCCCTGGGTTTCAGTCATATCTTTCTGAATCACGCGCGCTCATCTGGAGGACGGACCGTGGGTTGACACATTTCTTGCGTGAAGAGACCATTTAGGGATGGTATATGACTATTTTCTATGCGTGATCTGGGAAATGAAAGCTGGTCCACGAGCTTGACCACTCTTCCTTCGTGCGGAAAACACATTACTCTAAAGAGTGAGGAGATGATGGCTCCCATGCAATAAATATAGTCTCGTCCAAGGAGTAGATTGTAATCTAAGGGTCCTTGAACTACCATTACGTTCATTTGAACAGTCTTCCCTCTCAATGTTATGGGCACATTGGGAAGGATCCCTAAAGGTCGACTGGTTCCTTTATCAAAGCCTGTCAGATTTCTCATTTCAGGCGCAAGCGGTGGCGAACCAAGCACTTTCCAAGCAGTAGAGGAAAGGATACTCACAGAAGCCCCCTCATCTATGATGGTACCAGCCATGACCATTCTATATATTTGAACGATAATTCGGAATGGTACACTTGCTGGTAAACGGGGTCTGCCTAGTTGATTCCAGTCGAAGGAGACAACTAGGTTGCTTGGAGGTGGGACCGAGTAGACGGCCGGGTATGGCTCTGACGAACTTCCTTCCTGTGGTAAAGGAATGGGTAGACTGCCCCCTTGTTCGTCGGAGTCTGTGTTGATGAAGAGAATTTGGACGGTGTCATCCTTGTTCTCTTCCGTGATGGTATCATCTGAAGATGAAACCTCTGAAGGCAAGACCGGGTCAACTGCCGCCTCGACCTTTTGACTTTCATCTGGTATGGATTCAGGTGGTTTATCTTCAATGATAGGTGCTTCGGCTGACCACCTGAGCGGGCCAGCCGGGTTTTCAACTGGTGAAGGACTTGGCAGGAGTTTTTGATATCCAGGAGGAAGTCGCAACGGTGAAACCGGATGATCTTCCAAAACTCTTTTAGCCTCGTCTAAGAAGGGACAACGGTGGACGGCATGGTCGCCTTCACACAGTTTACAGGGAAATCTAGCTTTCCCTTTTTGTCCTGTGGCTTCACTTTCACTAGTTGATGGTGTGCTGTCAACATGGCTATCAGAGGTTGACGACACCGGATTGTGCAAGCAGGGAGACCAATCCCTTAGTATCCAAGGGATGCAAGGACAATCTCTGTGAAAGTGGTCTCACTTGCATATGACACATGACGATTTAGGCCTGGTCAGTGCAGTATGTGGATTTTCGTTAGACGACACTCGTTTGGCCCCATTCGCTTTTGGCTCCTTCTTCTTCTTCTCTTTCTTCTTCTTTTCCTTCTTCTCCTTAGGAACTTGGCTTTTGGCTTTGCCAGCTCCATCAAGCGAAGAGGAAGGAGGAGAGGAAGAATTAGAGGAAGTAGAAGGTTGGTGGGTAACTCTGGACTGGTCTAACTGTTGATTCGATTGTTCAGGAATAGTGGTGTTCTGAACGACATTGGTTGAGAAGAGCCAGACAGGCAAGCCGATTGTCAGTCCTGGAAGTGACAATGTGGCCATATGGGGTGCACCAACATCTCCCCAAGAGGAGAAGGGACTAGGATTTCCACCAAGGGGAATTCCTTGGTTGGTAGACTCCATTTTCTCAACTTAAAGATCAACGTAGGAAAAGGGTGATGAGTATTCCGTTTAAAATAAATTTTACGACGCTTTAGACACAACTTGTTTTTTCAGTTTTAAAGAGTCGAGAAAAAACAAAAGATGACTCTAGTCTCCTTCGATTTTTAATGAGCCTAAAGTGACAAGTGCTCAGATGGACCTTTTCCGTTAAGGAGTCTTAAAAGGAACGAAAGGGACTGCTCTGGAGATCTAGGTAGAGGGTGTGCCAAACCAATCACAAAACTGCAAAATACATTTTACGGTACAGCAGTCAATCTTCCCAAATGCTGTGTTCGGTGCATTGCGATCAGTAGGGCAGCCGACACGGCTTCCTATGGATAAAAGGTTTTAAGCCTATAGGGGTCTCCCAATATATACTCGACGGTACGTGGGAGCACAATCCGTACTGGCACTTATCGTCTCACAGTGGAGGAATCACCCAACCATCAGTGAGGCCAACAGTTACCAGGTTTTACGATGCCGGAACACGTCTCTAGCCTAGACCTCTATGTTGTGCGTTAAGTTCCAAAGCATTGTTAGATTCATTCAGTTTATTTTAAGTTGATCTTTCTTAGAAGTTTGCCTTTTGAGGTTCACCACGAGATGTAGATGTAATTCCTAAATGCAATCTAAAAGATGATAAGCAAATCTTTATCTCTTTTTCAACAATGAAAATCCTAGCTACAAGGGGAAACGAAAGACACAATCTTTTCTCAAAGAGAAAAGAGCACACTGTAAATGCACTTTTCCTAAATCAAGCCATACAAACTATCAATATGCAAATGCACAAGTGCATGTATTTGTTTTTCACTTTCTTAATATTGATGCCTAAAAAGAAAGTTGATGTACAATTTTGAATTCGCTTTCAAATGACAAACACAAACAAGCTTCTTTTTCGAAATCAAAAGGTAGAGAAGATTACGACACTTTACGATTTTCGAAATAACACTTGTTTCGACACTTAGAAAGTGACAAATTCAAACCAAAGGCAAAAGTAAATGTATAATCGACTGTCAACAGCAAATGAACTTTCTCCTAAGACCAAAATCGACAGTTACGATAGATCTAAATCAAAGGACGACAATATGACTATTTCTCTTTTGCAATGGAAAACTGTAAATGATGCCACAAACACACAAAAACACCTACAGTCTTTTTGTACAAAGGAGGCGGAATCAAGGTAGAGAAAAGGGGTTTTCAGATAGGTACCTACACTGGTCACAGGCTGCAAAAACAGAGATCAAAACTGAACAAAACAGAGCAAAGAACCTCAGCTGCACAGGGCAAAGGCTGATCAACGCACCTATTGCACAGAGAAACTGAATTGCAGTGCAGGTATCCCTCTCGGGACCTGCGTTGAAATGCAAAACCTCTTCACAAAGCCTGCGCTGGGGCAGAAACGAGAGTTCTCTCCGGGTTCTGGGTCACGGTTTGCAGTTTAATATACGGTTTTTGGCCAAGTAAAAGCAATTAGTAAGGTACAATCAGAGGGATGATTTAAAGGAGGACTAAGAGCTATCACAAAGGGTTATCAGACCATTTGTGAATCCATTGTTCAAATCATAGACAAATCCAGTGAGTGGATTGAAGTATCAGTTGTCTACTTTGCATTTGAAAATGGCAAATGCAGTTCGATTGCTACTTCTAAGTCTATGAAACAAACAGTAATAGAAACACAAATAAACTAATTAGACAGTTTCCCCAGTGGAGTCACCATTTTGTTGTGGGGAAAAGTGCCTATTCAGGACGACCCTATCCACCTAAGGTGTGACAGTGCCTTAGCAACAAACAGAGACAACTATTCTTGTATTCTTATTTATGAATTGCAAATGAAGAGAGATGAAATGAACCAACCTGTGTCTTGCGCTAGTCCTTTGATCCGATTTCTCTTCTCTTTGACAGCTTCCAGCTACCTGCTCCCTTACTTTCCCAGCTTCATCAAGTTCCTGCAAGATCACAGAAGAGGAAAACTACACAAAGACATGGATTTACATTCATAAATAGCTTAGGATCAGATTTAAGCTAAACATACTAATGCAATCATACATCAAAGATACACAAGCATGTAGGAGAAACTCAAATAGTTTTATTGATATAATAACAAGATTCAGGAGGAGATACAACCAAGTGAGTCCCGATCCAGCATCAACCTCCCAGCAAAGGAATCCCTTCTTCACCTCCAACAAAGCATAAAGCACCCAATGCACTGATCTCAATCTCAAACCAACAGCAATTCTCTGCAATGTACAAAATTCCAGCCTCTGGATCTCTGGGATGAGGGATCCATATATAGATGTTTGCAAAGAGGATGAGTCAGCTTGTCATCTGACTAGTGTCCTTTCTCTCTGTCAGTTCTTGCTTCCACTTGGAGGCTGAGAGCCTCTTACTCATCCCTGGTCGAACTCAGTGAGGCAAGTGTCATGGAGGAAGATTCTGGAAGCTTCCATTGTCTTTACACCTCGCGGAATGGCACTGCCATTTGTCATTTCCCGCTCAGCGCACCCTGGTAGTGCATTTGGGTGCGTTGCAACGCACCTAGCTAGTGTACTGGGGTGCTATGCAACACAGGTGGCTAGTGGAGCCACTAAAATGATCCTGATTTGACTGATTCTGAGTAGTTTCTGGTGGAGAACTTCTGGGAGAAGCTGTAGTTTGCTGACCTTGTTCCTTTAGGGGTAGGAACAACACTTTTAGGGACTTTGGATCCCTTGGTTTATGGAAATTTCATGCTCAGAGCTGTAAGGCACAAAAATGTCTATAACACCTCCATCTGCTGTTTTACCATTTACCTCAGGACCAAAAATTAGTTCTGGTTGGTCATCTAAAACATTGACTGCATCTCTATTCTCTAATATTTGAAGTGATCTGCTGATTTGTTCCCTATAAACCTCATGTTTAGCCAATTCGAACAGTGGAATGGCTATTTTTAACTTGCCTATTTCTGTTTCTAGGTTGAAGGGTTTTTCCACTTGAATTTTTGTATTCCGGGCAGCAAGGTTTTCCTTTTCTGCTGTGTTCTCAGTGATTTTTTCTCTATCAGAATTGCTGTTTGAAACTGGATCTGTTTTGAAATTATTTGCAGGAGGGTTGTTTACATTCTTTTTTGAAGGAAAGGAGGTGTATGGCTGATTATTTGATGGCTACAAGTCTGATATGTCCTCAACCATAGGTTCTTTTGGGTTGAGGTCTGTTTTAACAGGGAGTTCTGTCGGGGAAGTTTTACCCTTTGCTTTCTTAGGCTGCTTGGTATCTTTCAGCTTGCTAGGTTCAGGCACATCTACCATTCTGCTTCTCAATTTGTATTGTTTATGGACTTCATAGACAGTTGAATCATACCCCTCTCTGAAATCAAATGACTCTCTGGATTTGGTTTGAAATTGGTTGAAATTATGTGCTTCTTGATCATCTTGTGTTAAGAAGATTTGTTGTTCACTGTTTAGTCCCATTAGGTTGATTTGAGTATCCTCTGTTGGCTGAATAGAGGTTGATGCTTCGCCATAGTTCTCTTGAAATGGAGGACTGATATTCTGATCAGGGCCAGCCTTCCTGGTGTTAGGATTTTGATTTTTTCTAAAGTTTGGATTTCTAGTGGTGTTACTTGGTTGACCTTCCCAAGAAGATTTCCTTTCAATGGTTTCCACTCTATCACCCAGTCTATCCATTCCTTTGATAATTTCATCTATTTTTTTCTCAAATGCAGAAGGCTCTTCTTTGAAGGGAGTCCTTCTTTCGACTCTAGCTCGGGCTCTTTTAGAGATCAAATTTGCCTCTACACTAACAACTATGCTCTGCATGTCTTCTAAGCTTGGAGGAGCTCTTTCCCTTAGTTGATATGCCATGTCGGAATCAAATCCATCAGGGAATTTGATCAAGGCTAAGTCAGGTGGGGGTCTAAGGTTTTGAGGGATAGCATTGTACACGTTATTGAATCTAGCACAATAGTCTTGGACAATTTCTTGTGGGCCTCTTTTCAAGCTTTCATATTCAGACATGATATGCAATGGGTCCTTCTTCTTTTCCCATCTGTTCAAAAAGGTTTGGTAAAGGGCATCCATATCAGCAATTGTGTTCGCAGCAAGTGCCCTAAACCAGATCCTCACATCACCTATTAAGCTTTGGACGAAAATTTTCATCCTGACATCGTTATCATCAATTTCATAGTTCTCAAAGTAGTCCATCATTTTCTTAGTGTGTTGTTGTGCTGTATAGGAGCCAGTACCATCAAAATATGTAATTTTTCTTTGATAATCTTGAGGTATAGCCCCTGGATTTGCAGGCAACTACAGAGGAGCATATCGGTTTGCCATATTTACAGGTATAAATGGGACAGCTAGAAGCACAGGGATAATAGCTAAAATAAGTGGAGTGGATGGAGGAGTGGAGAAGGTGCTTTGAAGTGATGATGGTGAACTAGAAGAAGCTACAGCAACAGTAGGAAGGACTGTTGCTTTTGCAGGAAGCGATTGGGTAAGGTTTTGCTGAAGTATATCAAGATTTAAATCAGCTGAATTTTCTAAACTTTCTTGTCTTCTAAGGGTCTTGGAGATCAAGTTAGGATTTTCAAAAATAGCTGGAGGATTAGGATCTGGGTTTGATCTGGTATAACGAGTTTTCTTCTTTGGAGCCAGCTTCTAAATCTGTTTTTGGTATTTTCTGGAAGTATCTAAAGAACACTATTTTTGACAATATTTTTCTCGGAAAGTATGAATTGTGACAGTCTTAAATTTTCCTAAAGATCTTTTGAAAACAAAAGGAAACTGATCAAAATTTTGAGACAGCTGTATAAAGCCTAATGCTAGACTGGAGATTGACTGAAGCAGCTTTTATTTACTCCTGTAATTGCACAGCAAAAACAGTTTCAAAGGCTACCTGACTAACTTCAGGCTCTATCTGTAGCTTAGAAAGTAGACAGTAGTAACAAACACAGTCATTCAGTTCCCCAGTGGAGTCACCAATGATGTTATCACTCAAGTTGTTCCCCAAAAGCAGTGGAAAAGGGAATACGGCCGAGGTAACCACTAACCAGTCTTTTAGCTGCAGATTCTAACCAATCTGCAACCAGAGAGGGCTCTCTCTTTATGATTTAGCTTTGTTTTTCTAGATGTTAGGCTAGTTATGAAGCACGAGTATTTGTTTGGTGTTTGGATGGTGACATTCAATAAAACAGGGCTGCAAAGTATGAGAAGTTCAGACCATTGGGTTAATGGAGTCAAATGAAAATGAACTTCTGGGTATGGTTTCTATGGCAAAGGAAGAACTACAGAGCAAGATAATTAGCCATGGAACAATTTTCAAGCTGGAATAAGATGAAATGGAGTCAGGGAATGAAAGGAAATTAAGAATATTTCATTATGCTAATAGAGGGAAAGTGTATGAACATTACCAAGGAGCAGTTAAGAATTCCTTAATTGTATTCAGGGTGTAAGAACCAGGGAGACAGGAGCAGTCAAGAATTCCTGCCTATGCTAGTCCTGAAGAAAACATAAAAATTGACAGGAATTGAACACAGAGTACAACAAAGTAAATTCTGGGCTATTCTTTTTTCCTGCAATTTAGAACATGATATATAGATGATATATAAAACACAGAAATAATAAAACAAGAGTTAAAAAGACTTATTGATCCATGAGGTAACACGAGAATTATGTAACATATTCTTTTGGCATCAATTCCACGACTAGCAAGCTCATCAACAAAGCATTCCAGCAATCTTTATTCCAAAGGGTTCTCAAAATTTACAGCACAGGTCCAGAATGATATTCACCAACCAACCCTCAATACATCTGCAGGGGAGGTATTTATACAAAAAGAGTTACAAAATATCTCATAGAGAAAATATCAAGCAATAACTTTATCCATCTACTTCTTCAAAGAAGTAAATGACATTGAAAACAAAGCGCAATGAATGCAGGAGTAATTTCTACTGTATTGGCTGCCTTAGGTGGTCTAATATATTTGAATTTTTGACTCAACAAGTCTGCTGGTAGCTGTCCCTTTATTTCGCGTTCCTGCGTTGCTGTCCCGGCGCTTTCATCTATGTCTGACTCCGCTTCAATGCATTTTGGCGTGACTTCCTTTCTTTACTGTTTTCATTCTCATGATATGTGGCATGTGCATTTGAATTTCATTAAATGCAGATGATCAAAAAGAATTAAAACTACCTTGGTAAAACCTCTAACATGCTCTGCCACCATTGGTTTGTTGGCAACTGGTGTCTTTGTAGTTTTATTAATGTTTCATCAGCTTCAGTATACCTATAGTAATTGGGCTGGACTTCAAAAAGATGTGTTATCTCATGCTCAATGTAGAATAGATTTTCCAATTTTTCATATAAGCTCTGTCCAGAGGGAGGTACTGTGTCTTCTGAAGTGCTTGATGATGCTGTAATCTGATTGGTAACATATGTATTCACCCTGCAAGCATATTTTTCATGTGTCAACAGCCTCTGATTGCTGGTTAACAAACTGGGTAGACCCTTTTGCTACAAGACTGTAAACTTGGCTGTAAAAGAATTTATTTCTATCTGCATCTCTTGGCACTTTCTCTCCAGATTTTGTACAAAATTTTTCATAGTCAACACCTTTTTAACTGTCAAGATGGTGCCTGTTCTATCCTTGATATCCAGAGCTGCTAGTTGTTCTCTGGTGTGAGTATTCAAAAAATGAATTAGTCTATTGGCTTGTTCGGGCATGTTTCCTAATAATGCTCTGGCCTTTTGAATCTCAACTTGAGCCCTTTCTATCAATTCAATTTGCTCATGGACTGTCTGTATTGATATCCATTGATCGGTGATGGACTGGCCAATTTTAGTCCACACAATTGTTTTGATTTCTGCTAGAGGTTTATGAAAAGTAAGATCTTTTTCCAAGGATTTTACCTTATTTTCCAAGGCCTTTACCTCTCTGGTTTTTTCGGCTACAGTTATCTTAGATTTATCATAGCTCACCTCCAGCTTGTCCAATTTTTCTTTGGTTTCCTTTAGCTCTGCCATTTGGAGTTCCAATTCTTTTATTTGCTTCATCATTTTTTCCATGCTCATGCTAGTATCTGGTACTGTTGTTGTTGATGTAGTGCTTGGTGCTGTTGATGCCGGATCAATAGAAGGGTCTGCTGTTGTGACTGTGGAAGGAGCAGTTTAAACAATTGGAGTTGTTTGAGATGGCTGAGAGGCCAATTCTCCTTGTTTTCCTTGTAGTGCCTCCTCCAATGCCTTCTCTATTTCTGCCAATCTCTCATTCATCCTCATCAGTAAACCCATCGTGTCATCCTCTGCTTTCTGCTGTGCAAACTCTGTGATTTGTGGGTGCATTGTAATCGGCAACTTCAATTGCTTCTTGAGGGCTGCAATATCTTCCTCCTTTCTTATTAATGCTTGGATGCCCTTGGGATCCTTGGGATCATGTCCCAGCTCTATGATAATTTCTTCTAAGGATTTAATTATGTTATCCTTAGCCAAAGAAGAAGCCTTTTCCAATTCCAATTGGGCAGAAGTATTATGTAATGAATTTTGCAATTTGTGAGCTAATAATGCTTTGTCTGCCAAGGTGGAGTACACCATTTCTCCGGTTTGTTTATGTAATTCAATCTGGTCCATTGGGTGGATGTCTTTAGAGAGAACTTCCAGATTGGTCCTGATATAATCAGCAGCTGACTGTGGCTGCTGCATTGTGGGCCTGAAGTGACTAAGGGTCATTTTCCCTTCTTGAATATCATAGGCTGCCATTAGCCTTTGTTGATTTGTGGGGGCCATTCTCAGCAATTGATTATAAAGTTGGATCCTTACTGGCTCATTTCTAGCCTTTATTCTGAGTCTGTTGTTCAGTTCTTCCCTCACCTCTCAGGTTTCTTGTTGTCTCTTCCGAGAGTTCCTCTTCAGAGTAAGGATTTAACCTTTACCTCTTTTCCCCTTGCTGTTCTGTTGATCTGCTTATAGGTGTGTCTTCCTGCCTGTCTCTTTTCTTGGCTCTTTCCTCATTGAGAGGAGTTCGTAACACAGGGATTTCAGGAACCTTTGTTTATGTTGAAGGACCTTGCCCCTGGATTTGTTCCTTTGATGTATCTGGCTGGTCTGCCATTGTCTTCTATTCCCCACCTATTACCTCCTTGCCTTTAGCTGATGTTGTGCTGGCCTTTTGTAATGGTTGTTGAGAAGTCCCGGCAAAAGATGTGTCACCTCCTATGTGCTGGGGCAGCTTGAAGGATACCTGTCCAAAAGAGTCCAGGTCAAGTGTTTTTTCAAGCCCTTTCATAGCCTTTTCCAGTTTTTCTTCTTCAGTAATCTCTTCAACTAATGTGCCCTCTAACCATTCTTGTTGGTTAGCATACTGTTGGATTTCAGGGATCTTGCAATGAACGTATGGTGCCAGGTTGTATTTGACCTTTCTATAACTTATAAAATGACCAGGGTCATATGGTGACCAATAAAAGCTTTGTTTCAGCTTAAGTTGCTCCCCTAGAATCTTATCTGCCTCCTCCCAGGCTTCCCTTTTATTAAAAATAAAAGGGCCCAATTGATTTCTTATTTTGAGCTGTGCCTTTTTCTTAGCGTTGCAAAAGTGAATTAAGTCTGCATGGATAAATTGCCGAAAGTACTCTAGTGCAAACAGCCTCATGGGCACAAATTTGGGTAGCTTGTAGGGGCATAGTTCAAAGCCATATATTCTTATTTCAGTGTGATTCTGGTAAAAGTACCAGTCACCTATGCTGTAGTTTTTAGAGAGCTGTAAAATTCTCTGCATTTCACCAGAAAGTCTGTCTGGAGGACTTGTTATCAGTAAATAGAAGGCTAGATGTATGAATAGGTCAATGAATTCACAGTAAGAATAAGGGGAATCATTAACACGGTGGAAAACTGAGGTCCAGAAGATTACTGACCTAGGCTCTCCTTTGCAATCCAATTTTTTGAGGGAGATTTGAAAACTGTCTGGCTGATTGTACAGCAACAAATGATATATGTATGATGTGTATTTAAACACTCTCTCTCTATCCAGGCTCATGAATTTCTCATGGATTTTATTAGCTATGAAGGTAGAAAAATCATACTTGACAACAGGGGGTTGTCTTGGAGCAAAAATGGACATCAACACTAAGGTAGTCTCATCAACAAACTCACTGGTTTTGAATCCTAAGATGTAGGATATCATGTCTACAATGAATCTCCCTGCCTCATTGAACCAAGAATGCAGATAAGGAGGAGGCTGTTGGGGCTGGCAATTTGGTTTCATGAATAACTGAGCAATTCTGGTTATCTCTGAACTGGGCAGTTTGGCACCTTGGTCAAGCAAGAATCCCATGGAGAGAGGGGCCAGAGGTTGAGTTGGCTTAAAGTGCAGCATCTCATTTATGGATTGAGGAGTAATATAGAAGAGGACAGTCCCAGATGGAGCCATAACTGCTCTTTGAGTGGGCTCATAATTGGCATGACATTGGTGAATGAGGTCAGGGAATACATTCACTGAAGGGAGGTAATACATAGGCATATTAGACTCCCAAATTCCAAATACATTAGCTTTGTTCCTGTAGCTATTCCTGATCTCACAGTAGGCTTGGAGATGAGGCTTGTCACCAATTAAATCATTAATTTTGAAATCCCTGTCAGCTAGGGGTAGCCATTCAAGTTCTTTATCTGGAGCATTGAGAGGGGCAACATTGAGGGCCACTGGAGCCTCCATTGCTCAATTTTCTGTGTTTTTAATTGGAATTTGGGTCTATGCAGCAACAGAAAATAGAATACTGGCTCAGGGGTTTTTTCTCAGGAAATTGCAGACTGAGTTTTAATTTGAAATTGGCTCATTGGGTAAAATTCATAGTAGAAAACAAAGTTTGCAGAGTTAAGTCGGAAAGTTGGACAAAAACAGTGGTAATGGTGTGCCTTTTGCAGGTATTTTGACAAATTTAACTCAATATTTGGGCATTTTTCAGAGATTTTGCAGAGGAAAGTTAAAAACAGGGGGCTTGGGAACAAGACTTTGGTAAATACCTATTTTTATCAGCTCACTGTGTTTTTAGCTGCGGCAATTGAGTTTTTTGCGGAAAAAATGGACAAAAGAGGTATGGTTGGGGTGTACTTTTTAGGGGTTATGGACTGAATTTGTTGGATTATTGGTTCTTCGAGTGGAATGCAGAGAAAAAACCAGAAATACTCAGGGTTTGGGAGTAATGGAGAAATACCTGTGTTTTAGCGACGCGCCCGAGAGTAATTGGCCGGTTGGACGATGATTTGTAGAGCAGGATGCCGGATTATGGTGGTCAAGGTGACGGACTGGAGTTTTAGTGGCAAATTCGTCGTAATTTGCATGCACAGGTTCCGCAAATCAACGAATAGAAATGGACGAAAACAATCACTTTCACGGGTTTTTTAACAAAATTTGGGCTTTACGGGCTTTTGGCACTTTTTTGTGATGATGTCATCATGACGTAAATTTTTTGTCGTGTAGCGGGGTACGGAAGGTGACTTGGCGCTGATGTGGCGGACAGGGCAGATGACACAGTGGTGAGGTGGCAGCTGACGTGGGGGCTGATGTGGGCGATGACATGGAGGTGACATCATCAGATGATGTCATCGGGGGTTTCGTGGGGCAGCATATGGTATTCCCCGCACCGATTTTGAACAAAGGTGGTTTCGGGTGGAGGGGATGCGATGGTAGCAGGTGAACGACACGTGTCCCGGAGTACGGTGGAAATATCGCTTTTCATCGGGCGCTATCTTTCGGACATCGGAGGGGTTCCGATATGGATATGAGCCGTTTGATCTGTGGGATCGGATCCGACGGTTGACGGGACGAGGAGTTGGCAGGGAGGTACGGCGCGGGGACCCGCCGTAACATTAACGTTTTATATGTTTTGCGGGGTATAAAACTTTGGGTATCAGGGTTATTACATGGTTTATGTTGGCAACCTTGGTTATTTGTTTAACCAAATGTTAAACAAATCCCGATGGAGCGCGTGGAGCGTTCTTATTGGCCCGGGTGGACCAATAGCTCCTGACAAAAATTACAATATGGCCATAACTTTAGCTGCGGGGGGGATATTTATAATGTTTTTGGGATTTTTTATGTATTTTTACATAGTATGGGAGGGGAAAACTTTATATAGGAGTTATATAATAGAGTTAGGATGTCAATATGAAATGGTATATTTGATCAATACACTAAGTCAAATGAGTAAAACTTAGGCTTAGAGAATAAAAAGGGATCTAGGTCATGAATTTATAGAGACTTAGCACAATGGAAGAAAAAATATTTTTACACAAGAAATGTGGCTTAGTTCTCTCAAGTAAAACCAGAATTTCACTTGGTTTTTTCTATAAAATGAAGTGAATTAGGTGTACTGAGCAGATCTTAGAGACCTTGAGGGAAGTTAGTAAATGTTCTTGGGGAAATGAGGGGGAAATTAGTCATGCTCCACTTGTTTTGCAGCCACCTTTCCATGGTACCTGTGATATCCATGAGATAAATCATATTCAAAAAAGACACCACTAATCACAAACTTGCTTCTGCAACATCAAACTGCCTACCCAGCCTAATACACCTAACATTTTTTCTTCTTTCTCCTTGGGTGCACTTGAGCTAGCAAACCCTTTCTCTCTTGTTTTCTTTTTTACTGCCCTCCTATCTAAGTCTTCCCTTATCTCTTCCAGGGCTCAGATTTAGCTATTGAGACCCTTTGCCTCTCTACCTAACTATTAATCTGCCAAGCTTAAACTGTTTGAACAGACCTTATTCTCTAATGCTAAAACAAGAAATTTAAACATGGATTGGCCAAGCTTGAGCTGTTTGGCCATCCATCAAGTGTGACAGAAGTCACTGATTCCATAACTTGAACTTGTTTGCAAAAGATAGGACAGTAGTGGCATTTTGACTAGCACACTTTCCTGGTCTTTTCTTTGGGGTTCATTTTCTTTCTTTCTTGACCAATTCATTCTTTTTGCCCTTTGATTTTTCTTTTAGGGCATACCCTCTTTACATTTTTTAAATTTTTTGATCTTTTGGAAAATATGGAACCTTTGCAACATGGAAAGGATGATCATATTTGGCATTTCCAGAGTCAATCATGAAATATGACACCTATTGGTATAGGAACCTAACACGGTGAAGAACAGAATCGACGCCAACACGGTATAAAGTATCGCCAAAAATAGGGTAGGGTTGTGAATGATGTCGAATCCTTCGACGATCATCCTTGGTCAATGCGGACCGGAATGTGGAGGTTTGGATATACATGATGATATCACCATACCATGGATCAAGGGTGCTAATCAGGAAAAGGGTCTCATCTGGAAGCTGTTCATCTGCACCAGCAGGGAGAGCTTTGGAGGGAAGGGAACAAATCAATTTAGCGAAAACAAGTGACTTCTTAGATTTGGTCGTAGTGAAGACCAAATCAAATTCTTGTAGGATAACAATCCATTTAGAATACTTGCCCCCTAGCAACTGACGAGTCAGGATATAGGTCATAGGGTTGCATTCAGAAATCACTGTAGTCGTGCGTAAGAGAATATAGTGCCGAAAACATTGAACAACCTGAATGGCCACCAAATCCAACTTCTCGGCATGTGCATAACGTGTTTCAGTGTCGAGGAGATTCTGACTAAGGTAGTAGATCACATGTTCACCGCCTTTGTCATCGTCTTGAACCAACACCATAACAATAATGCTAGGGTCTGCGGCTAGGTAAAGGAAGTAATCTTGATAATAGTTTGGTGGATGCAATAGAGGAGCATCTATGAGGATGGCCTTAAGATCATCAAAAGATTTTTGGGCCACCTTGTCCCATGCAAAGGACGTTCCTTGTTTGAGCAACCGGGTAACAACTGTAGCTAGTCCGGCATAGTTGGGTATAAAACGACAGAGAAATTTGGCCTTTACTTGCAGGCTCTAGAGTTGGTGCAGTGAATATGGAGTGGGTAGATTTACAATGGCCTCTACTTTTAGTGGATCCAAGAAAATCCCGTCCTTGGAAACGATGAAGCAGAGGAGTCATCCTGATTCCATGCAGAAAACACATTTGTGTGGATTTAACTTAATGTTATAGTGTCTGCAACGTAGAAAAATCTGTCAAAGATGGTCTGGGTGATCTAGGCGCTTATGAGAATGGGCAGGAAGGTCATCCAAGTAAGGCTAGACAATGTTGTGAACATCATGAAATGCATAGAACATTGGCCATTGAAATGTGGTTCTAGCATTTTTGAGGCCGAAAGGGAGCTTCTTGTACGCGAACGTACCCCATGGGAAGATAAAGGATGTCTTTTCTTGGTCAGATGGCGAGATGTTAATCTGGTTATAACCAGAAAAACTGTTCATAAAGGAAAAGATCTCGCTTCCGACACATTCATCAATGATTTGATCAATGAAGGGACTAGGTAGTTATCTTTAGGACAGGCACAATTAAGATCTCGATAATCTACACAAAAAAGGATCGTGCCTTGTTTTTTAGTCACTGGGACAATATTAGACACCCAGTCTGTAAGGGGGATGGGGTAAATGAACCCAGCTTTGAGAAGCTTTTCGACTTCACCCTTAATAGCAATGGCCTTTCTAGGGTGCACCGGGCGAAGCCGTTGGCAAATAGGCTTCGTGTGTGAATACATTGGTATTTCATGCACCACAATGCTAGGATCGATGCCAAGCATTTCTTCATAAGACCATGCAAACACATCATAGAATTCTTGAAATAGATGAGTATATGTCTTGATCTCATCTAGAGAACAAGATACCCCAATATGAACGTGTTCAACGACACTGGGTTTGATAGAAATGTCAATCGGCATTGTTTGGGTATTATTACCCAAATTTCCTTTCGACCATACTTCATGAGTAATAGTCGGTGGTGGAAATGGAGAAGAGGAATTTTCAAAAGCAGTAGATATGACCGTCGGGTGAGGCAGGAATGAGGAGTGATGATGAGTATCGATCCATGGTGATTCCTCGAGAGACGTGATTTCCATGATACCTTCATCGGCGAAGAAGGTCTTGGCTAAGGGATCAGATGATTCCAAAGTGCCAAACCAGGGGGATTGAGAATACATATCGAGAGAGGTCTTCAACATATGGGAATCAGAGGATGCAAAGTTCGAAGCCGAAACAATTTCCACATAATTGACTTCGGCGGGACTAAGCGGCATGACCTCGCCCCAAGCATCAACAAGATCTAGTGTAGGTATGACCCAGGGATCAGATTTGACTGAGACCATGTTGACAGAGGCAACATGAGGAGGTGGGAGTGGAAAAATTCCCATTAAGGCAAAATCTTTGAAGAGACCTACCCCCACACTCTCATAGGGAGCACCAGAGTGCTTGACGTATGGAACATTGCCATCCGAGGAGGAAGAGGCAAAGAAAGACAGCTGATCGATGGTGAAAATTTTCCCTTGATGGGGAAAATGGATCACGCAAAACAAAGAGGAGGCCATGGCATGCATGGCATGAGTCCAACTTCAGTCGAGTAGAAGATTATAATTGAGATTGGTGTCAAAAATCTCTACTTCGACTTGCACTGTCTTGCCTTCCAGGGTGATGGCAAGGTTGGGTAAGACACCGAAGGGTCACAAATCGCACCCATTAAAAGCTTCCAAAATGTTCAGATACTGGTTCCCTGCAGGGGAACCAATAGCCTTCCAACATGCAATTGACATGATGCAGGTAGAAGCACCTTCATCAATGATAGTGCGGTGGATGGTCTTCTCGTTAATGATTACCTGAATAAGAAAGGAAATCTGATGAGGGAGTTGTGGAACATGGTTCTCCAGATCGAAACATATCAAATTAGAATCTATGGAATTGATGCCCCCGATAGCCGACAACAAAGATTTCCGCTACGATGGGCAGCTTTGGAGTACCTCGAGAGCCGACATGGCTGATGGCGCCTGAGCCAAATATTCAACAATATTGTAGTGTTGAGCATCTCGGGCGTTGGGATTTTACGAGGATTTTCGCAGCACACCTCGAGAGGGTGGTCGTGTAGCAGAATCAAGGTTAGGGTGCTCGATTTGCATAGGGCTAGAACTCGAGGTAGAAGAAGAAGGTGCAGCTTCTTTTTCTTTCCCAACTGCCGGAGTTGGAGTTTGATAATACTTCGATCGAGTAGCCACGTTAATGGGCATGCTCATCATGAACACTTGAGATCTAGAGGAAGTAGATTGGGGTTGGTCTACCATTTGAGTCTGCTGAGACAAAAATGGCTCTTTAAGGACAACAAGGGTCCCTTTGAGCAATCTACTAACTTTGAATCGTCATGGAAAATCCTTAGTATAGTGATCCTCCTCACAAATGAGGCAGGGATACTTAGGTTTCTGTCGTGAAGATTCGCCAGCAGACAATTTGGGGGGACCCTGTTTCGGGGCATCGGCTTTAGCTTTGCCTTTGCCTTTATTTTTTCCTTTTGAGGATTTGTCCACTGCAGTAGATTGGATAGTGTGGACCTATGAGGTTTTACCAAGGCCTGGAAAATTTTGAGATGGACTATTAGGAGCAGCATTCGAGACCGACTTTTGTTTGGAATAAGTTTTAGTAGGGGTCTGGGATACTAAAACAATAACTCCATCAATGGGAGGAACAGCTAGTGACTTTGATGCTACGGGATCATATGATGGTCGCGAAGAATTAGGTAACAACTCGTATAAGGTGCCAGACTGAGAGTAGACTAGATCCAAGTACTAGGCATGGGCAATGGCTTTCTCTTGAGTGATGCACCCACCCATATCTCTATCGTGAGAAATTGGGGCTACAAATGATTTGGTAAACCATTCAATGAGCAACTAATCAGTTATCTCGAACTTGATCAGGTGATGTCTACGTCTCCATTCATGGATATGATCAGAGATGTGCGTCACAATCTCTTGCTTAAGCAATGTGAGCAAATAGGTGCAAGTTTCATAATGAACCAGTAGCTAAAAATGCGTGAGGAAATCCATGGCCAATGAATTGAAGTCATAGAAAGTACTTCGAGGTAGCTCGATGTACCATTTCACTATGGCACCCATGAGGGTTCGTTGGAAAAGATGAAGATGAATGGAATCATCTACGTACAAGTTCGACAAGCACCATAGGTGATATGCCATCACATGGGCCTAAGGATCTTCTTTAGATTTTCCATCGAACTTTGGGAAATCACTTGGTATCTTGGATGACACCGGAGGCCAATATGGCGAATGAAGGATCGGATCATTCATAAGATGTGATACATCTAGCAACTAAAGTGTAGCCAAGAAAGGTAATTGAGTGCTAAAATGCATGAGAGGTTGATAAGCGGGCCCATAAGGAGGAGCCCATCCCTGCTGGTAAGGATTTTGGCCCCACAGTGGGGGATTTTGGCCATATGGAATCTGAGGCTACCCCCATTGCGAATTACCTTGACCAAAGGGAGGATTCGGACCTTGAATACCTTGAAACTATCCAGGCACAGGTTGTTGATAGGCAACATATGGGTTAAAAGGATGTTGAACCTGTTGACCTTGGACATATGAATATGGGACCTATTGTCCTAGAACATAGGGTTGTTGGGCATGTTGTCCCTGAACAAGAGGGTTCTGGACCTGCATTCCTTGGGCATAAGGTTGATACACTTGTTGCCCTTGGACGTAGGGGTTTTGTACCTGGTGCCCTTAGCCGGCAGGATTCTAAACCTATTGACCCTGGACAAGAGGTTTCTGCACCTGATGTTGCAGGTTTTGACCTTGACCCTGTCCCTGCAAGGGTTGAACTTGTTAATATGTATACAAGGGTTGTTGTTTCCCGGGTTGGTTTTGTTGTTGCAAGGATTGACCTTGCAGTTGCAAAATTTGTCCCTGAGGCTACAGAGGTTGGCCCTATGAGGGTATGGGTTGAGAGGTATGTGGATCATATTGCATCTGTTGTTGCACGGCTTGTTGAAACTATTGAAAGGACTGACCTTGAGGTTGTTACAGGTGACATTGCTGCGGTATAATCTGCACTTGCTATTGTGCGGAAAACCCTTGCTGCAACAAAGGTTTCCCTTGCGGTAACAAAGGCTACCCTGATCGTCGTAAAAGTTGTCCTTGTTTTTGCAAGGGTACTTGAACAGTGTTTGGGAAATTTCCAAACTGAATCTGGTCATAGCTAGGCTGGATGTACTGCCCAGATTGGAGGGGTGTAAGGTTGATTAACCAATCCTTGAGAACAATTGGAACGTAAGGATTTTGGCATTGGACTTGAGCCCCATAGGGTTGTTGATACTAAAAATTGCTTGATCCAAATGGACCATAAGGATTCTAAACCTGTTGGTAGTGGAAATTGCTTGATCCAGTGAGTTCAGAAATATTATAAATAATACTAGAAGAGGGCTAGTTTATACCAAGCATGTGAGCTTGTGAGCCACTCACATCAGTGGCACCTGACACCATGGAGACATTCAGGTTCTGCCCCCCAGGCGGTGGCACAACCTGGCCACTGACTAATGGGACAGAAGAACTAATGGAAACACTCTTTGAAACCACTGGTTGTGATTGATGTGTAACTGGAATTGATGATACAAGAGTATTCGGGATGGTGGGTGCACCAGGATTGAAGTAACAACTAGTTGGGAGGTCGTGTTTGTGACGAATGGACCTGACATAGGCCTGATGCCTGACACCCAAACAGGATTATGGTAGAGTGATGAGGCACTAGGTGTGCCTGAAACTAAGTGTCCCAAAGACACATAGCCAGGTGGCAAGCTGGCGAGAATACCTTCTAAATAAGGGAAACCCTCAAGAGGAAACTACAATTGCAATTCTTCTCCCTCAACACTGTGTGGAGTAGAAACTTTGGACTCATCCGGAGAAGTGACTGGAGCATCGCCTTCAGGTTCCATGTTTGAAAACAAACAACAATGAATGGCCGAACGTGTACTGGGGGATAGTTCCAAAGGAACACCTGGTTGGTCGTACGAACTGTAAGGATGTTGTGGTGATATCTCAATAATGTCAAACAGAGGGTTCGAAGGATAGATAACTAGTCCAAGCTCACCATTAGTGGTTAGCGAGTTCTCTAGAGTTTGAACAGGATTATCCAGAGATTTCGGGCCAAAAGCAGAAGATGACCCTAAATCGCAAGTCGGTGGAGGACGAGATGACAATGGTTGAACACTCAAAACAATTGCAATTTCAACATTTTGGTCCTCAAGTGACTATGATAACTCAGGGAATGGCTCCTCAGACAATCTTTCATATGGAGGAGAGGAAGAGGAATTGGGTGAACCAGATGGTTTAGCCACGATGACCTTGTCTTAGTTGACAGAACAAATAACTTCAAGGCTTTAAAATTTCATTTTAAGGGAACTCGCGATTTGGTCAAAAAGACTAATAGGATGTTTTGGATCGTGGACAATCAATTATTAAGATGCATCAAAGACTAATGTTCTTTCATTTTTTAAGAGTCGAGAAAGAAAAAAAGATGAATCTATCACTTTCGATTAGAAACGAGCTCGAAAGGGAAAGTGCTCGAATGATATTTTTATTTTAATGAGTCAAAAAAATCAAATGACTACTCTAGATGATCTAGTTAAACAGGATTAATAAGCAACTGTGAACTACAGAATACCTCATGGTGAACCAAGAAGTATGAGCAGGCAATCTCCCCGAATGTTGTGTTCAGTGTACCACATTCGCAATGCAGCCGACTCGGCTTCCTAAGGATAAAAGGATTGCAGCCTAGTGGGGTCTCTTGTTATATAATCGATGGTACAGGGAGCACAAATCCATGCTAACGTTGTCTAATGCCGAAGCTAATGACAGCTGCTAGGTTTATAGATGTCGGAACACGTCTGTAGCCTAGACCTTCTAGATATGATCATTAATGTCAAATGTACCTTAGGTTAATTGAATTCATTTTAGAGTTGATCTTGAGTTAAATTTCAGTTTTCAAGTCTTAGCGATGCTACTCGAAAAACCTAAAATGCAACTAAATGGGACAAGACCCTTTCAATTCGATGAAATGCCTACACTAGAGAGGGTAGAAACTACTCAATCAAATGCAAACAATCAAGCAACTGAAAACGAAATGATCTTTCACTACTTCACTTTTTCAAAAAATAAACTAATGAAAAATGCATTCCAATTCCTAATTTCCTGACAAGCACTTATCTATCAGTCCTTTCAAAATGAAAAAATTTCTCTTCCTTTTTCAAATGTTGGTGCAATTCTAGTTTTTAAGAGATGAAAATCATAATGATGCAACAAGCTAGAATTTCATACTTTCTCATGAAACAACGAAACAAACTTTTCACATACAATGTTTTAATGAAAAAGTTTTTGAGACTATGAGCTCTTCAAGCAGATGCAAATATGAAAAGAGTTGTTCATTCAGATCAATGAAACACCAACTTTGCCAAACACAAGGCCGACAATGTAATCTATGGCGGAAAAAGACGTTCAAACTAGTAAATGAAACTTTTTCAAACTTGTGCAAAAGAGGTCAAAGTCGTAAAAGGAGAAAAAAACAATTGCAAGGAGAAAACACAACCACACCCAAACTTGACGAGTCTACAAGCTGCTGAATGGGAGACTAGCTAGATGCCCCAGTGTCTCTAGCCACCCAATGACTCAATCTATCAAATAGCAAGATGACAAGCCAACAAGCAAGCAGAACCAAATGAAAAGTAGCTTCCTAATCAGGGAGAAAACAGTCAAAAAGGATTACGGGGTCAAAAACACAAGAGCAGAACACACTGGCCAAGATTGGGGTCTAGCCCTAATCTTCACTTATAGGGATCAGCGCGACTGCCTAACTAACAACAAGTGCCAGAGGCTGGTCGGCGCGACTATTAGCAGATTAAACATGTTGTCTGAGGGAACTTAGCGAAAAAAAAAAAAATCAAAACAGGGACCAGTTCTGCTACTATGAATTTTAGACTTAGGCCAGTAAGCAGGAGAAAAGAAACTGAACCAAAGGGAAAACGTGAAACTAGGAAAGTTTTCAAAAAATCATGAAATCTAAAACTAACAAAAGATGGGATGTCCCTAGTGAAGTCGCCAATTTGTGGTGAAATAAAATTATAAGTGCGGACACGAATGAATTCATCTAGCCCGATAATGGGTATAGCTACAATAGATACATTCTATGGAAGATTTCCTTAGGTTATAATCAATCGAGAGGGCCTACCTCTTGGTCGCTTATCTTGTTTGTGAAGTCTTCGCTTGCTTGCTCCAGCAATCTCTCACTTCCTTCTTCAAGTTCCTGAAACAAGTAAAAAACAACAGCACACAAACATAATAATAGACAAATTGCAATTCAGCCTACTTAACAAGTCAAGAAGAATTAAGACACGAATATGTGATATTACAAAACATGTAGGAAATCAATCGATAGTTGCATATATTAATATCAAAGAGAGATTACAACTATTCGTCTTGACATCGCAGTCCTCCTTTGACAAGGTCGGGTTCCCACACACTTATGCTAGCATTCCATGATGGCTTCAAACAACAATAGTTTAAAGGCTCTTCCCTTTAGACTTCACTCCAAACCAAACACACTTCTCCCTCACACAACTAGATGGCTACAACTAATAATAGCTTGCTTGTCTAATCAAAATAATATACTCACACTTAGCCAAAACTCTAACTAGATTGTGCTTGGGAAGAAGGGAGGTTTATATAAGGAATATGGATGAGAGATGGATCCGCTTCTCATGGGAGAAGGACTTATCCCTTGAAGTAATTCCATCATTATAGGGAAAGGAGCCCAAACTATCATCCTCGACCCCATCCAGCCAAACCATTTACCAGACTTTCGTTACAGAGCTTCTAGAGCTAGAATCTTTGGCTCTAATTTAAAAAACTTTCCATAACAGGACCGGTGGGACTAGAACACAGCTCAGCCGCACCTGTCGACATGGGAATAGTGCTAATCTTTGCACATTGGCGTGGCGGAGACAAAGGCCATTAGCATCGGTCTTGTAAATTGGGCAAAACAGAAGTTTCAAGGGAAATGGTGCAAAAGGGAAATGATCTGCTCATGAAGAGGGACATAATGGGAGTTTCTCCATGAAGGCAAAGCATGCAAGGTTCATTATAGAGGTCCTCTAGGATCAAGGAACAGGGAGTATAGGGACAGTGACAAAATGTTGTGTAACAAGGTGTTAATTCCACACTCTACAGCGAAGGCTTTGCGGTGCAAGTGACACAAAGGTTTGCATGAAGAAATTTGGATTAAAAGGAGTGGAGCTTGATGCTACATGTCCACTATTACCCCACTTTTTGTATGAGTTACAGGAGATAAAAATAATGAGATGCGGGAGATACAAAGTAGATATTATTGTTATTCAAATTTAATAAAAAATATCACTATGTCTTCCTCAACATAAAACAAACATCTTCCATAAAATATTTTCTCCATGAACCTGATTTAAAATGAATCTCTTCTGTTGACATGCCCAGCTGCAAATAGAAACGATGTCGATGGGCCAATTTCAGTTTAGAAAATTCACAATTAGTTTCAATTGTAAGATCTCTTATTTTCAGTTCAGATTTCAATTACAAGCAGTGAAATAGGACTCGTTGATCAATCGTGATTAATCACTAGTCAAAATCTTCTTGCTCTCCAAACGATCTGATCCAAATCTTTGCAATTCAAACTCACGTTGACCAAGTTTAACTTGTGGTCAACGCAAGTTTGACTTGCGACTTGACAATTAAAGCAAATTCCTATGATTGATTCTAATTTATTCGATTTTCGGCCTTGACTTGACGAGCACGAGTTTTTCAAGTTTACGTATGCCGCATTGCTAAAAAATAAACGTCGGTCATTCCAGAATTTATTTCTCATTTCTCAGGCCCGCAACTCATACATTGAGACCTTCAGTAATCAATCACTACTCACTATTACACAGTCCAGACTCCATATCGGGGAACCACCAGCGTGAGCCTAAGTCCATACTCCATATCGGGCAGTCGTCAGCGTGTTCTCCATCCATACTCCTTATCGACCCTCGGTCAGTTGCACGTCACCTTCAACTTGCGTTACCTTCAATCTTAGCCGCTTCACTATTCAACAATCGAGGTACATTGGCACTTGGCATAAATAATAGGTATATTACTATATTGAAGTTTCAATGTCGTTTTCAATGGAAAGTTTCAAGTTTCACTGTTTAGCAATCGAATGTTCGGCGTATTCCTTTGGTTATGACTTTTCAACCCTATAAATGAGGCTTAAATAATTTTAAAATTGCACTAAGAAATGGTTTCATACCAACCACCAACCAAGTCATCAAGCATTCTTTTCTTAGTCGATGTCTTGCCAACTCCAAAGGCTTTAACCATGCATTCACAACTTTGGGTATTTTTTTCTTCCAGAATATGTTATTGATGTATTGGTTCAGTTGTCTTATGTTAAATGAACTTGCAAATTCAAGATTACAATGCAATATATGTTGATAATATTTCCTTTAGGTAGAATTTCCTTGTATATACCTAATTTTGTTTCAAGGTCATAATGATATATTAGGTCAAAATGTGCTTGTGTTGCTAGACAAACTCCTCTTTCATCCTTAACAAAACCTCATATCCTTTAAAATCAACCCTCTTTTTTGTGAAGTTATATATGGCATTTTTAATTTTAATTTTTTTATTGCCTTTTACAGCAGCCAAATTAAATAGAAGGCACAACTCCAAATCTAAACAGAAGCCGCAATTTAAACACAAGTCCAAAACAACAACAATACCGAGGGAGAAGGACCTTGCTTGGTGGAGACCCCAAGCTCCTTTGTAAATTTTGAAAAGCGAAATGTAGTGGATGCATTTATAGATTCAAGTACCACCTTGGAAAAATACCCGACCATGATATAGGTCTCTGAAAAAACGTTGACGAAAATGTCAAACACCATGAAACCTTGGCCATTGATATGTTGATTCTGCATAATGCAAAGAAAGAAAAGCAAAAAAAAGAAATTGGAACTCCTGGAGTTGAAACTTTTTCTTCCATTACCCCATTGTCATATCTCTCTATTGAATCCTCAATGCAGTTCCCAAGTTTCCCACACATGCCTCCAAGTCCAAGTCAAACTCAAGGCAAATGAATCCTCCTGCATTCAACATTGGAGGTGGAAACATAAACACCTTTTTTTCTCCCCCCACAAAACCCGGTTCCCAACCTACCTCAGATACCACTGGTTGGAAAAAAAATATCCATAGTCAGGAAAGGAAGGCCATTGCTAACTTTTGGTATTATTCTGACATACCTTTCCACTGTGCCATAAGTCCTTATTGGAAAGCTATGATTGATGCAATTGCTATTGCAGGTCTAGGATTCAAAGCCCCTTCATTAGAGAGCATTACGACAAATTTGCTACTAGAAATTGTTGAAGATGTCATGCTTGTGCTATCTGAGTTTCGTTCAACATGGGTAGAAATAGGGTGCACCATCATGAGTGATGTGTTGGAAATAATACTGAGAGGGGGGGTGAATCAGTATTATCAAGCAATTTAATAAATCTTCCTTATTTGATCTTTGAATTATTTTTGCATGTCAGTACCATAAAATAATGAGCATGAAAAACAGATAATCACACCAAAGAACACAAGATGTAAGGTGGAAACCCAATGTGGGTGAAAACCACCTGCTGCAATATGTCTCTATCTTCTTTCAATTTAGAAACTTCTTTTACAATGATTTTGTACTGGTGCAGTCCTTTACCAGTACGCAGGCTGCAACCTGCAGAGAGCTACAACTCTCTCTCTTTCTCGTTTTCCAGTCTACTCCTGGAAGGGAGCTACAACCCCCTACTTCTTTTCATACAGCATCAGATGATCAACAAGTACATAACAGATATAGACCACTACAGATATCAGATCAGCAATAACAGAACCAACCCAGAACACCTTATCAACAGAGAAATTCAATCAACAGAACATCTTAAAACAAAGACGCAGTTTTTCTTTCTGTGGCCTGCGACCAGACGCCGTTAACTTTCTGCAACTCTGCGTCCACACGCAGATGTCCTTCTGCTCTGCTGCGTGTCCACGCACTGTTCCTTTGACTGCTCTGCATTCTGTTGCTTCAAGGACGCACCCAAATATATTATCGCGCCGTGTCTTTAGCTACAGAGACGCACCTGAAAACACTATCGCGCCGCGTCCTTCTGCTTCAGAGACGCACCTGAACCTTGATCACCCTGCGTCCACACGCAGGTCTCTCTATACTGTGCTGCGTCTCGGCGCACTTGCCCTTTACAGTACCTGCGTCCCGGCGCACTTTCCCTTCACTGATCCTGCGACCCTTTAGATATAAATGATATGAAGACTTCAAGACAAACCCA